>CM035120.1:94007932-94607932 GCA_020205555.1 Panax stipuleanatus
GATATAAATAGAATTTATATTCTAAATTGTAATAAACAAAGTTGTATTCTTTTACTAATGATTAAAAGATGTAATAGTTTTATGATAGTAGTATCGTGACTGCACCGAATCCGAGATAATAGAAGGGACCCGGATTTGGGGGCGTCACATTTAACTGTTGAACATCTCACTTAAGTTCAACCTAACAACTTGGTTCACAAATCTTAACTTGTTAACTAACCACATAACGTGAATTTGAATCACAACATGCATACCACATAATATGAACTCTTAGACAATCGTAATTAAGTCTTACGACATTAATATCCGAGTTCACACATAGTTTATTAACATGAAATTTCAAATTATATTATACATGTCAATAACATGTTATAGTATTATATTACATGTTATCAGGTTCATAAGGTTAGGTTATCTAATCATGCTATGGCTTAAAAATACATAAAAAGGAAAAAAATAATTTTTCTCTTCACACACACCCCCCCCCCCACTGGGGCGGGTATTGTTTCGGTAGGGGGCCAGTTGGGGCGGGTGGCCTCGGCTGGCTAAGTTACAGTTCGCGAAAAATTGCAGAGAATGCCAAATAAATCTAAATTAAACTAATATAGTGATTCCCATAAAATATAAACTTCACAGAAACATCATACAATGATTCTAACATGCTTTTAACATTTTAGATCACGTAATTACTCAAATCAAATCACATAATCCTTGTTTTTGATATTTTGAAAAGTTTTGAGAGGAATCGTGAAATTTAACGTTACATATTCGTTATAACTCCAAATCTGTCCGATTAAATATTGTTTTGTTTGTTTAAACATGCATAATCATAATCAACTATCAATTTAGAGTTTAATGAACAATTCAAGCATTATATTTTGTACATAAGGGCCATATAGCGCTCCTTGCTCCTTGGTCTCCAATTTCTTCAAGATAATTCTAACTATTCTTATTACATTAAACTATTTAATTTAAATAGAAACCTTGATCAACAGTCAAGGGGAAGTACATAGGAAGGAGATAGAATTTTACATCAAGAAAAAAAAATTAGAGAAGACGAGGTACGCAGACCCCATTTAATAAAACCCATTCATTCAAGCATTCAACTAAAATAAAATCCAATCACATTGGTCAAATAGTCCATAATCAATCCCCATTTATTTTCATACATATCACCATATATATCAATAAATAAATATTCATCTCATGAATTAAAACATTCCATATATATGAGTATCATTTAATGGGCAATTTTAAATTGCATGAAATCCAATTTCAAGATTAAAATAAATTCTTTATTTTAATTATAAAATTATTTAGAATATAATATATAAATATATCATATTTATTTTTTAAAAAGAAGTCACCTTCTTTTATTAAAAGAGTCCTGCAGGTTTATTAAAAAAGTCCTTTCATGATGGGTCACCTTCTTTTTGGAGTAAGAAAGAGACAACACCTTTTCTTTGCAGAATTCAAGATTAGCACCAAAAAAAAATTGTGATTCGTCCCAAAAAAAGTCTTTTTTTTTTTTTTTTAAATATAATTTTATACAATAAAATTATGCCCAATAAATTATTTTAAATACATACCCATATGTATATGAAATCAAAAATAAATTAATAATTGCATAAAGATTTGGCTCTGATGCCACTGTTGGGTTTGTACGAAATCGTGACGCAATCAAATTGCAAAAATTAGCGGAAGCATGGTATATCAGAGTTTAAAAAAAATTTCTACAAAACCATTACCCGGATCATCCTTTATGCAAATTATTAATTTAAAACGATAAATAAGAAGTTATGGAATCATACCCTTGTAGAACGAAGCTTCCACAGGTACTAGTTCAACTCCTTGTTCTTCGTGATCTCCTTGAATTTTCGGGTTAGATTCCTTTCTTTGATCAACGTTAGCCACCCAAGTGTTTGGCCTCTAGAGGTGATCCACCAAGGAAGATGAATTATCAAGAAGGAGGGTGTTTGGCTTAACCTTAGTTTTCTATCCTCTATAGAAAAGGAGTACTCTCCAACAATTAGAATTACATTAATCTAATATCTATTATAAGACTTCTCTTATATAGACATTGGTCAACCCTCTAATCCTATTAGACATGGGATTTCTTTTAATTAATTAAACTCCTTTAATTAATTTAGGCTTCCCACCACATGGGAATAATTAATTAAATTCATTTAATTAATTTGTCTCCTAATCTTATTAGGAATAAATGAGAGTACTAAATATTAAATTAATTACTAAACTCCTTTAGAAATTAAAATAATAATAATTGTAATAATATTAATAAGACTCCTCTTATTAATTTATATTTAATATTTCCAAAATATTAAATAATAAACATTAAGCTATTTAATTTATTCTATCACCATAGATTAAATTAATTATACTTAATGCATTATTACGATTATGCCATTACCTTCTTAAATAATTATTCTTCCTTTTATGGTGTGACCCTTTAGGTTCTCCATATTAAACCGGTTGTGAATAAATCAATTAAAATAATTTTAATCTTATTTAAATAAATAAATTAAACTAATAATTTATTTAAATAAATAATATTTATTCTACAATAGGGATAAGCCTCCCTAGCGATCAACGACTTTCTAGATAATATAGATTTCAACATTAATCAAAAAGAACCTGTGAGTAAATAGTTACCGTACAATTCAATCCTTCCACCATACAATGTCCCAATTAAATATAAGACATGGATTTACTGTCAAGTCTTATTTTATTTAATTATATGTATTTCGATTAGAAAATGCACAACTCCAAATAATGCAAATTAGAAACTCCTTTCTAATTTCATTTCACCTTGGCCAAGGATTCCTGGGTTGTCATTTAACGAATCACATAGGACATATCTCCTCTTTTACTAGAGGTGGTAGATTCTTTATTGATCATTCATTATCTCCATATGTAACTCATTATACCCAAGCATACCCTATATATGCCTTAAAAGGTCTTAAGGAATAAGTCAAAGTATAATTTGTTACATACAAGATACTATGATGATCTCAAGTCCAAGGATTACTTGTACTACTATCACATTAGGAATTCCTATTGACAGGCGAGTAAATCTCCATTAGGTATTCCATAGCGAATCACGTTCAGTGAACTTATTTCCAATAAGCACCTACATACTTGCTTTAGTGTCTCCACACAAATGATCATGAGATCAATCATCCTCATCCAATGAGCAAGCAACATATGTACCAATCTATCCGGATTTACTAATCCCCTTTTTAGTAATCCCACGATTGGGAACTATTTTAGTTTTAAAACTTTCTAAGAATTCAGATCTCATTAGCATGATCATCATCATGATTCTAAAAGCATTGCTTAAAACTATGGGTTATTTACATATTATAAAAACAGCAACATGTAGATAATTAAATGCCTTTAATAAATTAATATTTTATTAATAAATAAATAAGATTGTTTACAAAGTACGTGCTTTATCATCATACATGATTGGCTTGTATGCACACTGCTATCACATATAACTTCGCCAATTGTTCTAGGTTAAATCTGATTTTGATTGGAAGAAAGTGTGCGGATTTCGTTAATCGGTCGACGATAACCCATACTGCGTCATAGCCTTTCTGGGTCGTCGGAAGGCCAACAACAAAATCCATTGTAATATGTTCCCATTTCCATTCTGGGATTTCTAAAGGTTGTAACAAACCACTTGGTCTTTGGTGTTCTGCCTTGACCCTTTGGCAAGTCAGACACTTGGCAACACAATCGGCAACGTCCCTCTTCAAATTTGGCCACCAAAAGTGTTGTCGTAAATCCTGATACATCTTGGTACTTCCGGGATGAATGGAATACCTCGAACTATGAGCCTCGCTCAGAATGTCCTCCTTGATTTCTGGTATTGGCGGTACCCAAACTCTACTTTCAAATCTCAAAAATCCTTCGCTATCCATTTTAAATCTAAGTTCAGTCCCTTCAGATATCTTTCTCTTTACTTCCTCACATTCCTTATCCAGGATTTGTGCTTCCTTAATCTTATCCAATAAAGTTGTACCAGCTTGCAGGTGGAACAGTTTCTCGTCAGTCTCCATTGGACATCCTACTTCCAATTCCAGCTTTTTCATTGCTGAAATAAATTCTTCCTGTGCTGTCAGCATCAGCAACTTTTCTCGACCCTTTCTGCTTAAGGCGTCGGCTACAACATTCGCTTTTCCTGGGTGGTATAAGATATCACAATCATAATCCTTTATTAACTCCAGCCACCTTCTTTGGCGCATATTCAAGTCTTTCTGTGTGAAAATATACTTCAGACTCTTATGGTCTGTATATATTTCACACTTTTCCCCATAGAGATAGTGTCTCCAAATCTTTAAAGCGAATACCACCGCAGCCAATTCCAAATCATGGGTTGGATATCCCTTCTCGTAATCTTTTAGTTGTCGTGATGCATACGCAATGACTCTGCCGTTTTGCATAAGCACACAGCCTAGCCCTTTATGCGACGCATCACTATATACCACAAAATTTCCTGTGTCATCCGGAAGGGACAACACAGGTGCTGTACTTAACCTTCTCTTAAGTTCTTGAAAACTTTCCTCACACTTCTCCGTCCAAACGAATTTCACAACTTTCCTAGTCAAATTCGTTAATGGAGTGGCGATCTTGGAAAAATCCTGAATAAATCTTCTATAGTAACCAGCTAATCCAAGAAAACTTCTTACTTCCGACGGTGTTTTCGGCTGATCCCAATTCATCACCGCTTCGACTTTGGAGGGATCCACCGAAATTCCGTCCTTATCAATCACATGTCCGAGAAATTGCACCCTTTCAATCCAGAATTCACACTTTGAGAATTTGGCATACAACTTCTCTCTTCTTAATACTTCTAACGTCAACTTCAAATGCTCAACATGTTCTTCCTTGGTCTTAGAATAGACCAATATATCATCAATAAAAACCACTACGAATTTGTCCAGAAACGGCTTGAACACTCCATTCATTAGGCCCATAAATGCTGCAGGCGCATTTGTTAGACCAAATGACATAACCAAAAATTCGTAGTGACCATATCGTGTCCTAAACGCTGTCTTTGGGACATCTTCGGGCCTCACCTTCAACTGATGATAACCACTTCTCAGGTCTATCTTCGAGAAATATCTCGCTCCTTTTAATTGATCAAACAGATCATCAATCCTTGGCAACGGATACCTATTCTTAATGGTAACCTTGTTCAATCCTCTATAGTCAATGCAGAGTCGCATCGTTCCATCCTTCTTCTTAACAAATAATATCGGCGCTCCCTGTAAGAACCCGAATTTTCAGATATTATTAAATAAGGATTTAATAAATAAAATTCTTAAACTGTGAGATGGGTTCGAATAAAAATATATATATGTGATATGAGGTATGTGGTATTATATTACATAGGGTAATATGGACTATGTAATATGTGTTTTTGTGATTAATGAATATATTATTAATATATATTTGTTATTTATTTTAGAGACGATTCAATTGAGGTAAAGGAAGTGGATAAATTCCTATCGATATTAAATAATTTATAGAATTATTTTATCATAGTAAGTTGGTGACATTAAATATCCTTAATGTATAATCACCATATTCTTGAGTATGTGTATTAATAACTAGTATGTTTATAATATAGGTTATTAATAGCACTCAAGCTATCCGTAAATAGGTTTGGATAGTGAAGCATGAGTTAGTTAAGGAATTAACTAATAAGAATAAATATTAGTTAATTTAAGTTGGGAGTTATATTATGAAATAATATAATGTCAGTATTGAATCTTAATTAACTATGATGATATAATACAATGTTTAATTTACTTAAGTAAAGGAGTGAATTAATATGTGTGTTGAATATGTAATTATAGTTGATACTTTTTATATATATTACTTAGAGTGGTAATATGTGAGAAAGTCTAATGTGCGAATAACGTTAAATATATATATACGTTATTAAAGGGAGATGGAAATCATTATATCTTTAAATAAATATTTGAAGAAATTGTTTTGGGAACAATTTATAGAAAAGAAAGAGAAATAATTATTATAAAGGATATTAAAATAAATTCTAATATTGAATTATTTTAATAAAGGAGGAAATATTATTTTTGAATAATAATATTACCCTATATATTTTTGGGTATGATGTAATAAGTGTGATTAATTAATATGGTAAATATATTAAAACGTATTTGCTATATATAAATAAATTGATGGAAATAAATTATTATAATAGAAAATAAACTTATTACCTATTTTCTATATATAATGTATGTACATGTGCCATACATGTAATTATTTTAGTAGATATTATATTAAGAATAATATCTTGAGACAATAAGTAAATTATTTCCTAACAATGAATATCTTTATTTGGAGAAAACATAATATTTTATGTTATGGCAAAATACATAATTCCTAATGTATTTTCAAGAAAGTTTATTAATGAAAGAAAACTAAGTTATTTTAATATATTAAATAACTTAAGTTATTATTTGATCGTGAATATTATTATTGGAATAATTAATAGAGTATATATTAATTATTATAAGCGTAAAGGTTATACTTATTATAAATATAATTAATTGAAGTAGTTTAGCATTTTAATAGCTTGAGTTATTATATTACCGTAAAGGTTATATAGAATATTGGAGTATTTCCATTCACGATATATTTATATATGTGAACCTTGTGACTTAATAGTTCTAATTATATTGAACATGTTATAAGTAGTAAGTGATGGGAATAATAATAAGCTTGAGATTAAGCTTGTGAGAAATGCCTTGTGTGGCACGATAATAGATTCGGTAATGAATCGATTAATTCAAGGATGAAAGAATTATTAATTAAACAATCAATCTATATTAATTGTTATTATAATAATATGTTGAATTATTATTATTGCGAGTGATAGCATGATAATAACTATATTTGTTATAAATATAATAAGATAATTAACTATATAAATGTTAATTAATTGTTATGGAAATTATAATTCCATTGATTTATGAGAAATAGATTAATTAATATTATTATTAATTAATAAAATAAGTAATTTATTAAGGTGCAAGCATGCGATATTAAAATATATAACGTATGATAGTTAACTATGTGTTGTACGAAGTGTAAAGTGCGACGTCACTATATAAGCTATATAGTAAGATTAGTAAATAAATGTGTATATGAGATAATGCGAGTACATGTGTGACTGAGCTAAGTACCTCATGGATATTATAAGGAGTAAGCAATTGTTAATTGATATTGTTTTTACTAAGTTATTTTAATAATAACCATTAAGAGGATGGATAATAATCATACCCAATATTCGGTATTAAAAAAATGCACACGAATTATATATGTGCGCAGTAAATTTACTACATGGTAGTATTATTTATTTATGGGAATTACATTATGACTTAAATGTATATAGAATGTATATGTAACCTAAGTGTTGGCATACATTAGTTGTATATTTCAAGTTGCTGAGAGTTTAGCAATTGTTCCAAATTGGGTGCACATCTTCATTTCTTCCTCACGTGAGCTCACAAAGCCTATGCTACTTCTACATTTAGCTTCAATGATAGCAAATGATCATGGAGGGAGTGGGATTCATGATGAATCCACCAACTCTCAACCACTCCCCCTTAGCCATTGTACAAACTTGCAAACCATTAGTTTGATTTGTGAGGTAATTGTATTACCTGTGTAGCCAATTGGCTATAAATAGAGCACTTCTCCTTCTTAATTCTTTTGCTGAGATATTGAAAGGTAGAGCTTGTGTGAGGATTGAGAGTAGGTATATATGTATCATAGTAATAGGAGTCTGAGATTGAGGAAGATTGAAGCAGCAAGCTCATATCCCAATTTACAGAGGTATACTCCCATTTCTCTAACTTCTAAGTTCTTGAATTAAACATGAGTCCTTATTAGCTTAGCCACAAAATTGATGGTGTTGGCTTGTAGTAATCTGTGAATACTGGTTAATCATGGTTAGTATACTCAAATACGAAAACAACGAAAGTTAAACGGACCAATTTCGTTTAGAAACGAATTCGTAGTGAATGATTTCGCTAAACTTTTCCAAACATGAAAATTGAGTATGAATATGAGTTTTGGATTAATATTTGGGTTAGTTAATGTTTATGTTAATTGTTGGGTATTTGGTATGTTGTAGTTTTATGAGTTATAAACCCATGGAATCGAAAACGGACTAATTTGGATGAGTATAACTCATGTTATGAAAATCGGAAGGTGTAGGGGTCTGTAAAATCGCGAAGAACTGAACCTGAGGGGCTGTTCTGCCTCTTAGGGCGCAGCTGCGCTGCCCCCAAGGCCAATTGGGGCGCAGCTGCGCCGGACATCAGTGTCGGGTAGGACTGCTTTGACCTGCTGTAGTAAATTAGGCATAACTTTTTCATACGAACTCCGATTGAGGTGATTCAAGATGATCCGGAACGAGGACGAATAGACCTACAACATTTGTTCTTTAAGTTTTTTAATTTGAGGTCGTTAGGAAGGGTCAAAATAGTCATTTTTGTGACTGTTACGTAATCGAATGTAATCGAAGGGCGTCGGACGAGCACATACGCAAGTATAGTGCTCCCGAGGATGGAATATGTTATTCTAAGTGATAAAACATAAATATGCATGATAATAGACATGACATATAAGATTACCTTACTCATAATGGAATGCTTTAGCATGACTTAGTATGTGTTTTGAAAAGAAACTTGGAGTTTTGAAAACGAATATTGACGAACCTTGAGTCTTTGAAGTTATGATATTTTAACACATACATATTGTTGAGTTATGAGTATACCTAAGCATGAGAAGTGATTTAAAGTTGCTTTACTTATTATCAACTTACAATAGCTTAGTTGAAAATGATTTCTAAAGAAAACTTGAAACTTTGAGAACGAACTTAAAGTAACTTGTGTACTTAAAGTTCTATACGTGATAACATACATACATGGCTTAGTTAGCTATGAAATGAGATTTAAAGTTGCACCTAGTTGCTTTAGCTTGTCCTAGAATTACTTTTAAACGTGAACTTGAACGCCTTATGCCTCTAGACATGACGAATATATTTATCATCTAGCTAAGCATGAATTGGACCTTTCAAGTGTAGTTTAAAATACATTTTCAAATACTGAGCTATGAGAAGCATGCTATTAGAAGCTTATTAGAACCAATAGATGGTTTAAAAGCTCATAATATTGAATCTTGTCAAAGAAAGTTGTTAAGACTTATTGATTGAAATAAATCATTATGGAGCTAAGTAGATTGAATATGAACTTGAAAATAGATCACAACCTACTTGAGGTATGCTTACAATACGTATTAGAATACGTGTTATGCTAGAATTTATAATGGATAATAAAAAAGCCTAAATCTGGTCTGGCCAGGGGACGGCGCAGCTGCGCCCATCCTAGGCCAAACTACAGCGCAGCTGCGCCACAGGGCAGTGATGCCTGATTATTTTAACTTTGATCTAGACCTTAAAGCATATGTGTAATGAATGTCTAAAGCTATAACACTTGACGTAGATGATGTTTTAAGCATAAGACCATGTAATGGTTATATAAAACACAGAGTTGTTAAATTTTGTTATGGTTTGCAAAATGCGAGAACTATGTGAAACATTCATATATAAGAGCAACGAACACATAGTGAGTCAAGTGTGTGATAGATGTATATGAACGTTGATGTAAAGTACGGGTGGTTAAGGTATACCTATACATACCTAGCTATTCTAAAAGTATGATGAGAAAGTGAAATGTAGGTTTTACAAACCTAGTTAGACAACAATGTAACCTTTATTATTACATTGAGAATGTGTGGATGCATATAACTGATGAGTGTGATCTCTATGGTTAATATAACTGTGTAGGATTACACAAAGTGCAGAGATTCTTAAGCAGTTAAGTCGTAGTTATTAAACTACAAATCAGGCAAGTCTTTCAGTTCCTATTTGATATATGAATTCAATAACTGTTAGTTGAATTATATTATGCTGCGATAATGTGAACTTATATATGAATTGTATATGAGATATAAATGAGATTGAAAGTTGATCTTTGATGATATACTTGTTATGTGAAAAGTAACATGCGTAGTAAATATAAATTGTTTATAAATGCATGAACTGAGTATAATGTTGTATGCTATGTGATGCATGAAAACTGTTAGAATTACTGAGCTGTCGAGCTCACTCTTGCAAATAACCACTTTTGCAGGTTAAGGACTTACGATAAAGACTTCGTGCTTCTTGATTGATAAAGATAGATAGTATCGAATTGAAGAGTACTATTTAGATTATTGCTTGAACCCTGTTTAGGTTCTAGAAGTTGTACTTGATAGTTGTTTACACTGTTTAATACATGTTGTGTTGTAAAGATGTATTAGTTAATACATAGAGGATATCAAGTCGAGTTGTAAACGTTATACGATAACTCAAATATAATGAATCATATTTTATAATTGATTCAAGGGTTGTAATTGATTCAAGTTATGAAATCAATAAAAGATTTTATTCAAGGAGGATTGAAAAAGTTTAAATTATTCCGCATTTTAGTAACATCGAACATGATGTAAAGATGAGATCTTGGATATAAATAGAATTTATATTCTAAATTGTAATAAACAAAGTTGTATTCTTTTACTAATGATTAAAAGATATAATAATTTGGCGATAGTAGTATCGTGACTGCACCGAATTCGAGGTTTCGAAGGAACGTGGATTTGGGGGCGTCACAGGTTGGTATCAAAGCTGTAGGTTATAAACCTTAGGTAAGTGTACCTTAGACTATAACTTGAGAGAGTGAAAGATAAGATTAAAATATATCTAAATGAAGATTCAAAGAAGAATCTCGAAGTATCTAGAGAATGAGAATTAGGAGTTTCCTAACTCCGGTAATAAAAATGCTAAGATGATGTCTATAAGATGTATATGACAAAGATAATGAGAATAAACTCAGATGGAGTTTGGTTGATAATAGGGAAAGAACCCTAAGATATAGTGATGATCACGACGTGATCAGATTGAACTGTGAAATGATAGATAGTCTGTAATGACTAAGTATGTATAGCTTGATGCTATAAGAGAATGTACTATGATAAAGTACGAGATGAACTCATGAGGAGTTGTATGTGATGAAACATAGAAAGCTCGTAATGAGCAAGTGATAGAGTAAGATATGGTTAAGTGTTGGAATTCCATTGAGGACTCATGTGATGGCTTAGTTGTACAAACTTTTGTATGGGCAGAAGTTTTGTGCTTGCACTGAGTGCGTCACATTGATAATCGTTGGAATGTTAGTGTCGCGGTATCATTATACATATGGCGGAAAGGTGATTCTTTTCTCATATTTATTTTGATAGATAGAGATTTCTAAGATATAATTAGATAATACTAAGATTAGCTGCGAGTTCTTAAGACTTATGCCTATGACGAGTTCGTGACTCATAATCGTATGATGGGACCCCTCAGCGAATGGACGATTTTGGTCTGACTAGGATAAGTTCCTCAACCCATATGATTGTGGTAAGTTCCTGAACTTCCATGGTATGGTAAGTTGGTGAACTGTACTGAGAATAGATATATTATATAAGAGTTTTGGAATAGTAAGCATTGATGGTGGTAAGAGATTGAAGCGATGGAGAAATTGGATTTTCCTAAATCCTCTAGCTACGCTAGATTTTCAATAATTATTGACTTCGTGCTAGTGTTTGCACTTCGATTTTCTTGAAAAAACATTGGGTCAGGTAACTGAACTAATGAGTTTTAAAAACAACACCGTTATTCGTATGTCTACGCTATTTGTTTCGGCTAAGACAAAAATGATTTGACAATCTTTCAAAATATATTTTAACCTTGTGCATCATTTGATATGATGTAGAATGGTAAATGATGGAGTCATCAATGCAATCGAACCTAGTGTTGGTTGTGATCGAAAGATCGTCAGCCCACTATGGTATGTTGTAATATGACAAAGTCATAAAATGGCGGAATCCTCAACGTACTACTAATCTAGTATGGTATCATGCCGTCATAAAAGAATTTTTGGTTTTCTTGTAAATTATAAAGAAGGTCAATTAAGTTGACTAAATTATTTCGATTGATGTCCGAATTGTTGATGAGAGTCTAAGCTATTTGATTCGGCTAGGCGACTGTTGGAAAGGGATTATAGAATTCAAGTATTCTTGTGTATGTATGCCAAACCAGATTGCTCTGGTGCGGATTTTGATGTTGAAAAGCTGTGATGAACAACCCTATAAGGGGACATGTTTTCGGGGACAATGGTTCCGAGCGTAACGCATATAGTCGTTACAAAACACTATGTTGCGGCCCAACATAGTGGTACAATAGGTTGGCCACCTAGAGTACGCGTGGAGGGTGTTTTCAGTCTTTGTGATTGATAAACACTCTGGTTTGCAATGTGAAGAATTGTGTTGAAGCATTAGTAAACCTGTGGAAAAGTTCACGGTCTTGTGACCCCTCAGCATAAATTGGAATCTGAGTTATTCATACTACTTCCCGATTATTGAAAAATCGTGGAAGATTCTTATTCTTCTAAAGGATGAATGTAGTAAGTATAATGATCCTTAAAAAGGAGAAAGTGATAGAATGCAATTGAGAAAGTTATAGTAATAAAACTTCTGAAAAGAGAATGAATAAAATTACTCAAGAGAATATGTAATAATCGGAATAGCACCGAGTAGAGGAAGTTTCGGTGATTCCGAGGACGGAATCCTTATAAGGGGGAGAGGATGTAAGAACCCGAATTTTTAGATATTATTAAATAAGGATTTAATAAATAAAATTCTTAAACTGTGAGATGGGTTCGAATAAAAATATATATATGTGATATGAGGTATGTGGTATTATATTACATAGGGTAATATGGACTATGTAATATGTGTTTTTGTGATTAATGAATATATTATTAATATATATTTGTTATTTATTTTAGAGACGATTCAATTGAGGTAAAGGAAGTGGATAAATTCCTATCGATATTAAATAATTTATAGAATTATTTTATCATAGTAAGTTGGTGACATTAAATATCCTTAATGTATAATCACCATATTCTTGAGTATGTGTATTAATAACTAGTATGTTTATAATATAGGTTATTAATAGCACTCAAGCTATCCGTAAATAGGTTTGGATAGTGAAGCATAGTTAGTTAAGGAATTAACTAATAAGAATAAATATTAGTTAATTTAAGTTGGGAGTTATATTATGAAATAATATAATGTCAGTATTGAATCTTAATTAACTATGATGATATAGTACAATGTTTAATTTACTTAAGTAAAGGAGTGAATTAATATGTGTATTGAATATGTAATTATAGTTGATACTTTTTATATATATTACTTAGAGTGGTAATATGTGAGAAAGTCTAATGTGCGAATAACGTTAAATATATATATACGTTATTAAAGGGAGATGGAAATCATTATATCTTTAAATAAATATTTGAAGAAATTGTTTTGGGAACAATTTATAGAAAAGAAAGAGAAATAATTATTATAAAGGATATTAAAATAAATTCTAATATTGAATTATTTTAATAAAGGAGAAAATATTATTTTTGAATAATAATATTACCCTATATATTTTTGGGTATGATGTAATAAGTGTGATTAATTAATATGATAAATATATTAAAACGTATTTGCTATATATAAATAAATTGATGGAAATAAATTATTATAATAGAAAATAAACTTATTACCTATTTTCTATATATAATGTATGTACATGTGCCATACATGTAATTATTTTAGTAGATATTATATTAAGAATAATATCTTGAGACAATAAGTAAATTATTTCCTAACAATGAATATCTTTATTTGGAGAAAACATAATATTTTATGTTATGGCAAAATACATAATTCCTAATGTATTTTCAAGAAAGTTTATTAATGAAAGAAAACTAAGTTATTTTAATATATTAAATAACTTAAGTTATTATTTGATCGTGAATATTATTATTGGAATAATTAATAGAGTATATATTAATTATTATAAGCGTAAAGGTTATACTTATTATAAATATAATTAATTGAAGTAGTTTAGCATTTTAATAGCTTGAGTTATTATATTACCGTAAAGGTTATATAGAATATTGGAGTATTTCCATTCACGATATATTTATATATGTGAACCTTGTGACTTAATAGTTCTAATTATATTGAACATGTTATAAGTAGTAAGTGATGGGAATAATAATAAGCTTGAGATTAAGCTTGTGAGAAATGCCTTGTGTGGCACGATAATAGATTCGGTAATGAATCGATTAATTCAAGGATGAAAGAATTATTAATTAAACAATCAATCTATATTAATTGTTATTATAATAATATGTTGAATTATTATTATTGCGAGTGATAGCATGATAATAACTATATTTGTTATAAATATAATAAGATAATTAACTATATAAATGTTAATTAATTGTTATGGAAATTATAATTCCATTGATTTATGAGAAATAGATTAATTAATATTATTATTAATTAATAAAATAAGTAATTTATTAAGGTGCAAGCATGCGATATTAAAATATATAACGTATGATAGTTAACTATGTGTTGTACGAAGTGTAAAGTGCGACGTCACTATATAAGCTATATAGTAAGATTAGTAAATAAATGTGTATATGAGATAATGCGAGTACATGTGTGACTGAGCTAAGTACCTCATGGATATGATAAGGAGTAAGCAATTGTTAATTGATATTGTTTTTACTAAGTTATTTTAATAATAACCATTAAGAGGATGGATAATAATCATACCCAATATTCGGTATTAAAAAAATGCACACGAATTATATATGTGCACAGTAAATTTACTACATGGTAGTATTATTTATTTATGGGAATTACATTATGACTTAAATGTATATAGAATGTATATGTAACCTAAGTGTTGGCATACATTAGTTGTATATTTCAAGTTGCTGAGAGTTTAGCAATTGTCCCAAATTGGGTGCACATCTTCATTTCTTCCTCACGTGAGCTCACAAAGCCTATGCTACTTCTACATTTAGCTTCAATGATAGCAAATGATCATGGAGGGAGTGGGATTCATGATGAATCCACCAACTCTCAACCACTCCCCCTTAGCCATTGTACAAACTTGCAAACCATTAGTTTGATTTGTGAGGTAATTGTATTACCTGTGTAGCCAATTGGCTATAAATAGAGCACTTCTCCTTCTTAATTCTTTTGCTGAGATATTGAAAGGTAGAGCTTGTGTGAGGATTGAGAGTAGGTATATATGTATCATAGTAATAGGAGTCTGAGATTGAGGAAGATTGAAGCAGCAAGCTCATATCCCAATTTACAGAGGTATACTCCCATTTCTCTAACTTCTAAGTTCTTGAATTAAACATGAGTCCTTATTAGCTTAGCCACAAAATTGATGGTGTTGGCTTGTAGTAATCTGTGAATACTGGTTAATCATGGTTAGTATACTCAAATACGAAAACAACGAAAGTTAAACGGACCAATTTCGTTTAGAAACGAATTCGTAGTGAATGATTTCGCTAAACTTTTCCAAACATGAAAATTGAGTATGAATATGAGTTTTGGATTAATATTTGGGTTAGTTAATGTTTATGTTAATTGTTGGGTATTTGGTATGTTGTAGTTTTATGAGTTATAAACCCATGGAATCGAAAACGGACTAATTTGGATGAGTATAACTCATGTTATGAAAATCGGAAGGTGTAGGGGTCTGTAAAATCGCGAAGAACTGAACCTGAGGGGCTGTTCTGCCTCTTAGGGCGCAGCTGCGCTGCCCCCAAGGCCAATTGGGGCGCAGCTGCGCCGGACATCAGTGTCGGGTAGGACTGCTTTGACCTGCTGTAGTAAATTAGGCATAACTTTTTCATACGAACTCCGATTGAGGTGATTCAAGATGATCCGGAACGAGGACGAATAGACCTACAACTTTTGTTCTTTAAGTTTTTTAATTTGAGGTCGTTAGGAAGGGTCAAAATAGTCATTTTTGTGACTGTTACGTAATCGAATGTAATCGAAGGGCGTCGGACGAGCACATACGCAAGTATAGTGCTCCCGAGGATGGAATATGTTATTCTAAGTGATAAAACATAAATATGCATGATAATAGACATGACATATAAGATTACCTTACTCATAATGGAATGCTTTAGCATGACTTAGTATGTGTTTTGAAAAGAAACTTGGAGTTTTGAAAACGAATATTGACGAACCTTGAGTCTTTGAAGTTATGATATTTTAACACATACATATTGTTGAGTTATGAGTATACCTAAGCATGAGAAGTGATTTAAAGTTGCTTTACTTATTATCAACTTACAATAGCTTAGTTGAAAATGATTTCTAAAGAAAACTTGAAACTTTGAGAACGAACTTAAAGTAACTTGTGTACTTAAAGTTCTATACGTGATAACATACATACATGGCTTAGTTAGCTATGAAATGAGATTTAAAGTTGCACCTAGTTGCTTTAGCTTGTCCTAGAATTACTTTTAAACGTGAACTTGAACGCCTTATGCCTCTAGACATGACGAATATATTTATCATCTAGCTAAGCATGAATTGGACCTTTCAAGTGTAGTTTAAAATACATTTTCAAATACTGAGCTATGAGAAGCATGCTATTAGAAGCTTATTAGAACCAATAGATGGTTTAAAAGCTCATAATATTGAATCTTGTCAAAGAAAGTTGTTAAGACTTATTGATTGAAATAAATCATTATGGAGCTAAGTAGATTGAATATGAACTTGAAAATAGATCACAACCTACTTGAGGTATGCTTACAATACGTATTAGAATACGTGTTATGCTAGAATTTATAATGGATAATAAAAAAGCCTAAATCTGGTCTGGCCTAGGGGACGGCGCAGCTGCGCCCATCCTAGGCCAAACTACAGCGCAGCTGCGCCACAGGGCAGTGATGCCTGATTATTTTAACTTTGATCTAGACCTTAAAGCATATGTGTAATGAATGTCTAAAGCTATAACACTTGACGTAGATGATGTTTTAAGCATAAGACCATGTAATGGTTATATAAAACACAGAGTTGTTAAATTTTGTTATGGTTTGCAAAATGCGAGAACTATGTGAAACATTCATATATAAGAGCAACGAACACATAGTGAGTCAAGTGTGTGATAGATGTATATGAACGTTGATGTAAAGTACGGGTGGTTAAGGTATACCTATACATACCTAGCTATTCTAAAAGTATGATGAGAAAGTGAAATGTAGGTTTTACAAACCTAGTTAGACAACAATGTAACCTTTATTATTACATTGAGAATGTGTGGATGCATATAACTGATGAGTGTGATCTCTATGGTTAATATAACTGTGTAGGATTACACAAAGTGCAGAGATTCTTAAGCAGTTAAGTCGTAGTTATTAAACTACAAATCAGGCAAGTCTTTCAGTTCCTATTTGATATATGAATTCAATAACTGTTAGTTGAATTATATTATGCTGCGATAATGTGAACTTATATATGAATTGTATATGAGATATAAATGAGATTGAAAGTTGATCTTTGATGATATACTTGTTATGTGAAAAGTAACATGCGTAGTAAATATAAATTGTTTATAAATGCATGAACTGAGTATAATGTTGTATGCTATGTGATGCATGAAAACTGTTAGAATTGCTGAGCTGTCGAGCTCACTCTTGCAAATAACCACTTTTGCAGGTTAAGGACTTACGATAAAGACTTCGTGCTTCTTGATTGATAAAGATAGATAGTATCGAATTGAAGAGTACTATTTAGATTATTGCTTGAACCCTGTTTAGGTTCTAGAAGTTGTACTTGATAGTTGTTTACACTGTTTAATACATGTTGTGTTGTAAAGATGTATTAGTTAATACATAGAGGATATCAAGTCGAGTTGTAAACGTTATACGATAACTCAAATATAATGAATCATATTTTATAATTGATTCAAGGGTTGTAATTGATTCAAGTTATGAAATCAATAAAAGATTTTATTCAAGGAGGATTGAAAAAGTTTAAATTATTCCGCATTTTAGTAACATCGAACATGATGTAAAGATGAGATCTTGGATATAAATAGAATTTATATTCTAAATTGTAATAAACAAAGTTGTATTCTTTTACTAATGATTAAAAGATATAATAATTTGGCGATAGTAGTATCGTGACTGCACCGAATTCGAGGTTTCGAAGGAACGTGGATTTGGGGGCGTCACACTCCCCACGGTGATACGCTCGGTTGAATATATTTCTTGTCCAACAGCTCTTGTAGCTGTACCATCAATTCTTTCATTTCTACCGGAGCCATCCGGTACGGTGCTTTCGATATTGGAGCCGTTCCTGGCACCAAATCGATAACAAAATCTACTTCCCTGTCAGGCGGAAGTCCTGGCAGATCATCCGGGAAAACATCCACGAAGTCTCTTACGACTGGTATTTCTTCTAACTTTGAATTCTCTTTACGACTATCGACTATGTAGGCTAAATACCCCACACAGCCTTGTCTTAATAACTTCCTGGCCTGCATCATCGTCAGACAACTCGCTTGTCTAGGCGATTTGCTGCCATAAAACACAACCTTTGATGGAGTCATAAGGTTAATACATTTCTTCTGGCAATCAATTACGGCTCCATAATTGAATAGCCAATCCATTCCCAGGATAACGTCAAATTCCCCAAGTTTAATCGGGATAAGATCTACATTCATAACGTTACCCTTAATATCCACTCTACAGTTCTTGTGTATATACTTAACAGGAATTACTTCCTTGTTCGCAATCTCTATGTTCATAGGGATTTTTAATTCGTCTTTAAGCAATTCTAAATTCTTTGCAAAGTCATCGGATATAAATGAACAAGTAGCACCCGAATCAAATAAAACATAAGCATTGACTTTATTGATCGGAATGATACCTGACACCACATCACGAGACTGCACAGCGTCTTGTACGGTCATGTTAAATGTCCTTGCAGTTGGTCGATTTGTTGAAGTCGGTCCGGTAATGGTAAGAGGATTTCCACTATTATTTCCCTTATGTCCACCTGATCCCTGCCCCTCCAGATGCCTTCTTTGGACAGTCTCTAACCAAGTGATCCTTTGACCCACATGTATAGCAGGCACTCTTCTTAGGGTTAGGGCAGTTAGGTGCTATGTGGCCTTCCTGACCACAGTTATAACAAACTCTTTTTCCTTTCATGCAGACTCCCAAGTGAGTCTTCCCACAGGTTGGGCATGGTTCTAACTTTTTCTTCTGACTACCTTGCTGACTTACAGACGACGGGTTGTCATTCCATTTTCGTTTATGATTATTAATTCCCCCTGTGTGATTGCCACTAGCCTTATTGTTTCCTTCACTATCATTCTTCTTCTTCTTTTGATCCTGATTGTACTTAGACACCGCTTCGCTTCCACCTTCAGCGAGAATTGCCTTCTCCAGAACTCCAGCAAAAGTGTTCAATTGAAACATCGACACCTTGCTATACAACCAGGGTTTCAGTCCTTGTTCAAAACGCCTAGCCTTTCTTTCGTCAGTATGCACCTGATATTGGGCAAACCTAGACAATTCGTTAAACTTTGCCGCGTAGTCGGGCACAGACATATTCCCCTGCTTCAACTCCAGAAACTGCACCTCCATTTGATTCTGGGAGCTGGTCAGGAAATACATCTCGAAAAACATTTCTTTAAACCTTTCCCAGGTTATTACACCTTCTCCTCCCCTGATCTTATTTGCCTGCCACCAATAGCTGGCTTCTGATTTTAACATAAATGTCGCGTAGGCGGTCTTCTGGTCCTCCCTAACACGGGCGACCTCAAAAATTTTCTCCATTTCCATACCCAAGTCTGAGCTTCTATCGGGTTCGTGGAACCCTTAAAATCTGGCGGTCCCACTGCCTTAAAGTCTTTAAATGAGGTGTTTGGTGGAGCTTGAGGCTGATTGTTCATCGCTCCAGCCAACAGATTTACCAACTGCTGAACGGGGTTCGCATTGGCATCATTGTTGTTATTGGTTGATCCCTCTTGGGCTTGTCGACGATTTTGTCTCCTTCTTGGCGGCATATTTCTGTTAAGAATATATGCTCATTAGATCTTTATTAAATCACTTAAATATTTAAGAATTAACTCAAATATTTAACATAACCACTTTAACTACTCTTTTCTTTTCAAATAACCTTTGATATTTTATTTAAATCAAAAGTTTTAAACATAGTACTATAGCATCTCTGCCATTTACTTCAACTATCCCAAGATAAAGAATCTTCAGGATTTAGTTTCTCAAAATATTCCTTTGTTTTTTTTAATCACATCGGAATTTACATTAACTACTCCAAAGGGTATCACATAATGTTAAATACTTTAACATACTCACTTAACCCATATCATCTTAAACAACTTTATTATTTTATTAAAACCAAAAGCTTTTAATACAATACGATAGCATTTCTGCCATGTACATCAACTATCCTGAAATAAAGTTTCTACAGGACTTACATTATCACAATATTCCTTTGTTTATAATTACATTGGAATTTACATTATTTACAATTGTTTAAACGTTAACAATATCATATTATCCTATCACGGCCTACTAAGGCGTCGGACAGCTTCACTACGTTCCTCCTCTATAATGCGGGACATAGTCCTGCGATCTAACATATACCCAGGCAGTCCCTCGAACTGAATTGGATATCTCATAACTCGGTCCTGGGCCTCATCCATTGCCCTCAGAAACGTGTAGCACGTCTCTGCAACCTTAACTCTCTTCGCACGCGCATCATCCTCTGCCAGATCTGCACGTCGTGCATTTCTCACCCAAGCTTCTTCCACTATGGCGAGTCTTTCAGATTTCTCTTTCAACTCATTCTTTAACTTTTCTATCTCCTCTGTCTTCCGCTCACTTTGGCCCTTCTCATGAACCAAATCCCACTCCACATTGCCAAGACGAGTGTGGAGTGTCTCAATCTCACCACCCTGAGCAACTGACTGCTCCCTCAACTCCTGAATTGTATCTCGTAACTCTACGTTGCGATCATATAATAAATCATACATATCAGCACTGTCAGAGTTCGGTGGAAACTCCTCAAGGTCTTCCTCCTCCTCTTCCTCTTCCTCTTCAGGGTCTTCCTCCTCCTCGGCTGCCTCAGCCGGGATCACAACCTCCTCAGGGTCCTCCTTTGAGTCAATCTCTGGCTCATGCTCCTGACCAAAATCTGGATT
This sequence comes from Panax stipuleanatus, assembly GCA_020205555.1. Lineage (NCBI taxonomy): Eukaryota > Viridiplantae > Streptophyta > Magnoliopsida > Apiales > Araliaceae > Panax > Panax stipuleanatus. The sequence continues at coordinate 94,029,198 of CM035120.1, forward strand.
TACAGGAGATGACTCTGGCTGTACTAACTGCTCCCAGACAGTGTGTATGTCCCGGGGCTCCTCATCTCTAGTCTCTAGGGGTACAACATCCCTGGACTGACTAGCTCCTCCAGTATCTGACATCCTGACAAAATAAGTTTTAAGTCTTAGTTTTTACGTGATGTTAATCAATACTCTAACAAGTATGAACACATAAGCACATAGCACATAAGGTAATTTTATTATCTTTCTTAGAACTCAATCAGAGTTGTCATTACTATCTTCATGAAGGCTACTATCCTAAGGTTTTCCCCCCACCTAAGGTTCATAACCTACGGCTCTGATACCAACTTGTGACACCCCCAAATCCGGTATCTTAATTTCTACAGGATTTGGTGTTCACTGTTCCAATATCATACAACTATCTACCCATAAATAATGAAATTCATTTATTAGATAAATAAATCATCATCTTACATCATCTGAAATAAAAATACATCATAAATCCCAGGTTATACTTAACCTTAAATCTCTTTTGCGGAAACGTAAATAAATAAGTCTTAAATCATCACACATAAATCTTAAACTTTAACATTATTCATGACAACACAAATCTTCATCACTTGTTAGCTTTTCCTTTGCCCTTGCTACTAGAAGGTACATCACTTCGTTCATTATTAGCTGCAATGTTATTATGCAAGAGTGAGCACGGATGCCCGCAAGTATAAAAATATGACAGAATAATAACATGCGAGTGAAAGAATTCTGAATAACAGAAAGCTCAACATTTGAATCAAGAATATTAACCAAGAGTCAAATTACTTCTCAACTTTTGAATCAAGAATATTAGTCAAGAGTCAAATTACTTCTGAGGGTCATTAAGACCTTGAACCGAGTCTTAGGTTGTCAAGTATATTAACCTTTCCAACCTTTAACAGTCACAAGACTATAGACTTTACTTCTCGTACTTAGGGAGATCAGCCCTTCGTACTGATACTGTGCACACTATCTTAACGCTTTAAGCATCTTCATTAATTCCCTATATTAGGGTTGTTCATCTCAGTTTGACATCAGAATCCGCACCAAATAAAGTTGGTTTGGATAACTCAATAAATGATATTCAAATTGAATATTAACTTCTCAAGGTATACAATCGAATAAGTATTGTACACTTAAATGATACTTTTAAAAGAATCATGGCATCTCATATGAAATTCTAAACTTGGATATTCAAGAGTAAGAATTTGCTCAACAATAGTAATTAAGCATAGCAATTGCTTAATTTAAAGAGTTTAGTTTAGGAAACTTGCCAAACAATAATAATAAGTTAGGGATAGAAAACTTGCTCAAATATAAAGATTTGAGTTTAGGAAACTTGCCTCGTGCGCAAGCTACAATTATTACTCACTTCTTTAATTACTCTTACCTATCAATACATTCACAATATCAATTAATCACAAGTTCGATATGATGATTGATTTACAATAGTATTCTTCAAACTCATTATTAGGTTTTCAAATAATGGTTTACGTTGATTAATTAACTTGTTAATTAATCACGTATCTTAAGTTATTAACTTGTATTAATAACTCATTACATACATAACATGTCGTCATGTTAATTAAATTTAAAATAATGTCTTAATGTTTATAACACATTATTTAACCTTTACAAATAATAGTTTAAGTCATGTAATTAATTTATTAATTAATTACATAACATAAATTATTAAACTCATATCAATATTTTATTATATTTATGCAATATGTGTTCATGTTCATTAGACTCAAAACACATTTCAAAATTTTCCAACACTTAGCAATTTTTTTTTCAAAATTTTCGGACAGGCGCGGCCGCGCGCCATTTTGCCTTGCAACCGGCGCGGCCGCGCGGCTGCGGAATTTCAGAATCTGAAGTTCGCGAACGAACACAGATTTTCTCCCATTTTCTCCCAATTCACATTATTACACTGATTTATAATGTTACCCATGAAGTATAAACTTCACAGGAACATTATATATCACTTATAACATATTCTTAACATTCCAAGTTATGTAATTATACAAATCAAAATATTAATTTTCACTGTTCTTCAAAACTTTCAAGAGTTTAATGAAAAACATAAAAATCTCCTTACGGATTCGTTACTACACCAAATCCATTCATTTCAATTCCATTTTCTTTGTTTTACATATACAATCATATTCATGTATCAATTTAAATATAAACATATGATTCAATCATTAATTTAACCCATATGGGTTATTCACCCATATTCAATACTCTGTAATTTCATCAAACCCATTTATTAACAAAGTTATTTGGTGTGATCAGTGTAAATCATGGATACATGATCCAACACATAATACTAACATATACGGTCACATATATAATAACCTCACACTTTAATTTCCCAAAAATAAGTACTGACAGAGAAATTTTTACAACATCGTAGAAAACTCTGTAACTTTTCGAAAAAAACAATTAAGGCCAAATTATATAAAATTGATTACTTTAAAACATGTATATACGTTAGAAAATATGTTATAATTACATACCCATATAGATAAAGCCATATCATAACCCAATTGGAAAACCCAATTTTCACAGAAAACTTAAAAGTACGTATTTAAGAAATCTTAATTTTGAAAACTTAAAAGAAGAATTACCCTTTTGGTATGAAGATAACACAATCACAAACAATACTTAAGATTTCTCAAATTCCTTTCTCTCAATCTCTTCTTCTTCTTCTCTCTGAAACTTTCTACGTTTTTCTTTCTCTGACTTCTCTAATTTCTTCTGATAAAATGACTTAGGAAGATAACGTACATATATATATAAATATATAATATATCCGTTGTAATATAACTCTCACAAGGGCCTTGTTTGGCTTCTTCTTCTTCTATTTTTTTTCCATTTATTTTAATAAACTAATTTACTATATACTTAATTGTCACATCACTTATTAATTAATTAATTTTATTTAAATTAATTAAATAAAATAAGATAATTCACATTAAACACATTGTCACATAATTAATATTTTTATTTATTAATTATGTCAATTCATTAACTCATTAATTAATTATTTAATTAATTAAAGTAACATATGCTTATTTAATTAATTCAATTAATCAAATAAACTCAATTAATTAAATACTTTGAACTATTAAATCACTACATATTAATTTAATTAATGTCACACATATAATTAAATTAATCTACCACAAATTCATGAATTAATTATTTAATTCAATAATTAAATCATTAAAAATATTTATTTATCTCCATAAATATTCAATATCTTTACAAAATTCTCGTTCGTCACATTCTCCATCCAAAATTCACACTTAAAAAATTTAGCATACATCTTCTCTTTCCTTAGAGCCTCCAAAACAATCTTCAAATGTTCGGCGTGCTCTCTTCTGTCTTCGAGTAGATCAATATATCGTCGATGAAAACTACTACGAACTTATCCAAGTATGGCTTGAAGACTCGGCTCATCAAGTCCATGAATACTATCGGAGCATTAGTCAATCCAAATGACATTACCAAAAACTCGTAATATCCATAACGGGTTCAAAACGCAGTCTTTGGTATGTCCTCATCCTGTACCTTCAGTTGGTGATAACCTGTTCGTAGGTCTATCTTCGAAAAACACTTCGCTCCTTTCAATTGATCAAATAAGTCGTCTATCCATGGTAACGGATATCTGTTCTTGATCGTTACTCTATTCAATTCTCGATAATTGATACATAGCCTCATCGATCCGTCCTTTTTCTTAACAAATAACACGGGTGCTCCCCAAGGAGACACACTCGGTCATATGTAACCCTTATCTAATAACTCTTGCAATTGTATCATCAATTCCTTCATTTCTACTGGCGCCATACGATATAGAGCTTTCGAAATCGGTGTCGTTCCCGGTGCTAAGTCTATTACAAATTCAATTTCTCTGTTTGGCAGAAGACCAGGCAGATCGTCTAGAAATACATCTTGGAATTCGTTTACTACAGATATATCCTAAATTTTTACTACTTTTTTTTGAGCATCTACAATGTAAGCTAAATAACCTACACATCCTTTTCTTAACAATTTCTTGGCCTGCATCATCGTAACGCAACGCGATTGCTTAAGTGATGAGCTACCATAAAACACTACCTTAGACTTACTCGGAGTCTGAAGGTTCACACATTTATTCTGACAGTCAATTATTGTAGCCTGGTTATACAACCAATCCATTCCCAATATTACATCAAATTCTCCCAATCTAATAGGAATCAAGTCTACGTTCATTTCGTGTTCCCTAATGTTTAAACGATAATTTCGATAAACGTATTCTACAGGGATTACTTCCTTATTCAGCAACTTCTATATTTAAGGGATTTTCTAATCGTTATCGGGGTGTATTAAGTATACTAGCAAATTCTTCAGATACAAAAGAACAGGTGGCACCTGAATCAAATAATACATAAGCATTTATATCATTAATTGGGATTATACCTGACACCACGTCCTTTGCAGCCACTGCATCCTGGACGGTCATGTTAAAAGTTCTGGCAGTTGGGTGGTTGGATTGTGTCAGTCCGCTGATCATTAGCTTGTTTCCCCCTTGTTGGCTCCCTCCGCTACTTCCCTTCTTCGGACAGTCCTTAATCCGGTACTCCGTCGAGCCACATGCAAAGCATCCCCTGCTCTTCTTCGGTTTTGGGCAATTTGATGATATGTGCCCATCCTGGCTGCAATTATAACACGTGCTCTTTCCTTTCCAGCACTCCCTCTGATGACTTCTCCCACACTTATTATAAGTCTCACTCCTTTTATTAAAGCTCCCTTGGTGACTTCCACCTTGATTGTTGTTGTTGTTGTTGTTATTCTCCCACTTCCTTTTCCCAAGTTGCTTCCTCCACTATTGCTTCCTCCAGTACGGTTCTCTCCTCTAGTATTCTTTCCTTTCTTCTCCTTGTTATACAGACTTAAGGCCTCACTGCCACCTTCCGCAATGATTGCCTTCTCCAGCAATGTCGCAAAGGAATCAATTTGAAGAACTGATACCTTATTGAGCAACCACCGATTCAGCCCTTGTTCGAATCGCCTTGCCTTCCTTTCCTCATGTCCTACCTGGTGCTCCGCAAATCCCACTAGTTTGTTAAACTTAGCTGCGTACTGTACCACCGTCATATCACCTTGTTTAAGTTCTAAAAATTTCACCCCCATTCTATTCTTCATGCTTTTCGGGAAATAATTCTTGAAAAATAGCATCTTAAACTTATCCCATGTTATCGTCCCTTCTCCAGCTCTCTGCTGATTTGCCTTCCACCAGTAGTTCGCTTTGCCCCTCATCATGTACGTAGCAAATACCATCTTCTGGTCTTCGCCCACATGAGCTATAGTGAAAGCCTTCTCGATCTCCTTGATCTAGGTTTATGCAATTATTGGGTCAGTAGTACCCTCGAACTCTGGGGGTCGTACACTCCTAAAGTCTTTAAAGGTTGTCACTGGCACTGCTTGAGGGTTTGGGTGAACGGGTTCGTTGTTTCTCCCCCTAAAAGCTTCTCCTAACAGATCAACTAGCTTCTGGATGGGATCTACTTGCTCCCTCTCGTTATTAACTGATTCTTCGGGTGCAGTCAATCTACGTCTTGGCGCCATGATCTGCATCACAAATTTTTGTTTTATTATTACTCAGTTATTTTACTAAAGTATTTCTTCTAATACTAAAAGAATAAATTGATAACACGTTTCTGAAATAAGCTCATTTATATTCATATGCCAAATTGTTTCATTACATGATTTTCCCTAGCATACTGCTATAAATGTTATCACATATCCCCTACTATCACAAAAGATTGGGAATACTAACACATTATCCCTCTAACAAAAGCTTACTCAGGGGTTTACATCACTATCCCATATTTTACACAAAAGTTGGGATTACAACATAGTATATGCATCACATAAAATAAATACTACTACTAGACTGACTAAGGGTCTCATCCCATCATCCCACGCTCCACAGCGCTCTAATACTCGATCTGCGCTATGTATACAACCAACTCTCGGCTCATAGTATGTAGGGGTCTATCCTTGCTCTGCTGGGTAGTGGTACACACGGTCAATCACCCTCTCAAATGCTGAACGGAAAACATACCCCATCTTGTTCATCTTCCTCTTCTTGCACCTGACCTCATCCTCTAGGTCGTCAGCTCTCTCATTGGCCGCTTCCCACTTCTCCTCGAAGTGTATCCTATCCATAACCTCTAACTCTAGCTGAGTACAGAGTGCTTCTTTCTCAGTCTTCTCACTCAATTCTCTCTGTTCTACTTCTTCCAGCTTCCCTGCCAGATCTACGTTTCTCGTCACCGATCTGTGGAATAAGGTTCCCATCTGAATCTTTGCCTCCCTACGATATGCAATCTCTACCTCTAACTCCTGCATGGCTAGCTTCCTCTGGTGGTCCTCGTCCCTCAGCTTCTGGAACTCAGACTCTCTCTCCTCGGCCTCGGCCTCTAGCTCCTGGACTCTGCAGTCCAACTCCAGAATACGCTCCTCGTACTCTCCCAGTATATGCTCCTCTAGGTTAGGCTCGTAGGAGTCCTCTATGGGCTCTTCCTCTACAGGCTCGTCCTCAACAGGCACATCTTCCATAGGCTCCTCCTCGGGGTCAAACTCCACCTCGATCTCATCCTTGTTGTCAAACTCGGATGGTGCAACAGCCTGCACTGGCACAGCCTCTAAAGGTGCCTCGTATACTACATGTATATCTCTAGGCTCCTCATCGGCCACTCTACTAGGTAGACCTGTGTCTGTCATTCTACAATCACAAACATAATACAAACAAATAGCAACTCCATTAGAATGTTAAATAAAACATAAGTTCATTGTATAGAATGAAGTTACATTTCATAACACGCTAAGTTTCGCTCTAGGGAAAACTCTATGTGAGTTCTATCCCTTTCTAACTTCTAAATTCTCCTAACTTATAATCTAAGGACACTCGCTCCTAAGGTTTATAACTACAGCTAGGATACCAACCTGTGACGCCTCCAAATTCGGACCGCCACAAGGTCACTCGAATTCGGTTTGTCACGTTCTAAAATCTAACACCACAATAAATATTACGACTAAATGTCGCATCGCACAGCGAAATAATACACAACTATTACCGAATATATTACATTTAATTAATATAATTTATTCACGTCCCAAGGTCTCGTAACTTAAACATCGGTTACATAGCTTAAACATACCTTAAGCATATATAAACCTAACTAATACATAAAATCATAAGTTCTTATTATAATTATAAGTTCTACATAAATAAAGCTACTCAGTAGCCTTTTCCTTACCCTTGTCAGTACTCGAGGGTCCGCACTGCTCTGCCTTAACTGAAATGTTTTAAGGAAAGTAAGAATGAGCAACAAGTTTGCTCAGCAAGTAATATAACAATAAAGGTGAGTAATATAGTTCTCGAATCTCAAAAGCAAGGTATGATAGTTTAAGGATAGCAAGAATATCAACAGTTCTCAATAACAGTCGCTAAGGACAGAATAATATCAATATGATTCAATACTAAATCAATTTAAGATTTCAAGATAACTAAATACTAAGCAGTCACTAAGGACTATTGAACATCTACTAGAATCATCAATATTAAACAGATAACTCAAAAGAAATAAGTACGATAGATGATCAGTTTATAATACTCTATGTTATGCATAACACCACCATAATATTCACGCGTGTGTTGGGGCTTCCAACAATATACACTCCCCTTACCATAAGGGTTGTTCAACTCAGTTTTTCAAGATTTCTGCACCAGTCAATTGGTTTGGACAATTTTCTAAACAGGCATATAGTCTAGCCGAATCAAATGGCATAGACTCTTTTATGATATTCAAGAACAATACCAAGTTCAACATGAATAATAGCTTTCATAAGGCTCAATGAAATAAGAGTTCAAGCATACTAACTCAATTTAAACGAGTAAGTAAGAAAAACTTGCTTACAATATTCCTTGAATAAAGTAAACACAAAGATATGATACTTGCACAATAAAAGTAGGGTTCGGATACTTGCCTTATGCATAGTCTATCTATGAAATTAATCAACACTTTCGAATCCTATCGTAATATAGTTACGTATATATATGATATCTATTAGTCATATATTTCAACATCATATCTTATCCTGGATATACAATCAACACATAAACTAAGTTTTAACCTAGTTACCCCGTCATACTATATAGCATCATATTAATTCACAAGTCTTGACTAATATACTTTTATCCTTAACGTTCCTCTTTTCAGGTTAATTAAGTTTATATATCGTTATCACATAAGATCACGACACATAACAAACATACTCTTTTTAGCAAGTTATAGCATTGTTGTAAGCTAAACGTCAAAGTTGGGTTCAAGTATCAACATATGATATCACATAGCACATATACCTATTAAAGGGCACTCCCATTATTGTCTAACCTTTCAAGTTCAATCTTTCATGCTATAGGTCCTAGGTCAACACTTTTCATAACTTAAGACCATTCAAGGTTATGAAATCACCTTAGCTATCATGTTTGTTATTTTAAACATATGAGGTGATCTTATAACTCACTTTAGGCATGCTTGCAGGTTTCTACTTCATATACACATGACTAGTATTGTTACTTAGCTTAAATCATGCTTCACTTGTGCTCAACTAGTTTTCATGGCATCTAGCATGGCATGTGTACGTGTATGACATTAATGAGGTTAAGAGTACTATCACATATGTCTATAAATTTCAGAATTCAAATCTCAAAGTAGCATGTTAACGTTCACGTTCAAAGTTCGTATTTTGTTTAGTAATGTTCACTAATTAGTCCAACATGTGCATGTTATAGCATGAAATATGTATATATATGGTATCACGTTCTTCATGCACTTCTAGGTCATATTAACATGTTCAAAGTCCGAATATAATTATAGCACATCCAAGCCCCTTTTCATAATCTCTAAGTTTCTTTTAAAATCCTAAGTTCACTTAGCGAGGTTCGCATGTTCACATTTCATTATGAAACTCATATACGCGAGTTAACATACATTTCATGTGTTTCCAGGTTATACTAATATGCCCGCAAAAATCAGAATGTTCAACATGGCATGTATACATATCGAGTTCGTTTAAGGTTCATTTATGAAACTTTAGGTTTATTTCAAAACTATAAGTCGTTTCATAAATCTTGCATGCTAATATAATAAAACATGTTCTCTTTAGGTCTAGGTACATTAATACATATGTTGCACTAGTCATCATGCCTGTCTAACTTATATGAAGAAGCTATTACTTAACAGATTTGCAGCAGCAGCCAAGCAACTAACACCAGAGACTGGCGCAGCTGTGCCGTGTTCGGTCAGTGCCAAGAACTTCCTGCTTCGGCAGAAATCTAGCCCAAACACAGAAATCATTCACGAATTTGATTGCAAGCATAACACATTGAATACTAACATGATTATAAGCTAATATAATGATTAATAATCATTCTATAATTCAATTAACATGCCTTGCAACCAAAATCAAGAAATGGATTTTTGACATAAATACAGAAAACATGAATTGATGAATGTGGAATGTATGTTATACCTCTGTCAAACGAATATGAACTTGCTACTACTTTCTACTCACAATGCTACTATACTAATATATATATTACTCTCAACACAACACTCAGGCAATTCTCAGCAAATCAAATTGAAGGAGATGGGTTGTATTTATAGAGAAAATGATATCCAGACATTGCATTTCCACACCATTTCAAACCAATGGAAGACATAAGAACATGAAGGTTAAGAGAGAGTAGTTAGATGGTAGTTGAATTACACTATTATGCCCACTCCCCATTGCATGATTGCTAGTCTATGTTGCTGAGTTTGATGTTATAGGAAGAGACTATCTTTGAGCTTGCACATGTGAAGAGAGAAAGAGACTATCAATGTGGGACAAGCAAAGAAATCTCAGCATTCTAGCAATATATACAACAGTTAAGCCATTTTGCACTTACATTATCATATATATACCTAAGTTGTATTCATATGATATATGCTTAGGTGGTAATTTTAATGACATAATGTAATTCATATAATGTAGTAAGTGTAATTTGCACACATATAATCCATGTACATTTTATCTTACCGATATAATTTAATCGGATACTAACACATTTATTATTCAATTATATATTGAAGTAATCATCAATTATAATTGTTTACTATATATATTCATGATGTATTATTTTAATGTATACTTCACATACAATTGTCACATATACATTTCATGTAACTCTTACAACTCAATAATCTTTACTATATAGTTTTTATATATAAATATAATATATATATATATATATATATATATATATATATAACATAGTCACATTGCACTTTATACTTTGTATAATATATAATTAGCTACTATACGTTATACTTTTAATATCGCATGCTTGCATATAGGAATTAATAAATTACTTGTCTTATCAATTAAATACTAATTAATAATATTAATCCATCCTTTATCAATCAATATAATTATTAATCTCCATAACAATTAATTGATATTCATATGATTAATGTTCACATTGAATAAATATAAATCATAAACAAGTTACCTATTATTATTCTATTATTTGCAATAATAATATTTAACACATTATTCTATAACAATTAAGTAACAATTAATTATTCGCTTAATAATTCCTTCGTTGATTAATATAATCATTATTATTTCTCATCACTGTGCCACACAAGGCATTCAACGAGTTTATCGCAAACTCCATATATTCTCAATTATTATAATTATTCAATTTAATATAATTGAGTTAACTCATCTCATAACACAAAATCATTTACATTCAGATAAATGTTCATTTCCATTAATATATTCATTTAATAATATATGGAATTTCTCAAGTATTACACCTGCCCCTCTATATACCTTCTTAGGGCAATTTCTAGCTAGATGGTCCTTCGATCCGCATGTGAAGCAGACGCCCTTCTTAGGGTTAGGGTAGTTAGGTGCTATATGGCCTTCCTGACCACAATTGTAGCATACCAGCTTTCCTTTCATACAGACCCCAGGTGAGTTTTCCCGCAGGTCAGACATGCTTCAATTCTCTTCTTCTGGCTTCTTTGCTGATTTCTAGTCAGTGTGTTGTCATTCCACCTTCTTTTCTGGCTGTTGCTTCCCCCAATGTTGCTACCACTAGCCTTATTTCCTTCACCTCCATTCTTCTTCTTTTTTAGCTCCTGGTTGTATTTGGTCATACCATCGCTCCCACCTTCAGTAAGGATAGCCTTCTCCAATACCCTAACAAAGGTGTTCAACTGGAACAATGACACCTTGCTATACAACCAGGGCTTCAGTCCCTGTTCAAACCTCCTTGCCTTCCTCTCATCGGTATGTACTTGGTATTTGGCGAACCTATCCAACTCTTTAAATCTCTCCGCGTAATCTGGTACATACATATTGCCCTGTTTCAACTCCAGAAACTGCACTTCCATCTGGTTTTGTGAGCTCGTAGGGAAGTACATCTCGAAAAACAATTATTTGAACCTCTCCCAAGTGATCACACCTTCACCTTCCCGAACTTTGTTTGTCTTCCACCAATAGCTGGCTTCTACTTTCAACATGAATGTCGCATACGTAATTTTTTGATCCTCACCAACCCTAGCAACGTCAAAAACCCTCTCCATTTCCATAACCCATGTCTGAGCTTCTATCGGGTTCATGGATCCCTTGAACTCTGGCGGTCCCACCACTTTGAAGTTCTTGAAAGAATTGTTCTATGGAGCTTGTGGTTGGTTGTTCAGAGCTCCATTCAAAAGATTCACCAACTGCTAGACGAGGTCGTCGTTATTAGTCGACCCTTCTTGGGCTGGTTGACGGTTAGAGCATGTCCTCGGCAGTATATTTCTGTTAAGATATACGCTTATTAGATCCTTATTCAATCCTTTAAATATTTAAGACTTAGCTTAAATATTTTAACATAATCACTTAACACATATCATCTCAAATAAACTCTAATATTTTATTCAATCAAAAGTTTTAAACAACACAAGATAGCATCACTGCTATTTACATCAACTATCCCGAGATAAAGAATCTTCAAGATTTAAATCATTAAAATATTCCTTTGTTTATAATCACATCGGAATTTATATTATTTAACTAACATAAAATATTCACATAATCATACTGTTCCTATCATGGCCTACTAAGGCGTCGAACAGCTTTGTTGCACTTTTCCTCCATAATGTGGAACATCGTCCTGCGATCCAGCATATACCAAGGTAGATCCTTGAACTAAACTGGATAGCACAAAACCCGATACTGGGCCTTATCAATCGTAGTCTGAAACGTATGGTATGCCTCCTCAATCTTAGCCTTCTTTGCCCGGTCGTTATCCTCGGCAATCTCTACACGTCTTAAAGCCCTCATTCAAGCATCTTCTGCTATGGCAAGCTTCGCTGATTCCTCATGCAAATCATTCTTCATCTTTTCTATCTCCTCAGAATTCTGCTCACCTTGGCCCTTCTCATGAACCAACTCCCACTCCACATCTCCAAGACGTGTATACAGAGTCTCAACCTCACCATCCTTCTGCTCGATAGCAGTCAGCTAAGAAATTATCTGCTCCTTTAGCTCCCGAACAGTATCATGTAACTCTATGTTATGGTCGTATAGCTCGTTGTACATCTCAGCACTGATAGAGTTCAGTGGAAACTCATCAGGGTCTTCATCCTCCTCCTCAGCTGCCTCAGCTTCAACCTCAATCTCCTCAGAGTCCTCCTCTGAGTCAAACATCGGCTCATGCTCCCGACCAACAACAGTGATCAAAGGAGATGGCTCTCTATGAACCAACTGCTCCCAGATTGTGTGAATGTCTCAGGGCTCCTCCTCAATAGCCACTCGGGGTATAACCTCCCTAGACTGAATGGATCCTCCAACATCCGACATCTTGACAATCAAAATTTTAAGTCTTAATTATTATGTGATGTTAATCGATAAGTACATAAATATAAACATTTAGCACATAAGGTAAGTTATTATCTTTCTTAGAACTCGATAAGAGTTATCTTTACTATGTTCTCAAAGGCTACTACCCTAAGGTTTTACCCCACCTAAGGTTCATAACCTACGGCTTTGATACCAACTTCCCCAAATCCGGGTACTTCAATTTCCACTAGATTTGGTGTTCACTGTACAAATATCATATATCTATCTACCCATAATAAATGCAAACCATGAAATAGATAAAAACATCCCCATCATCTCCCCTTATGGGGTTACAACATCTGAATAATAAATACATATTTAAATCCTAGGTCATACTAACCTTAAATCTCAAATGCGGAAACGTGAACAATTAAATAAGTCTTAAACATCGCAACGTAAGTCTTAGACAAATATTATCAAATAAACAACAAGTTTTCATCACTTGTTGACTTTGCCCTTGCCTTTGCTAGTGGAAGGCTCGTCGGAACTTTCATTCTTAACTGCAATATTATTATGCAAGAGTGAGCACGATTGCCCACAAGTATATACAAATATAACAATATAATAACAAGCGAATAAGTCAAAGAAGTCTGAATAACAGAAAGCTCAGCTTTTGAATCAAGAATGAATAACAAGAATCAAAAGTGTGTCTGAGGGTCATAAGACCTTGAACTATATCCCAGGTTGTCAAGTATTTCTACTTTAGACCTTTAACAGTCATAAGACTATATGGACTCTACTACTCGTACTTAGGGGGATCAGCCCTTAGTACCATACTGTGCACAATATCTCAACGCTAAAGCGTAAATAATCCCCTATAACAGGGTTGTTCATCTCAGTTTAACATCAGAGTCCGCACCAAAGGAAGTTTGGTTTGGATAAGTTCAATAATAGCTCTAGAATTTAGAACGATCATCAACTATGGACTAGTCGAATCAATAAAGTTTCGCTAGTCTTACAAGGTTCAACAATAAACGATATTCAAATCGAATAATAATTCTCGAGAATATACAATCGAATAAGTATTGTATAACTGGAATCATGCTTTAAAGGAATTATAATATCTCATATGGAATCTCAACTTGAATAAACAAGAATAAGAACTTGCATCATGATAGTATTTCAAGAATAGAAAGCTTGCTCAATAAAGTAAAGTTTAGGAATGGGATACTTGCTCAACATAAAAGTAAGGTTTAGAAACTTGCTCAATTTAAAGAGTATAGATAAGAAAATTTGCCTCGTGCGCAAGCTACAAATATAATTATAATTCAATTCCTCAACGTCCTACACATTACATTACGTTTACAACATCAATTAGTTCCATTACCATTACGTTTAACTGTTGAACTTCTCACTTAAGTTCAACTTAACAACTTGGTTCACAAATCTTAACTTGTTAACTAACCACATAACGTGAATCTGAATCACAACATGCATACCACATAATATGAACTCTTAGACAATCGTAATTAAGTCTTACGACATTAATATCCAAGTTCAGACATAGTTTATTAACATGAAATTTCAAATTATATTATATATGTCAAAAATATGTTATAGTATTGTATTACATGTTCACCATGTTATCAGGTTCATTAAGTTGGGTTATCTCATTATGTTATAGCTTAAAAATACACAAAAAGGACAAGAATTATTTTTCTCTGCACCCCCCCCCCCTCCCTCCCCGCTGGGGCTGGGGTTAGGCCGGCTGGGGCGGATATGATTTTGGTACGGGGCCTGCTGGGGCAGTTCTGGAGCCCGCTGGGACAGGTGGCCTCGGCTGGTTAAGTTACAGTTTGCAAAAAATTACAGAGAAGGCCAAATGAATCCAAATTAAACTAATATAGTGATTCCCATGAAGTATAAACTTCACAGAAACATCATAAAATGATTCTAATATGCTTTTAACACTTTAGATCACGTAATTACTCAAATCAAATCACATAATTCCTGTTTTTGGTATTTTGAAAAGTTTCAGGAAGAATTATGAAATTCAACGTTACAGATTTGTTATAACTCCGAATCTGTCCGTTTAAATTTTGTTTTGTTCGTTTAAACATGCATAATCATAATCAACTATCAATTTAGAGTTTAATGAACAATTCAAGCATGATATTTTGTACATAAGGGCCATATACGTGTTCTTCATACTTTTCATACTCTGTAACTCATGAAACTTTGATTAAAACATAATTACATGAAATTGATTGTTTTAAAACATACATAGATGATATAAAACATGTTATGGTCATATACTAACATGTATACACACATATAATCAATAACCCAAGCATGATATTTTGTACATAAGGGTCATATACTAACTCGGTCGACCTCAAAAATTTTCTCCATTTCCATAACCCAAGTCAGAGCTTCTATCGGGTTCATGGAACCCTTAAAATCTGGCGGTCCCACTGCCTTAAAGTCTTTAAATGAGGTGTTTGGTGGAGCTTGAGGCTGATTGTTCATCGCTCCAGCCAACAGATTTACCAACTGCTGAACGGGGTTCGCATTGGCATCATTGTTGTTATTGGTTGACCCTTCTTGGGCTTGTCGATGATTTTGTCTCCTTCTTGGCGGCATATTTCTGTTAAGAATATACGCTCATTAGATCTTTATTCAATCTCTTAAATATTTAAGACTTAACTCAAATATTTAACATAATAACTTTAACTCTTTTCTTTTCTAATAACCTTTGATATTTTATTTAAATCAAAAGTTTTAAATATAGTACTATAGCATCTCTGTCATTTACTTCAACTATCCCAAGATAAAGAATCTTCAGGATTTAGTTTCTCAAAATATTCTTTTGTTTTTAATCACATCGGAATTTACATTAACTATTCCAAAGAGTATCACATAATGTTAAATACTTTAACATACTCACTTAACCCATATCATCTTAAACAACTTTATTATTTTATTAAAACCAAAAGCTTTTAGTACAATACGATAGCATTTCTGCCATTTACATCAACTATCCTGAAATAAAGTTTCTACAGGATTTACATTATCACAATATTCCTTTGTTTATAATCACATCGGAATTTATATTATTTACGATTATTTAAACATTAACAATATCATATTGTCCTATCACGGCGTACTAAGGCGTCGGACAGCTTCACTACGCTCCTCCTCTATAATACGGGACATAGTCCTGCGATCTAACATATACCCAGGCAGTCCCTCGAAATGAATTGGATATCTCATAACTCGGTCCTGGGCCTCATCCATTGCCAAACGTGTAGCACGTCTCTGCAATCTTAACTCTCTTCGCACGTGCATCATCCTCTGCCAGATCTACACGTCGTGCATTTCTCACCCAAGCTTCTTCCACTATGGCGAGTCTTTCAGATTTCTCTTTCAACTCATTCTTTAACTTTTCTATCTCCTCTGTCTTCTGCTCAGTTTGGCCCTTCTTGTAAGAACCCGAATTTTCAGATATTATTAAATAAGGATTTAATAAATAAAATTCTTAAACTGTGAGATGGGTTCGAATAATAATATATATATGTGATATTAGGTATGTGGTATTATATTACATAGGATAATATGGACTATGTAAAGTGTGTTTTTGTGATTTATAAATATATTATTAATATATATTTGTTACTTATAGTAGAGACGATCCAGTTGAGATAAAGGAGGTGGACAAATTCCTATCGATATTAAATAATTTATAGAATTATTTTATCATAGTAAGTTGGTGACATTAAATATCCTTAATGTATAAATCACCATATTCTTGAGTATGTGTATTAATAACTAGTATGTTTATAATATAGGTTATTAATAGCACTTAAGCTATCCGTGAATAGGTTTGGATAATGAAGCATGAGTTAGTTAAGGAATTAACTAATAAGAATAAATATTAGTTAATATAAGTTGTGAGTTATATTATGGAATAATATAATGTCAGTATTGTATCTTAATTAACTATGATGATATAGTACAATGTTTAATTTACTTAAGTAAAGGAGTGAATTAATATGTGTGTTGAATATGTAATTATAGTTGATACTTTTTATATATATTACTTAGAATAGTAATATGTGAGAAAGTCTAATGTACGAATAACGTTAAATATATATATATATATATATATATATATATATATATATATATATATACACGTTATTAAAGGGAGATGGAAATCATTATATGATTAAATGTATATTGAAGAAATTATTTTGGGGAACAATTTATAGAAAAGAAAGAGAAATAGTTATTATATATTTCTAATAAAGGATATTAAAATAATTTCTAATATTGAATTATTTTAATAAAAGGAGGAAATGTTATTTTTGAATAATAATATTACCTTATATGTTTTTGTATGAGGTGTGATTGGTTAATATAGTAAATATATTAAAACGTATTTGCTATATGTAATTAAATTGATGGAAACGATTTATTATAATAGAAAATAAACTTATTATCTATTTTCTATATATAATATATGTACATGTGTCGTACATATAGTTATTTGATATTATATTAAAAATAATATCATGAGACAATAAGTAAATTATTTTCTAATAACGAATGTGCTTATTTGGAGAAAACATAATATTTTATGATATGGCTAAATTCATAATTTTAAATGTATTTTCAAGGGAGTTTAATTAATGAAAGGAAACTAAGTTATTTTAATATATTAAATAACTTAAGTTATTATTTGATCGTGAATATTATTATTGGAATAATTAATAGAGTATATATTAATTATTATAAGCGTAAAGGTTATACTTATTATAAGTATAATTAATTGAAATAATTTAACATTTTAATAGCTTGAGTTATTATATTTCCGTAAAGGTTATATATAATATTTGAATATTCGATTTGCAAAATATTTATATGTGGACCTTGGATTTAATAGTTCTAATTTAATTGAACAGGTTATAAGTAGTAATGTGGTGAGAAATGAGTAAGTGATGAGAATAATGATAAGCTTAAGTTTGAGCTTGTGAGAGATGCCTTGTGTGGCACAATAATAGATTCGGTAATGAATTGACTAATTTAATGATGGAGGAATTATTAATTAAACAATTAATCTAAATTAATTGTTAATTGTTATTATGATAGTATGTTAAATTATTATGGCTAGTGATAGTATAATAATAAGGAAATCGATTATAAGTATAATCGGATTTGTGATGAGATAAATTATCTTCTAATATTAATTATTGTTATGAACAATATACTATTATTAAGTAATTATTTGATAATATGATGATTAATGAGTAAATGATTTATAAATATAAAAAGATTTATATTTATTTAACGTGATAATAAATCATATAAAGTGTTAATCAATTAGCGTGGGAATTATAATTCCATGGATTAATGAGAAATGGATTAATTAATATTATTATTAATTAATTGATAAGATAAGTAATTTATTAATTTCTATGTGCAACCATGCGATATTAAAGTATAACGTATGATAGTTAACTATATGTTATGCGAAGTATAAAGTGCAATGCGACTATGCTATATATGAATATAAACTATATAGTAAAGTTATTGAGTTGTAATAGGTACATGAAATGTGGGTATGACAATGTGTATATTAAGTATACAATAAAATAATATATCATAGATATATTGTAAACAATTATTGAATTAATGAAATTTAATAATAAAGGAGACAATACACTGTGATGATACCCGATAGAATTATATCCGGTAGAATGAAATGTACATGAATTTATATGTGCAAGTTAAAATTTACTACACGATAGTATTATTGGGACTACATTGTGACACATTAATTTATAACTTAAGTTATATAAAATGGAATGTGTATAACTTAAATATATATGGAATAAATATATATAGCCTAAGTATATACTATATGTATACATATATAACATTAGTATGTGGGAAAGCAAGTTGCTGAGATTTAGTAGCATTGTCCCATTACAAGAGCCCATTTCATTCTTCACGTGGGAACTCATGAAGGCTACTATACTACTCCTATATTCATCAAACTCAGCAAACATAGGTAATAATCATGGGAGGAGTGGAGATCATGATGAGATTTACCAACTCTCACCTACCATTCCTTAACCATTATACAATCTTGCTATACATTGGTTTGAAATGGGGGATAAGAGTATTGTCTGTATATTCATTCTTCTATAAATAAGACCCTCATCTTCCTCATTGCAATTGCTAAGAATTCTATCTAGAAAAGTTAGTGTGGGTATATCATGATAGTGTAGAATCCATTTAGCAAGAAAGTCAATTGTTTAACAGAGGTATAACTTCCTCACCATGTTCTTCATTTTCTGTAATTTTCTAAGTTCTTGATTCTTGAATTGATCATGAATTGATTAATTAAGTTGATTGTGAAATGTTATTAGTTGCTATGTTAGCTTACTAGTATGTTAGAACTGTTTTATGGCTGGAACATGAACGAAGTTCGTAATTAATTTGTGAGTTGGGTTGCAGTCTGCCGAGCAGAAAGATGCTCTGTTTCTGGCAGACCAACTGCGCAGCTGCGCCAGTTTTGTACTGGCCAGCAGCGCAGCTGCGCCGGTACCAGACTTGAGTTGGGCAAGGCCCTGCGCAGCTGCGCCAGTTTTGAACTGGGGCTCTGCGCAGCTGCGCCGGTTCCAGATTCTGGAATCTTGTTTTCTGTTGAAAGTTCTGTTATATGCTAGCATAAGATATACAATTAGAACAAGCATGTGGACATAGATAACATACATATATGATTACCTTGATATGAAATGAGCATGTGTAACGATATTAGTACACACGATTGAAGAAAAACTTATAGTTTTGAAATGAAACTTATAGTTTCGATTGTGAACTTGGACACATATGTAATATGTATATAATCTGATATTTTAAACATGATAGTATGATTTATATTGACATGAAATGCATGCTTAAAGTATTAACCGTACACTAGTATTAGAAGTTAAGACAATTTTCGAAATGATAAACTTAAGACTTTCGAAAACGAACTTAACCAAGACTAATGTCTTTTAGATTCTGACCATTTGAGAATATTTATGTGGTTTAAATATGAGTTTCTAGTGTATATGAAATACATATAGATGCCATGCATGTACTATGATTCCTTGTTGACTTAGTGTGATTTCCAATGAAAAGCTAAGGACATCAATTACCATATGAATTATGTTGTGATCATGCAAGCATATGCATTAGGATGTCATTATGCCTATAGACATGTTGACATGAGCATCATTTGATGGAGCATGGATATCACCTATGCCAACGTATTCAAGAAATAAAATTTTAAAGCATAAACTATGTGATTAGGTATACATGTGTAGTATAAGCACGAGCATGCCTACTTAGTATTGTTTAGCCTCTTTATGTGGTAATATGACCTTAGTAGTTGGCCTTGAAGTATGGACTTGAATTACTTAAGGTATATGAAAGTCCGACATGAAAACCATGTAACTTTGAATTAGATTTGAATGTGCATGCTAGGTTTTCAAACTTGAGTTAATGACCCTATAGATATAGGTACGTAATGGATATCAGTAATCTGAATGCTAGTGAATGACCTCGGGTTGTCCAGCAGAATGAAAGGTCATTTCTGGTTTGACCAGTGAGTGGCGCAGCTGCGCCACTCTTAAGGCCAATACTTGCGCAGCTGCGCCAGTCTGTTTTCAAGATTTATGCAGTCTGTTTGTTCTTGGTTTTTGTAGTAGACTCGTATTATTACTTAAACTGCAAATCATGGTCGAACCCCTACTGGTTTATGACTATATGATGAATATAGAAACTGTGCATGACTAGTTTAATTACGACAAGGATTTTGAAAGGTAGAACTTAGAAAGTTGAATGTAATGGTTTCAATAAGGTTTGAGAAACGTGAGAGCAATATAGATCATGTATCTATGAGCTTTAAATACATGTCGAACACATAGCGAGTCGAGTAAAGGTGTATGAATGTTGATATTAAAAGTATACCTATACTAGCTATTATAGGAGTATGGTTAAGATATCACTATACGTACCTAACGATACTAAGCGTATGATATGAAAGTGAAACAAGGTTCTAAGAACCAAGCTAGACAACAATGTAATACTTATTATTATATTGAGAATGTATGGAAGTGTATAACTGATGGGTGTGATCTCTATGATTAATATAACTGTGTAGGATTACACAAAGTGCAGAGATTCTTAAGCAGTTAAGTCGTAGTTGTTAAACTACGAATCAGGCAAGTCTTTCAGTTCCTATTTGATATATGAATTCAATAACTGTTAGTTGAATTATATTATGCTGTGATAATGTGAACTTATATATGAACTGTATATGAGATATAAATGAGATTGAAAGTTGATCTTTGATGATATACTTGTTATGTGAAAAGTAACATGCGTAGTAAATATAAACTGTTTATAAATGCATGAACTGAGTATGATGTTATATGCTATGTGATGCATGAGGACTGTTAGAATTGCTGAGCTGTCGAGCTCACTCTTGCAAATAACCACTTTTGCAGGTTAAGGATTCACGGTAAAGATTTTGTGCTTCTTGATTGATAAAGATAGATAGTATCGCATTGAAGAATATTACTTAGATTATTGTCTAGTCCATATTTAGATTCTAGATGATGTACTCGATAGTTGCTTACACTGTTTAATACTTGTTGTATTGTAAGAATGTATTAATTAATACATAGAGGATATCGAGTTGAGTTGTAAATGTTTATACGATAACTCAGATAAGAAGGAATCATATTATATAGTTGATTCAAGATTTGTAATTGGTATCAAAGTTATGGAATCAATAAAAAGATTTTATTCAAAGGATATTGAAAAGTTTAAATTATTCCGCATTTTAGTAACATCGAATATGATGTATAGACGATATCTTGGATATAAATAGAAATTATATTATAAATTGTAATAAAGCAAGTTATATTCTTTTAGTAATGAATAAAAGATGTAATAGTTTGGCGATAGTAGTATCGTGACTGCACCGAATCAGAGGTTTCGAAGGAACGTGGATTTGGGGGCGTCACACTTCTCATGAACCAAATCCCACTCCACATTGCCAAGACGGGTGTGGAGTGTCTCAATCACACCACCCTGAGCCACTGACTGCTCCCTCAACTCCTGAATTGTATCTCGTAACTCTACATTGCTATCATACATTGAATTATACATATCAGCACTGACAGAGTTCTGTGGGAACTCCTCAAGGTCTTTCTCCTCTTCTTCCTCCTCCTTAGCTGCCTCAGCCGAAATCTCAACCTCCTCAGGGTCCTCCTCTGAGTCCGTCTCTGGCTCATGCTCCTGACCAAAATCTGGAATCACAGGAGATGGCTCTAGCTGTACTAACTGCTCCCAGACAGTATGTATGTCCCGAGGCTCCTCATCTCTAGTCTCTAGGGGTACAACATCCCTGGGCTGACTAGCTCCTCCAGTATCTGACATCCTGACAAAATAAGTTTTAAGTCTTAGTTTTTTTAACGTGATGCTAATCAATACTCTAACAAGTATAAACACATAAGCACATAGCACATAAGATAAATTTTATTTTCTTTCCTAGAACTCAATCAGAGTTATCATTACTATCTTCACGAAGGCTACTATCCTAAGGCTTTCCCCCCACCTAAGGTTCATAACCTATGGCTTTGATACCAACTTGTGACACCCCCAAATCTGGTATCTTAATTTCCACAGGATTTGGTGTTCACTGTTCCAATATCATACAACTATCTACCCATAAATAATGAAATTCATTTATTAGATAAATAAATCATCATCTTACATCATCTGAAATAATAATGCATCATAAATCCCAGGTTAAACTTAACCTTAAATCTCTGTTGCGGAAACGTAAATAAATAAGTCTTAAGTCATCACACATAAATCTTGAACTTTAACATTCTTAACATCAGCACAAGTTTTCAACACTTGTTAGCTTTTCCTTTGCCCTTGCTATTAGAAGGTACATCACTTCGTTCATTATTAGCTGCAATGTTATTATGCAAGAGTGAGCACGAATGCCCGCAAGTATAAAAATATGACAGAATAATAACATGCGAGTGAAAGAATTCTGAATAACAGAAAGCTCAACATTTGAATCAAGAATATTAATCAAGAGTCAAATTACTTCTCAACTTTTGAATCAAGAATATTAATCGAGAGTCAAATTACTTCTGAGGGTCATTAAGACCTTGAACCGAGTCTTAGGTTGTCAAGTATATTAACCTTTCCAACCTTTAACAGTCATAAGACTATAGACTTTACTTCTTGTACTTAGGGAGATCAGCCCTTCGTACTGATACTATGCACATTATCTTAACACTTTAAGCACCTTCATTAATTCCCTATATTAGGGTTGTTCATCTCAATTTAACATCAGAATCCGCACCAAATAAAGTTGGTTTGGATAACTCAATAAATGATATTCAAATTGAATATTAACTTCTCAAGGTATACAATCGAATAAGTATTGTACACTTAAATGATACTTTTAAAAGAATCATGGCATCTCATGTGAAATTCTAAACTTGGATATTCAAGAGTAAGAATTTGCTCAACAATAGTAATTAAGCATAGCAATTGCTTAATTTAAAGAGTTAGTTTAGGAAACTTGCCCAACAATAATAATAAGTTAGGGATAGAAAACTTTCCTCGTGCGCAAGCTACAATTATTACTCACTTCTTTAATTACTCTTACCTATCAATACATTCACAATATCAATTAATCACAAGTTCGATATGATTATTGATTTACAATAGTATTCTTCAAACTCATTATTAGGTTTTCAAATAATGGTTTACGTTGATTAATTAATCACGTAACTTAAGTTATTAACTTGTATTAATAACTTATTACTTACATCACATGCCTTCATATTTATTAGACTTAAAATAATGTCTTCATATTTATATCACATTATTTAACCTTTACAAATAATAGTTTAAGTCACGTAATTAATTTATTAATTAATCACATAACATAAATTATTAAACTCATATCAATATTTTATCATATTTATACAACATGCGTTCATGTTAATTAGACTCAAAACACATTTCACAATTTTCCAACACTTAGCAATTTTTTTCAAAATTTTCGGACAGGCACGGCCGCGCGCCATTTTGCCTTGCAGCCGGCGCGGCCGCGTGGCTGCGGAATTTCAGAATCTGAAGTTCGCGAACGAACACAGATTTTCTCCCAATTCACATCATTACACTAATTAATAACGTTACCCATGAAGTATAAACTTCATAAAAATATTATACAACAATTATATCATGTTCTTAACAATCATAATCACATAGTTACACAATCTAAACACTTTTAATTTCACTGTTCTTCAACATTTTGCAAACTTTAAAGAAAAATATAAAATTTCTCATTGCGGATTCGTTACTACACCGAATCCACTCATTCCAATTTTATTTTCTTTGTTTTAACATATACAATCATATTCATGTATCAATTTAAATATAAACATATGATTCAATCATTAATTTAACCTATATGGGTTATTCACCCATATTCAATACTCTGTAATTTCATAAAACCCATTTATTAACAAAGTTATTTGATGTGATCAGTGTAAATCATGGATACATGATCTAACACATAATACTAACATCTTCGGTCACATATATGATAACCTCATACTTTAATTTTCCAAAATGATTATTAACAGAGAGTTTTTACAAAGACGTATAAAAACTCTTTAAATATTTGAAAAACCCAATTAAGGCCAAATTATATAAAATTGATCCTTTATAACATGTTTATATGTTAGAAAAAAAAACGTTATGATCACATACCCATATAGATAAAGCCATATCATAACCCAATTTTGAAACTAGTTTTTCACAGGAAACTAAAATACGTAAATGAAGACTTTGGAAAAATATAACTTTTAAAAACTTAAAAAGGAAGATTACCCTTTGTTAGTATGAAGATAATCACAGACAACACTTAAGATTTTCTCAAATCTCTTTCTTTCCCCCAATTTTTCTCTTTTCCTCAGATGTTTTTCTCTCAACTTTTCTCTGAGAATTTCTAACTTTTCCTTTGATAATGAATTAGGATAACCCAATATACGTATATATAAATATTACCGTTGTATTTACAGCGGACTAACTCCTCTTCAGGCCCTGTTTGCCTTCCTTCTTTTCCTCCTTTCTCTTTATTTTAATAACTAGTTTATAATATAGTTAATGTAACACTTTAATTAATTCAATTAATCTTATTTAAATTAATTAAATAAAATAATATAATTCATATTTAAATCACATTGTCACATAATTAATATTTTTATATATTAATTATGTCAATTCATTAATTAATTATTAAATTAGCTAAAGTAACATATGCTTATTTAATTAATTCAATAATCAAATAAACTCCATTAAATATATTCTTTGAACTATTAAATTACTACATATTAATTTAATTAATGTCACACATATAATTAAATTAATCTACCACAAATTCATGAATTAATTATTTAATTCAATAATTAAATCATTAAAAATATTTATTTATTTCAATAAATATTCAAATATCTTTACAAAATTCTCGTTCGTCACAGTTAATGGGTGTCAGTTAATCCCCATGATAGAATTAACTGCTCCCACTCTCCTAAGGCTATGTTTGGTTACTCCCTTATTCTTCCTCCTTTCCCTTTATTCTAATTAAATGCATATAATATAGTTTTAATTGTCACACTTAATTAATAAAATAGTCTTATTTAAATTTAATTAAATAAAATATAATAATTCACATTAAATCACATTATCACATAATTAAAATTCTCACTTATTAATTATATGAAATCTTTAAATCTCTAATTAATTATTAAATTAATTAGAATAACATTATGCTTATTAAATAATTCATTTAATCGAATAAACTCAATTAAATACATACTTTGAATTATAAAATTCTTCACATTAATTTAATCAATGTAACACATATAATTAAATTATTCTATCATAATTTCATTACGTAATTATTTAACTCAATAATTAAAACATCGATAACTAAATAAATAAATTATCGAAAATATTTATTTAATGCAATAAATATTTAAATTAAATTATAAAATTCTCGTTCGTCACAGATTTGATGTTCCACGGGGCTGTCTCCGGGGTTTGATTGTGATTGTATTCTTCCGAGGTTGTCTCCAAAATATAAAAGACGGTTTTTCCCTCTTGCAAGGTTAGTAACAGGAATACAAAATTTCGAGTGTCTACATTATAATTAAATAAAATAAGACTTGATAGTAACTATTAACTCAAAAGTTTTTTTATGATTAATGTTAAAATCTAAATTATCTGAAAAGTCGTTGATCGCTAAGGGGGCTTACCCTTATTGTAGAATAAATATTATTTATTTAAATAAATTAAATAGTTTAATTTATTTATTTAATTAATATTAGAATTGTACTAATTGATTTATTCACAACCGGTTTAATATGGAGAACCTAAAGGGTCACACCATAAAAGGAAGAATATTTATTTAAGAAGCAAATGGCATAATCGTAATAATAAGTTAAGTATATTTAATTTAATCTATGGTGATAGAATAAATTAAATAGCTTAATATTTATTATTTAATATTTTGAAAATATTAAATATAAATTAATAAGAGGAGTATTATTATTATTATTATTATTATTATTATTATTATTATTATTATTACTATTATTATTATTTTAATTCCTAAATGAGTTTGAGAATTATTTAATTAGAGTACTCTCTCATATATTCCTATTAAATGAGTTTATTTAATTATTCCTAATAAGATTATGAAGCCTAATTAATTAAATGAGTTTAATTAATTAATATAAAACTCAAATCCTAAATGGTTTATGAGGGTTGCCAACATCTATAAATAAGGGGAGTCTTATTTTGATTTGGAGTTAATGATCTTTTCCAGAGTTAGGAGAGTACATAACTCTATAGAGATTGAAACTAGGGTTTAGCCAAAAATCCATCTTCTTGAATTTCTCTTTCTCCTTGGTGGATCACCTCTAGAGGCCAAACACTTGGGTGGCTAACGTTTATCAAAGGAATGAATCAACCTGATAGATTCAAATAGAACGTGAAAAGAATTTGGAGTTGAACTCGTATATGAGAAAGTTAGGATATTCAATGGTATGAATCTTATTCTTAATCTTTTTGTTTAATTAATAATTGTGCATAAAGGATGATCTGGGTATATGGTTTGTAAAAATTTAAAACTCTAATTTTGAAAGTAGTATGCACGCAACCCAATCATGTATGATGATAAAGCATATACTTTGTAACAATCTTATTCATTTATTAGTAAAATAGTTGTTTATTTAAAGGTGTTTATACTATCTACATAATGTTGTTATATTTAAATGTGATAAACACATAGTTTTAAGCAATGCTTTTAGAATCATGATGATGATCATGCTAATGAGATCCAAACTCTTAGATAGCTTAAAACTAAAATAGTTCCCAATCGATGGATTACTAAATAGGGGATTAGTGAATCCGGATAGATTGGTACGTACATACATTGCTTGCTCTTTGGGAGAGGATGATCGATCTCATAATTATTTATGTGGAGACATTAAAGCAAGTATGTAGGCTTTTTATTGGAGAATAAGTACACTGAACGTGACTTGCTAAGGAATACCGAATGGGGTTTTACTCACCTATCAATAGGAATTCTTTTAGTAATAGTAGTACAAGTAATCCTTAGACTTGAGATCATCATAGTATCTTATGTATGATGAGTTATACTTTGACATGTCCCTTAAGACCCTAAGGGTATATCAAAGGGTATGCTTGGGTATAATTAATTATACATGAAGAAAATGAATGATCAATAAAGGATCTACCACTTCTAGTAAAAGAAGTGAATGTCCTATGTGATTCAATAAATGACAACGTAGTAGTCATTGGCCAAGGCAGAATAAAATTAGAAAGTAGTTTCTAATTTGCATTATCAGAGTTTGTGCATTTAGGATCGGAATACATATATTTAACTAAAATAAAACTTGATAGTAAATCCATGTCTTATATTTAATTGGGACATTGTATGATAGTAGGAATAAATTGTACGATAACTATTTACTCAAAAGTTTTTTTAAGATTAATGTTGAAATCTATATTATCTGGAAAGTCGTTGAGCACTAAGGGAGGCTTACCCTTATTGTAGAATAAATATTTATTTAAATGAATTAATAGTTAATTTATTTTTTTAAATAAAATTAGAATTGTTCTAATTAATTTATTCACAGCCGGTTTAATATGGAGAACCTAAAGGGTCACACCATAAAAGGATGAATATTTATTCAAGAAGCAAATGGCATAATCGTAATAATATATTAAGTGTAATTAATTTAATCTATGATGATAGAATAAATTAAATAGCTTAATATTTATTATTTAATATTTTAGAAATATTAAATATAAATTAATAAGCGGAGTCTTATTAATTTTATTACAATTACTATTATTTTAATTTCTAAAGGAGTTTAGGAATTAATTTAAAATTAGTACTCTCATTTATTCCTAATAAGATTAGGAGGCAAATTAATTTAAGGATTTTAATTAATTAATCTCAATGTGTTGGGAAGCCTAATTAATTAAAGAAGTTTAACTAATTAAATGAAATCCTATTTCTAATAGGATTAGAAGGGTTGACCAATATCTATATAAGAGGTGTCTTATGCTAGATATCTGATGATGCAATTCCAATTGTTGGAGAGTACTCTTTTTCTATGGAGAATAGAAAACTAGGGTTTAGTCAACCACCCTCCTTCTTGAATAATTCATCTTCCTTGGTGGATCACCTCTAGAGGCCAAACACTTGGGTGGCTAACGTTGATCAAAGGAAGGAATCAATCCCGAATATTTAATGAGATCACGAAGAACAAGGAGTTGAACTTGTACATGTGGAAGCTTAGTTCTACATCGGTATGAATCTAATCTCCTTCTATTTCATTATAATTAATAACTGTGCATAAAAGATGATCCGGGTAATTGGTTTGTGAAAATCTTTAAACTCTGATATACCATGCTTCCGCTATTTTGCAATTTTGATTGTGCCACGATGTCATACAAACCTAATAGTAGCATAAGAGCCAAACCTTTATACGAGTTATTAATTGTCTAGATTTGATATATATAATTATATGTGTTTTGAACAATTTAATTGGGTATTAGAGTTAGCTAGGAATTTTGTTTTTGGAGAAAAACTGCTCAATTCGGGAACCAGAAAAACGGACACTGCCCAACGGCGTTGCAGCGCCGGTCATAGGCCTTGCAGCAGCGTCGCAGCGCCGGCTCCAGTGGTCCTGAAGGTGATGTGACGCTACAGCGCCGTATGCTAGTTCACTAGCAGTGCTGCAGCGCCGGCTCCATGTCTTAGTTTTTTATGACGTGGCGCGGCAGCGCCGCATGCTAGTTCAATAGCAACACTGTAGCGCCACCCCACTAGAATTTTTTTTAAAGATAAAAGGTTGATTTTAATTAAAAATTAAAATTAAAGGTTTTTCTGTAATTCCAGATTAATAAAAGGTTTATTAGATTTGGAATTGGATTGAAAAAAAGATGTTTATTTTAATTAGAATTTGATTTCATGCTAACTAATTAGAGTTGGAATTGGATTACATGATAATTAATTAGAGTTGAAATTGGTTTCCGAAACTAACTAGGATTGCCCATTAAATCGATATCAATGTATATATATTACATGTTTAATTTATTGATTCATATGGTGATATGTATGAAAATAAATGGGGTTGATTACTATTGACCAATGTGATTGGATTTTATTTTAGTTGAATTCTTGAATAAATAGGTTTTATTAAATGGTGTATGCGTACCTCGTCTTCTCTGATTTTTCTTGATGTAAAATTCTATCTCCCTCCCATGTACTTCCCCTTGACTGCTAATCAGGGTTTCTATTTAAATTAAATAGTTTATGTAATAGAACTAGTTAGAATTATCTTGAAGAATTGGAGACCAAGGAGTAAGGAGCGCGTGAAGACCCGTTTGTAATGGAGCCCGAGTTTAAATGTAATAGTTACAATTAAATTTAATTCTTGCACTCCTAGGTTTGACCTTTTGGTTCACTTGGTGGCTCTAGTGAACCAAACTAGAATAAAAGTCCATAATCAATCCGCGTAGAATATAGTATTCTATATGTGCATGCTAGTATTATATATATTATATTTTATGCAAACATGCTTCACATGTTTTAATAAAATGACACATATTTTATATATATATAGGCATGTGCGCTAAACAAGATGAGACCTCAAAGAAATTATTTTAAGTCTAAAGCGTTCAAAGATATTTGGAATATCGAACGTCGCTTTCTAGCATGATAAAACTAATAGAGTATTAGATATTTAATATGAGTTTGGTGTGCTATCCACAAGGCAAGTATTAAGTATTTAAGATGTTAATTTAATCACATTTGATGTTTATAAAGAAAATTGAACAATATTATTTTGTTGTGCTATCCACAAGGACAATATTTTTCTTTTTTGAATATATGGAAGTGCTAGGTTGGACTTAACTTAAATCATTTTAGTTCGGATGTGCACACACTTGACCATTATGATCTAAGAGGCAAAATAAAAAGGAGTTACATGTTGATGTAATTGACAAAGAGTTGTCTACCTATTTATTTATATATGGTTTATTGTGTTATCCACAAGGCTATATACATTTGAAATAGGATCCTTATTCTCACTAGCAAATCTTTAATTAGATGTTGCCGAACTATATAAGTGAGGATAATATAATTTGAAGAAAATAGTGGGAGATACCAATTTAAAATAAGACATAATTTATTTTGGTATGTAAAATTAATTAAATGAATGTTTGCTAAAATGTTGTCTTTTCACATGCAGAAATTTAAAAATATCAAAATCAATAATTTCACTGCGTAGCATACTTGATGCTAACAAACTGACCGGACCGAATTACACGGACTGGTTAAGGAATCTGAGAATAGTTCTCACTGCTGAAAAGATTTTTTATGTCCTAAATTCTCATGTCCCTGGAACTGTTCCAGAAACAGCCTCTAAGGAAGAGATTGCCACTATTGTAAAGTGGCAAGATGATGCATTTGTGGCTCAATGCATCATGCTCGCATCCATGAATAACGAGCTTCAGCGTCAGCATAAAAACATGGATGCTCCTACTATGTTGCTTCTGATAGTAGTGTGCATACAAGCCAATCATGTATGATGATAAAGCACGTACTTTGTAAACAATCTTATTTATTTATTAATAAAATATTCATTTATTAAAGGCATTTAATTATCTACATGTTGCTGTTTTTATAATATGTAAATAACCCATAGTTTTAAGCAATGCTTTTAGAATCATGATGATGATCATGCTAATGAGATCTAAATTCTTAGAAAGTTTTAAAACTAAAATAGTTCCCAATCGTGGGATTACTAAAAAGGGGATTAGTAAATCCGGATAGATTGGTACATATGTTGCTTGCTCATTGGATGAGGATGATTGATCTCATGATCATTTGTGTGGAGACACTAAAGCAAGTATGTAGGTGCTTATTGGAGAATAAGTTCACTGAACGTGATTCGCTATGGAATACCTAATGGAGATTTACTCGCCTGTCAATAGGAATTCCTAATGTGATAGTAGTACAAGTAATCCTTGGACTTGAGATCATCATAGTATCTTGTATGTAACAAATTATACTTTGACTTATTCCTTAAGACCTTTTAAGGCATATATAGGGTATGCTTGGGTATAATGAGTTACATATGGAGATAATGAATGATCAATAAAGAATCTACCACCTCTAGTAAAAGAGGAGATATGTCCTATGTGATTCGTTAAATGACAACCCAGGAATCCTTGGCCAAGGTGAAATGAAATTAGAAAGGAGTTTCTAATTTGCATTATTTGGAGTTGTGCATTTTCTAATCGAAATACATATAATTAAATAAAATAAGACTTGACAGTAAATCCATGTCTTATATTTAATTGGGACATTGTATGGTGGAAGGATTGAATTGTACGGTAACTATTTACTCACAGGTTCTTTTTGATTAATGTTGAAATCTATATTATCTGGAAAGTCGTTGATCGCTAGGGAGGCTTATCCCTATTGTAGAATAAATATTATTTATTTAAATAAATTATTAGTTTAATTTATTTATTTAAATAAGATTAAAATTATTTTAATTGATTTATTCACAACCGGTTTAATATGGAGAACCTAAAGGGTCACACCATAAAAGGAAGAATAATTATTTAAGAAGGTAATGGCATAATCGTAATAATGCATTAAGTATAATTAATTTAATCTATGGTGATAGAATAAATTAAATAGCTTAATGTTTATTATTTAATATTTTGGAAATATTAAATATAAATTAATAAGAGGAGTCTTATTAATATTATTACAATTATTATTATTTTAATTTCTAAAGGAGTTTAGTAATTAATTTAATATTTAGTACTCTCATTTATTCCTAATAAGATTAGGAGACAAATTAATTAAATGAATTTAATTAATTATTCCCATGTGGTGGGAAGCCTAAATTAATTAAAGGAGTTTAATTAATTAAAAGAAATCCCATGTCTAATAGGATTAGAAGGGTTGACCAATGTCTATATAAGAGAAGTCTTATAATAGATATTGGATTGATGCAATTCCAATTGTTGGAGAGTACTCCTTTTCTATAGAGGATAGAAAACTAAGGTTAAGCCAAACACCCTCCTTCTTGATAATTTCTCTTCCTTGGTGGATCACCTCTAGAGGCCAAACACTTGGGTGGCTAACGTTGATCAAAGAAAGGAATCTAACCCGGAAATTCAAGGAGATCACGAAGAACAATGAGTTGAACTAGTACCCGTGGAAGCTTCGTTCTACAAGGGTATGATTCCATAACTTCTTATTTATCGTTTTAAATTAATAATTTGCATAAAGGATGATCCGGGTAATGGTTTTGTAGAAATTTTTTAAACTCTGATATACCATGCTTCCGCTAATTTTTGCAATTTGATTGCGTCGTGATTTCGTACAAACCCAACAGTGGTATCAGAGCCAAATCTTTATGCAATTATTAATTTATTTTTGATTTCATATACATATGGGTATGTATTTAAAATAATTTATTGGGCATAATTTTATTGTATAAAATTATATTTATTTTAAAAAAAAAAAAGAAAAAAAAAAGACTTTTTTTGGGACGAATCACAATTTTTTTTTGGTGCTAATCTTGAATTCTGCAAAGAAAAGGTGTTGTCTCTTTCTTACTCCAAAAAGAAGGTGACCCATCATGAAAGGACTTTTTTAATAAACCTGCAGGACTCTTTTAATAAAAGAAGGTGACTTTTTTTAAAAAAATAAATATGATATATTTATATATTATATTCTAAATAATTTTATAATTAAAATAAAGAGTTTATTTTAATCTTGAAATTGGATTTCATGCAATTTAAAATTGCCCATTAAATGATACTCATATATATATGGAATGTTTTAATTCATGAGATGAATATTTATTTATTGATATATATGGTGATATGTATGAAAATAAATGGGGATTGATTATGGACTATTTGACCAATGTGATTGGATTTTATTTTAGTTGAATGCTTGAATGAATGGGTTTTATTAAATGGGGTCTGCGTACCTCGTCTTCTCTATTTTTTTTTTCTTGATGTAAAATTCTATCTCCTTCCTATGTACTTCCCCTTGACTGTTGATCAAGGTTTCTATTTAAATTAAATAGTTTAATGTAATAAGAATAGTTAGAATTATCTTGAAGAAATTGGAGACCAAGGAGCAAGGAGCGCGTGAAGACCCGTTTGTATGGAGCCCGAGTTTAAATGTAATAGTTATATTTAAATTTAAATTCTTGCACTCCTAGGTTTGACCTTTTGGTTCACTTGGTGGCTCTAGTGAACCAAACTAGAATAAAAGTCCATAATCAATCCGGGAAGAATATAATATTCTATATTGCATGCTAAATATTATATATATTATATTTTATGCAAACATGCTTCGCATGTTTAATAAAATGACGCGTATTTTATATATATATGTGCATGCGCGCTAAACAAGATGAGACAAATAATAACAAACCCCTCAAAGAAATAATATTAAGTCTGAAGCGTTCAATGATATTTGGAATATCGAACGTCGCCTTCTAGCATGATAAATTAATAGAGTATTAAATATTTAATATGAGCTTGTTGTGCTATCCACAAGGCGAGTATTGCGTATTTAAGATGTTAATTAATCACATTTGATGCTTATCAAGAAAATTGAACGATCTAGTCTTATTGTGCTATCCACAAGGACGAACATTTTTCTTTTTTGAATTTATGGAAGTGCTAGGTTGGACTTAACTTAAATCATTTTAGTTCGGATGTGCACACACTTGACCATTATGATTTAAGAGGCAAAATAAAAGGAGTTATATAGTGTTGTAATTGACAAGAGTTGTCTACCTATTTATTTGTATATCGCTTGTTGTGCTATCCACAAGGTTATATACATTTGAAATGGGATCCTTATTCTCACTAGCAAATCTTTAATTAGATGTTGCCGAACTATATAAGTGAGGGTAATATAGTTTGATGAAAATAGTGGGAGATACCAATTTAAAATAAAGACCTAAATTTATTTTGGTATGCAAAATTAATAAAATGAATGTTTGCTAAAATGTTATTTTTCACATGCAGAATTTTAAAAATGTCTAAATCACTAATCTCACTACGAAGCATACTTGATGCAAACAAGCTTACCGGGCCGAATTATGAGGACTGGCTAAGAAATCTGAGAATTGTTCTCACTGCTGAAAAGATTTCTTATGTCCTAAATTCAACTGTCCCTGAATCTGTTTCAGAAACAGCCTCTGAGGAAGAGATTGCCACTTTCAATAAGTGGCAAGATGATGCATCTGTGGCTCAATGCATCATGCTCGCATCCATGAATAACGAGCTTCAGCGTCAGCACGAAAAAATGGATGCTACTGCTATGCTGCTTCACCTCAAGGAGTTGTATGGTGAACAGAGTAGGACCTGCTAGATATGAGATATCTAAGGAGCTCTTCCGATCTCGGATGACCGAGGGTACTGCCGTCGAGACTCATGTCCTGAAAGTGATCAATTTGATTGAACGCCTTGGACAGCTTGGGTTCGTCATGGATGGGGAGTTGAGTCAAGACTTGGTCTTGCAGTCACTCCCTGAGACCTTCTCGCAGTTTGTGGTTAATTTTCACATGAATAAGCTAGATGTCAGCTTGCCTGAGCTGCTTAACATGCTGAAAACTGCAGAAGGTCACTTCCCATCCAAGAAGAACCATATCTTGATGGTGGATTCTTCCAATAAAAGGAAGAGACCTAAGGTATCTTCTGAAAAGAAGAAATCCAAGAAGGCTAAGGGAAAGGGGAAAGAAAAGGAACAAAAGAAACCTGAACCAGCTAAAGGAATGTGCTTTCATTGCAACAAGCCGGGACATTGGAAAAGGAACTGCAAGAAGTATCTAGCAGAGAAGAAGCTTGGAGAAGCTTCGACTTCCAATCAAGGTTTGTTTATGATTGAAATTAATTTTTCTGAAAGTCATAATTCTACTTGGGTATTGGATACCGGCTGTGGTTCTCACATATGTAATACTGTGCAGGGACTGGTCAGAAGTAGAAAGCTGAACAATGATGAGGTGATCCTACGAGTGGGGAATGGAGCAAAGGTTGCTGCATTAGCTGTAGGAACTTATTATTTAGCAATGCCTTCGGGCAAGTCCATTTATCTTAATAATTGTTATTATGTTCCGAATATTATTAAAAACATTATTTCAATTTCTGTATTGGATATGGAAGGATTTAACGTTGTTATAAAGAACAATAGTTGTTCTATTTATAAAGACGATGTTTTATATGGTATTGGAAATTTGCGAAATGGACTTTATACACTTGACTTACAAGAAAATATATTTCAAATTGAACAAACTAAGAAAAGGAAAAGAGATGATATTAATTATACCTACATGTGGCACTGTAGACTTGGTCATATCAATGAAACAAGATTATCCAAGTTGCATAAAGATGGGCTCCTCGAGCTATCCGATTATGAATCATATCCAACTTGTGAATCTTGTCTCATGGGTAAAATGACTAAATCTCCTTTTAGTGGAAGAGGAGAAAGAGTTACAGAGTTGTTGGCATTGATTCACACAGACGTTTGTGGGCCTATGACAACAAGTGCACGGGGTGGGTATTCTTATTTTATTACTTTCACTGATGATCACTCAAGATTTGGATATGTGTATTTAATGAAATACAAGTCAGAATCATTTGAAAAGTTCAAAGAGTTCAGAAGTGAAGTAGAGAAACAAGCGGGCAAGAGTATAAAGATACTTCGATCAGATCGAGGCGGAGAATACTTAAGCGGTGAGTTTCTCAATTGTCTCAAAGAAAATGGTATAATCTCACAATGGACTCCTCCAGGTACACCACAGTTAAATGGAGTATCTGAAAGGAGAAATCGAACACTGTTAGACATGGTTCGATCCATGATGAGTTTTACCGACCTTCCAATTTCCTTCTGGGGATATGCCCTAGAAACGGCTGCATACCTACTTAACAAGGTACCTACCAAATCCGTCCCAAAGACTCCATATGAGATGTGGAAGGGGAGGAAACCAAATCTTAAGCATGTTAAGACTTGGGGTTGTCCAGCTTATGTCAAAAAGTTTGAACATGATAAGCTACAGACTAAATCCGAAAAGTGTAGATTTGTGGGATACCCTAAAGAAACTGTAGGGTATTATTTCTATCATCTAACTGATCAAAAGGTGTTTGTTGCGAAACATGCTGCCTTCTTGGAAAAGGAGTTTATCCATGAAGGGGTCAGTGGGAGTAAGATATATCTTGAAGAAGTTCAAGAACCACAAATTACCACGGATCAAAGTCAGGTACCTGACCAAGTAGAAGAACCTACTATACCACACCCTGTTCGTAAATCTTGGAAAGTACCGAAGATACCTGAGAGGTATGGATTCGTTATAGAGGATGACGATGAGGTACACATCATGAATGATGATGATCCATTGAATTACGAACATGCCATGAGTAATAAAGACTCAGGGAAATGGCTTGAAGCCATGAAATCCGAAATGGACTCCATGTATGAAAACAAAGTATGGACTTTGGTTTCACCACCTGAAGGCATTAAGCCTATTGGGTGTAAATGGGTCTTTAAAAGAAAGACTGGAGCGGACGGCAAGGTGGAGACCTATAAGGCCCGACTGGTTGCAAAAGGTTTCAAACAAAGACAAGGAGTTGATTATGATGAAACCTTTTCACCAGTAGCTATGCTCAAGTCCATTCGGATTTTGCTTGCAATTGCAGCTTATAACGAC
Source organism: Panax stipuleanatus (assembly GCA_020205555.1). NCBI lineage: Eukaryota > Viridiplantae > Streptophyta > Magnoliopsida > Apiales > Araliaceae > Panax > Panax stipuleanatus. The sequence continues at coordinate 94,066,595 of CM035120.1, forward strand.
TATGAGATCTGGCAGATGGACGTGAAAACGGCCTTCCTCAATGGAAAACTTGAGGAGGATGTGTATATGACACAGCCAGAGGGATTTGTTTCAAAGGTTGGAATAAATCAAGTCTGTAAGCTGCAACGATCCATTTATGGATTGAAGCAAGCTTCTCGTAGATGGAACATTCGTTTTGATGAGACAATCAAAGAGTTTGATTTTATCAAAAATGACGATGAACCATGTGTGTACAAGAAGGTTAGTGGGAGCGTAATTTCATTCCTTGTATTATATGTTGATGATATATTACTGATAGGGAATGACATTCCTATGCTACAATCAATTAAAATCTGGTTATCTAAACACTTCTCCATGAAGGACTTGGGAGAAGCATCCTATATTTTGGGGATAAAGATCTATAGAGATAGATCTAAAAGGATGCTTGGTTTATCCCAAGGAACGTACATTGATACGATACTAAAGAGGTTTAGCATGGAAGATTCCAAAAGAGGTCTCATGCCGATGAGCCATGGAATACATCTCTCCAAGAAACAGGCCCCAAAGACACCTGAGGAGAGAGACCGTATGAGTAAGATCCCTTATGCTTCTGCAATAGGATCTATCATGTACGGTATGATATGTACTAGACCGGATGTTGCTCATGCACTTAGTGTAACGAGCAGATACCAGTCGAATCCTGGAGAAGAGCACTGGAAGGCAGTGAAAAATATCCTAAAGTACTTGAGAAGGACTAAAGATATTTTTCTTGTCTACGGTGGGTCTGAATTAAAACTCGAGGGCTTCACAGACTCAAGTTTTCAAACGGACCAAGATGACAGTAAATCTGTTTCGGGGTATGTTTTACCTTGAACGGAGGCGCAGTGAGTTGGAAGAGTTCCAAGCAGCAAACAGTTGCTGATTCAGTGACAGAGGCAGAGTATATAGCTGCAAGTGAAGCTGCAAAGGAAGCTGTTTGGATGAAGAAGTTCATAACTGAACTTGGTGTGGTTCCTAGCATTGGAGAAGCAGTTCCCGTTTACTGTGACAACACAGGAGCAGTTGCACAGGCTAAGGAACCCAGGTCTCATCAGAAATTTAAACACGTGTTGCGGCGATTTCACTTGATCAGGGAGATCATTGAAAGAGGAGACGTCACCTTGGAGCGTGTAGACTCTCAAGATAACATTGCAGATCCATTTACTAAAGCTTTAACACAACAGCAGTTTGATCGTCACTTAGAGAAGATGTGTATGAGATACCATGGCGATTGGCTTTAGTGCAAGTGGGAGATTGATAGTAGTGTGCATACAAGCCAATCATGTATGATGATAAAGCACGTACTTTGTAAACAATCTTATTTATTTATTAATAAAATATTCATTTATTAAAGGCATTTAATTATCTACATGTTGCTGTTTTTATAATATGTAAATAACCCATAGTTTTAAGCAATGCTTTTAGAATCATGATGATGATCATGCTAATGAGATCTAAATTCTTAGAAAGTTTTAAAACTAAAATAGTTCCCAATCGTGGGATTACTAAAAAGGGGATTAGTAAATCCGGATAGATTGGTACATATGTTGCTTGCTCATTGGATGAGGATGATTGATCTCATGATCATTTGTGTGGAGACACTAAAGCAAGTATGTAGGTGCTTATTGGAGAATAAGTTCACTGAACGTGATTCGCTATGGAATACCTAATGGAGATTTACTCGCCTGTCAATAGGAATTCCTAATGTGATAGTAGTACAAGTAATCCTTGGACTTGAGATCATCATAGTATCTTGTATGTAACAAATTATACTTTGACTTATTCCTTAAGACCTTTTAAGGCATATATAGGGTATGCTTGGGTATAATGAGTTACATATGGAGATAATGAATGATCAATAAAGAATCTACCACCTCTAGTAAAAGAGGAGATATGTCCTATGTGATTCGTTAAATGACAACCCAGGAATCCTTGGCCAAGGTGAAATGAAATTAGAAAGGAGTTTCTAATTTGCATTATTTGGAGTTGTGCATTTTCTAATCGAAATACATATAATTAAATAAAATAAGACTTGACAGTAAATCCATGTCTTATATTTAATTGGGACATTGTATGGTGGAAGGATTGAATTGTACGGTAACTATTTACTCACAGGTTCTTTTTGATTAATGTTGAAATCTATATTATCTGGAAAGTCGTTGATCGCTAGGGAGGCTTATCCCTATTGTAGAATAAATATTATTTATTTAAATAAATTATTAGTTTAATTTATTTATTTAAATAAGATTAAAATTATTTTAATTGATTTATTCACAACCGGTTTAATATGGAGAACCTAAAGGGTCACACCATAAAAGGAAGAATAATTATTTAAGAAGGTAATGGCATAATCGTAATAATGCATTAAGTATAATTAATTTAATCTATGGTGATAGAATAAATTAAATAGCTTAATGTTTATTATTTAATATTTTGGAAATATTAAATATAAATTAATAAGAGGAGTCTTATTAATATTATTACAATTATTATTATTTTAATTTCTAAAGGAGTTTAGTAATTAATTTAATATTTAGTACTCTCATTTATTCCTAATAAGATTAGGAGACAAATTAATTAAATGAATTTAATTAATTATTCCCATGTGGTGGGAAGCCTAAATTAATTAAAGGAGTTTAATTAATTAAAAGAAATCCCATGTCTAATAGGATTAGAAGGGTTGACCAATGTCTATATAAGAGAAGTCTTATAATAGATATTGGATTGATGCAATTCCAATTGTTGGAGAGTACTCCTTTTCTATAGAGGATAGAAAACTAAGGTTAAGCCAAACACCCTCCTTCTTGATAATTTCTCTTCCTTGGTGGATCACCTCTAGAGGCCAAACACTTGGGTGGCTAACGTTGATCAAAGAAAGGAATCTAACCCGGAAATTCAAGGAGATCACGAAGAACAAGGAGTTGAACTAGTACCCGTGGAAGCTTCGTTCTACAAGGGTATGATTCCATAACTTCTTATTTATCGTTTTAAATTAATAATTTGCATAAAGGATGATCCGGGTAATGGTTTTGTAGAAATTTTTTAAACTCTGATATACCATGCTTCCGCTAATTTTTGCAATTTGATTGCGTCGTGATTTCGTACAAACCCAACAGCTTCACCTCAAGGAGTTATATGGTTAACAAAGTAGGACTGCTAGATATGAGATATCTAAAGAGCTCTTTCGATCTCGGATGACCGAGGGCACTATCGTTGAGACTCATGTCCTAAGGGTGATCAATCTAATTGAACGCCTTGGACAGCTTGGGTTCGTCATGGATGGGGAGTTGAGTCAAGACTTAGTCTTGCAGTTACTCCCTGAGACCTTCTCACAATTTGTTGTAATTTTTCACATGAATAAGTTGGATGTCAGCTTTCCTGAATTACTTAACATGTTGAAAACTGCAGAAGGTCACTTCCCATCCAAGAAGAACTATGTCTTAATAGTGGATGATTCTTCCAAGAAAAGGAAAAGACCCAAGGTATCTTCTGAAAAGAGGAAATCTAAGAAGGCTAAGGGTAAGGTGAATAGGAAGGAACAAAAGAAACCTGATCCAGATAGCAAAGGAATGTGCTTCCATTGCAACAAGTCGGGTTACTGGAAGAGGAACTGTAAGGATTTCCTTGCATAACAAAAGCAGAAGAAGCTTGGAGAAGCTTCAAATCCTAATCAAGGTTTGTTTATGATTGAAATTAATTTTTCAGAAAATCAAAATTCTACTTGGGTATTGGATACCGGTTGTGGTTCTCACATATGTAATACTGTGCAGGGACTGGTCAAAAGTAAAAAGCTGAACAAGGATGAGGTTGTCCTACGAGTGGAAAATGGAGCAAAGGTTGATGCATTAGTTGTAGGCACTTATTATTTAGCACTGCCTACGGACAAGTCCATTAATTTGAATAATTGTTATTATGTTCCGAATATCATTAGAAACATTTTTTCTATTTCCGTATTAGATATGGATGGATTTGACATTATAATAAAGAACAACAGTTGTTCTATTTACAATAACAATGTTTTATATGGTGTTGGTAATTTGCGAAATGGACTTTATATATTTGACTTGCATGAAAATATATTTTAAATTGAACAAACTAAGAAAAGGAAAAGAATTGATATTAATTATACCTATATGTGGCACTGTAGACTCGGTCATATCAATGAAACAAGATTATCCAAGTTGCATAAGGATGGGCTCTTAGAGCTATCTGATTATGAATCATATCTAACTTGTGAATCTTGTCTCATGGGTAAAATGACTAAATCTCCTTTTAGTGGAAAAGGAGAAAGAGTTACAGAGTTGTTAGCGTTGGTTCACACAGACGTTTGTGGACCTATGACAATGGATGCACAGAAAGGGTATTCTTATTTTATTATTTTCACTGATGATCACTCAATATTTGGATATGTGTATTTAATGAAATACAAATTTGAATCATTTGAAAAGTTCAAAGAGTTTAGAAGTGAAGCAGAGAAACAAACTGGTAGAAGTATTAAGATTTTTTGATCAGATCGAGGTGGAGAATACTTAAGTGGTGAGTTTCTCAATTGTCTCAAAGATAATGGTATAATCTCACAATGGACTCCACCAGGTACACCACAGTTAAATGGAGTATCTGAAAAGAGAAATAGAACATTATTAGATATGGTTCGTTCCATGATGAGTTTTATCGATCTTCTAATTTCCTTCTGAAGATATGCCCTAGAAACGGCTGCATACCTACTTAACAAGGTGCCTACCAAATCTGCCCCAAAGACTCCATATGAGATGTGGAAAGGGAGGAAACTAAATGTTATGCATGTTAAGACTTGGGGTTATCCAGCTTATGTCAAAAAGTTTGAAAATGATAAGCTACAGACTAAATTCGACAAGTGTAGATTTGTGGGATACCCTAAAAAAACTTTAGGGTATGATTTCTATCATCCAACTGATCAAAAGGTGTTTGTTTCGAAACATGCTGCCTTCTTGGAAAAGGAGTTTAACCATGAAGGGGTCAGTGGGAGTAAGATATATCTTGAAGAAGTTCAAGAACCACAAATTACTACGGATCAAAGTCAGGTACCTGACCAAATGGATGAACCTACTGTACCACACCCTATTCGTAAATCTGGAAGAGTACCGAAGATAACTGATAGGTATGGAATTGTCATAGAGGATAACGATGAGGTACACATCATGAATGATGATGATCCATTGAATTACAAACATGCTATGAGTAATAGAGACTCAGGAAAATGGCTTGAAGCCATGAAATCCGAGATGGACTCCATGGATGAGAACCAAGTATGGACTTTGGTTTTACCACCTGAAGGCATTAAGCCTATTGGGTGTAAATGGGTCTTTAAAAGAAAGACTGGACCGGACGATAAGGTAGATGTGACACCTCCAAATCTGGGTAATTCATTTCCACAGGATTTGGTGCTCACTGCCCAATCATCATATATCTATCTACCCATAATAAATGTAACTCATGAAATAAATAGAAATCCTCCCCTTAAGGGGTTACAACATCTGAATAAATAAATCCCAGGTTGAACTAACCTTAAACATCAAATGCAAAAACTTAAATAAACAATAAGTCTTAAACAACTTCATAAGTCTTAAACATAACATTCTCAAATAAAATAACAAGTCTTCAACACTTGTTAGCTTTGTCCTTGCCTTTTCTAGTGGAAGGCTCGTCGGTCCTTTCAATCATAGCTGCAATGTTATTATGCAAGAGTGAGCAACGATTTCCCACAAGTAAAATAATATAACGATAATAATAACATACGAGAAATCAAAGAGTTCTGAATAATAAAAAGCTCGGCTTTTGAATCAAAAAATGAATACAAGAATTAAAAGTACATCTGAGGGTCATAAGACCAAGAACTATGTCCCAGGTTGTCAAGTATTTCTACTTTAAACCTTTAATAGTCATAAGACTATATGGACTCCATTTCTCGTACTTACGGGGATAAGCCCTTAGTACCATGAATGTGCACATCATCTCAACGCTAGCGCGTAAATAATCCCCTATAAGGGTTGTTCATCTCAGTTTGACATCAGAGTCCGCACCAAAGGAAGTTTGGTTTGGATAAGTTCAATAATGGTTCTAGAATTTAGAACTCTCATCAACTATGGACTAGCCAAATCAATAAGGGTTCGCTAGTTTTACAAGGTTTAACAATAAACTGATATTCAAATCAAGTAATGAATCTCAAAGGTGTACAATCGAATAAGTATTGTATAACTGAAGTAATACTCTAAAAGAATTAAATATCTCATATGAAATCTTGACTTGAATAAATGAGAATAAGAACTTGTTTAATATAAAAACATAAGTTTAGGACTTGCTCAATGAATAATGAATCAAGGATAGAAACTTTCTCAATTAAAAGTAAGAATTAGGAAACTTGCTCAATTTAAATAGTATAGTTAGAAAACTTGCCTCATGCACAAGCTATAATTATAACTCAAGTTTCCTCAATTAATCCTACATACCATTACATTCACAATACCAATTAATTCTAAGTCCGATAATACACATCGAATCACAACATCAGTTCTTTGAACACGTTATTAGACTTCACGAATAACGAGTTTAAATCACATATTTAACTTATCAGTTAATCAAGTAAAATAAGTTAATAATTTGTTTTAATATCTCAATATATGTTTAATATGCCATCATGTTCATTACATAACATTTTAAATTACATTTACGAACTTTGAACACTTAATTAAAATTTACCGGGTCATTCTACTGGACGGCGCTGCAGCGCCAAGTTTGTATTGGGGATCGGCGCTGTAGCGCTGAGCCCACGTCAGCAAAGACTTTGGCCTGGCACTGCAATGCTGGGTTCCTTCATAGAACCGGAGCTGCCTTGCCATGCCTACGTCAGCCAAGCTTTGGCCTGGCGCTGCAGCGCTGGGTTCCTTCACAAAACCGGTGCTGCCACGCCATGCCTACGTCAGCCAGCTGCTTCCCTGGCGCTGCAGCGCTCGGTTTCTTCACAGAATTGGCGCTGCGGTGCCGAGTCATAGTGAGGTCTGACAGTTCGCGAAGAACATACAGAGAAAGCCAAAAATGCCAAATTAAGCTCAAACAACAAATTTACTATTACCTATGAGTTATAAACTTAACAAAAACATCATGTATCGTTTCTAGCATGTTTTTAACAACTTAAACCACATAATCAATTAATTTAGAACACATGAATTTCATGTTTTTGGTATTTTTCAAAGTTTCGTCAAAATCATGAAATTCTTCATTATAGATTCGTTATAACACCTGAATCTGTTCGTTTGAATTTCATTCTCTTCGTTTTACCATGCATAATCATAATCAACCATTAATTTAAAGTTTAATAACCAATTACAGCATGTAATTTTGTACATATAGGCCATGTTCATACTTTAATACTCTGTAACTTTTAAATCTCTAATTTCAAAATGAATTAATTACTCTAAAATATATATAATTCATATACAATTAGGTTATGCATGCTTTATAAACATCTCACATCAGATAATACACAATAACTCATAAATTTTGAATATCAGAGAACTCAACTGGCTTTCATGGAGGAAATATAATAACGTGAAATTAAAAGCTTGGGTTGAAGAATTTACCCTTGCTACTGTCGACGTTGGGAAAAAATCCGATTCGAGTTGAATCCGAATCTCTCTCTCTTCCTAAGTTTTGTCTACCCTTATTTTATCTTTTTTGTGAAAAAAGGTTTTGAAGGGGTTTTTTTTTAAGAAAAAGGCCAACATGTATCATGTCGACGATTTGAACATTTTACAAAGTCGCCAGTTGGTAGATTTGAAATGGTTGTACCAACTCAACCGAGTTTTATTTGAAAGGAGGCCTAATTGCTGGACACTGTTGAAACTGAATCTTTGAAATCAAAGTTCTATGTTCGAGGGCTTGGTTAAGTGTGGGGAAGGTGTTAGGCACCCCACAACTCCCGTAAAAACACGTTACCGCATCTTTTTAATATTTCCCTTTTTATTTGCAATGTGTGTGTAACTGCTGTAAGAAATTGGGCCTATGTTTGATTGATTTGAAAGTATGGACGTGCTTTGTTGAACCTACATACGAAGGGTTTGATTTGATTTGCAAAAGTCTCTTTTTTAGACAAGATTATTAAGATGATATTTTGAAAGCAGGTTTTCAAACCCTTACGCACACGTAGGAATTGAAGCATATTGATACTTCCAGTTTTTTATCTTTTCAGCCTTTTGGCTCATTTAAATGGTGATTGTCGTGCTGCGAAGCATCCTCGACCACAAAATATATACAAGTGCTGGTCTTCTCATGGGCATGACAGCCATCGGAGTGACTCTGGCACGACAAACCATATTCTCATTAGGTTAAGACCTTAAACTCGGATAACCGTTTTAAGGTCTGTCGAAAGTACATTTTATAGAAAAACTGGCAGAATACATTTGTAAAGTGGAGTTTGTCCATCGTAGGAATCAGATTCTGATCTGTTTGATCATGAATCCCACGATTCCTGGGCTCACAGAGGGAAGCCAATAAAACCTGCACAACTCAAATATGCACAGAAACTGTATATTTATATCTAGATGTCAAAGGAACCAAGGATTCATCAGTAAATTCTGATATGCACGTAGCCGAAGCGTCTCGTTCCCACTAGAAAGAGATCTAAGGGCCGCGAGGTTGCTTTCAGAAATGAAACTAGAAAAATTGCTAGATTTAAGTAAATCTCAGCCATTCTAGCTTCCCGGTTCCGTCTGAACCTAGTTTGAACCGTTTGAAAGATAGAATTGATGAGATTTAAAGAAATCTAGTTCATCCCAAAGAGATGTCAGCGCCGATTCATATCAAATAAATATTTAAAGCATCAATTTAATCATAATGAGTAAAGGATATATATATAGTTATATATATACGAAAGTTATAAAGGGCGATGGGTTTGCACTCCGATGCCCGGACTAGAATGTAAATATATATATATATATATATATATATATATATATATATATATATATTTATAAAATCTATAAAAAGACACGGAGTAATCCAGGCTGGAAAGAATGAAAATATATATATATAGAAGCGGTAAAGGGCGACGGATTCAATCCTTTGCCTGGATTGGAATGGAAATATATATATATATTTATAAAAACTGTAAAAATCCATGAAATAATCCAGGCAAGACAGAATTAAAATATATATACATAAAAGCTGTAAAGTGCCACAGAATGATCCATGCTTGACTGAATGTAAATACATATATATAAAAGCTGTAAAAGGACGATGGGTTTTCACTCCGATGCTCGAACAAAAATATAATATATATATATATATATATATATATATATATATACATATATATATATATAAAAGCGATAAAAGGCCACGAAATAATCCAGGCCGAACGAAAATAAAAATGGTAATATATACAGTTAATATATATATATATATATATATATATATATATTAAAGCAATAAAAAGGCCACGAAGTCAATATCCAGGCTAAATAAAGACAGATTTTTTTATATATATATAGTTATATATATAATAGCAGTAGCTACCACGGATTTGACATCTGAGCTTGACATAATTGAAAAGTTAGTATATATACAATTAAATATATACATTAAAAAGCCAAATCGGGACTGGGAAGATAACCAAGTCCGGCGAAGTTGCTCTATACGTGGATATATATATAAGCTGTTAAAAGCCTCGGATCGACGATTCGGGCGATGGAAATGATAGAAAACGTGTTTATGTACTAAAATGTAAGCAAAAATGGCCACGAAACTGAGTTCCGGGCAAAAGCAGAAAGTGAAACTTAATGTGCAAGTGTATAAATACGCAATGAAGTAGTATTAACTTTCTGATCGTAAAAATACAAACAAAGGACTGCTACACGAGCTTTTTGCTAAATTGTAGGCTTCAAACGTCCATTTATATCGGTTAATTTTTGATATGTGGTAGTATATGAGTATACCTACGTGTTAGAATGATAAAATCTGGGTTTGGAGTACAAGAGGTAGGGCTAAGAAACGAAACGGGCAGAGGTTCAGAGCGTTTTTGAATTAATTTTGGCCTGAGGGTGCACCTTTATTTATAGACTCGGTGGAAGCGGGTCTACCCGCGGCAGCCGTGGGTCTATCTACACCACCATGTGGTAGGCCCCTGGTGGTCGGTCCCGTTGCATCAAAGTACGTTCACTCCGAGCAATGCAAGGTCAGATTCGAAACTTTCTAACTTTTGATCGGAGCGTCCGTTGGAGGCGTGCTGTACCTTTTCGGAAAGCCCTCACTGAGAATATCGTAATGACTTGGGATTAAAACTTTTTTGAGTTTGAGAAGATGGGTTCATAACTAGGTCTTTGTTTCCCCGCAGTTTGTCCGTTGAGCTGTCTTACGCTGTTTCCACTTAAGATCAATGTTACGGTTCTTTCTGACCTTGGTGGCATCAATTCTACTTGAGTTTGACTGAATTGGCTTTATGTTGGTAAAATAACCATTTTACCCCTTTTGGGGTTACCTCCAGTGCTGGCATGGCCTTTGGCGAATTTCCCGGGGTTGTCTTCGAGGATTGGATCCCAGCCGATTCTGTTTGTCCTTAGGGTTTTCTCTGAGGCTGACTTGGTCCTTCCAGGTTTTTCTCTGGAGATATTGTGAGGCTTTGGGTTTATCTTCGAAGTTGAGTTGGCCTCCCGGATTGGGATCGGAGATTGACCTGACCTCCCAGGTTGTGACCGGGGCTGACCTGTTCCTCCTAGGTTGAGACCGGGGTTGACCTGTACCTCCCGGGATGTAACTGGGACTGACCTATACCTCCCAAGTTGAGACCAAGGCTGATATGTACCTCTTGGAATGCGACCGGGACTGACCTATACCTCCCAGGTTAAGACCAGGACTGAGTTGACATCCTGGTATTGAGATCGGGGTTGAGTTGACATCCTGGTATTGAGACCGGGGTTGAGTTGACATCCCAGTATTAAGATCGGGGTTGAGTCGACATCCCAGTATTGAGACTGGGGTTGAGTTGACATCCCGGTATTGAGACCGAGGTTGAGTTGACATCCTGATATTGAGATCGGGGTTGAGTTGACATCCCGGTATTGAGACCAGGGTTTATTTGAAAGATGGTTTTTCCCTCCTGCAGGGTTAGTAACAGGAATGCCAAATTTTGAGTGTCTACAATATGACTGAAGAAAATTTCGAGTGTCTACAGATGCCCCTCTTTATCATGTTTATGCAATGCAGTGGAATGAACAGAATAAAGATTGCTAGACACTAGAAATGCAAATGCAAAGGTAAGGCAATGCATGACACGATATGTTTTGAATGTTAGATACCTCCGAGGGAGTAGGGTTATTGCTGGTTGATATCACTGATAGGCTATGACAGACTGTTCTCATCACTTTCTGCTAAGAATAACGTTATTCATGATAGCCTGGGTGAATTCTCTTGACGCCTACTCGAACGACATTTTGCAAAGTCTCAATTACTATCAAATCCTTCCTGATGCCTCCTCTAGGGATTTATATAACAGATTCCATCATCTATCCTCTGTTGGGATAGATTGATATATTATTTCTGATACTGGATCTTTCCTGATGCTTCGCTGGGGTTGTTGCCAAAGAGTGATAGTGTCAGGCAGTCTGACCTTCGTTGAAGTAGCCTTCAACGGCTGAATGTCATCGGTTCGTTCCCGATGCTTTGTTGTGCCAAAGGCTAATATGTCACCCGGTCTGTACCCGATGCTTCGCTGGGGTTGAGCCAACGGTTGAGATGTCATCAGTCTGTACCCGATGTTTCGTTGGGGTTGAGCCAACGACTGAGATGTCACCAGTCTGTACCCGAAGCTTCGCTGGGGTTGAGCCAACGGCTAAACTCTCACCGGTCTGTACCCGATGCTTTACTGGGGTTGAGCCAACGGCTGAACTGTCACCGGTCTGTATCCGATGCTTCATTGGGGTTGTGCTCATGGCTAAACTATCACCAGTCTGTACCCGGTGCTTCGTTGGTCTTCTGCCAACGGCTGAACTATCACCGGTCTGTACACGATGCTACGCTGGGGTTGAGCGAACGACTGAACTTTCATTGGTCTGTACCCGATGCTTTGACAGTGGCAGTTTTTGACAGTTTTGTGCAGTTTTGTGCACTTTTTCAGTAATTTTCCAGACTGGTCCCTGTATACCACTTAGGGATGATAACCAATAGTTTTCATGAAGTTTTTTCCTTTGTTAGGAATTTTTCGCTCGTACGCAAGATTTCTGAATAATCCGCTTAGTCGCGTAGCAATTTTTTCTCAGATTTAACTTTTTAGCTCCTGTAAACTCCGTTTCAACTTGAACTGGACTGAGCCGTAGGGGATGGGGCCCACCCTAGGGAGCCGCAGGTAGAGGTGCGACTGCCGCGGGTGGTGCCGCTCCCTCCTACAGATTTATATTGGGCAGCAGCAGCCTCACAATCTCATTTTTAGTTTTGAGTTTCAATAGAAATCTGATTTTCTTTTTTAGATCTAAGGAGTTCGGGAAGCTTTTTTCAGATTCTTTCAGCAGCCACGCGTTCTGCACATCTCAGGTAACATTTACATTCTTTCTTTATCAGTTTTGACCGTTAGAATGCTATAAACCATATAGGGTGCTTTTGAACGCAATGTATCAAAAATGTATGCTTATATGACTTGATAAATTTTTTTGACTTCATAAGTATGCATATTTTACTATGATGCACGTTTTGATGTAAGAAAGTTTTAATTCTGAGACAGTCAATTTTTGCTCTTTTTGATCAATCTACTCATCCTTTTTGAGGCCTAGTGAGCCTGGATTTTCAACTAAAAAATGTCCATGGTAATTTGGCTACCATGTGAAGTGTATTTTTGATTTTTTTTCATAAATATAAATTGTTTCTATTTTTGAGAAGGTGTGCTACTAAATGACCACGTAGACATGCTTGTGTGCATGCGAACAATCTATTTTACAAAGGAGACTCTGGAGAAATTTTTTCAAAAGCCTGAGCATTTAATAAACATGCAGTTTTGACTCTACTGGGGATTTTGACTGACCCATGCATGTTTTAGGATTTAAAAATGCATAAAATACCACGGGTTTTAGGCTTACCTCACCCTTTCTGAGGTGATTTGGAGACTTTGTCCAGGTTATGAATCGTGATAGACCCGGGAGTGCTAGCAGGGTCGTTTCAAAAGTTAGATGGAGGAGAGTCTCCAATGTCCCTCAACCATGGCCAGCCCAGCCGCCCCGTAGATTGGCTAAATCAGTAATTTGTTCGGCCCAGGCTGATTCGCCGGTTGACATAGATGATGAGGAGGCTCTATTTGTTGATCCTGCCCTAGCTCAGCCTCCAAGTACGGAGCTCCCAGGCATTATAGTGCCACTTCAGGATCTGCTGGGAGACTTTAGGAGCCATCCATCGAGATTCCTTCACGCCAATGAAGTGACTGAAGTTTTCTACTTTTTGGATTTTCTTTATTTTTTTGCCATTCTCGGGGCACAGGTTTGATATGGGTTAACTTTTGATGCAAGTTCCTGGCTTTACGCAGCCTAGAGGGAACTGGTTTAATGTGCATTCTCTTTACCACACTCTGCACCAGGATTACAGGGATATTATTGACACCTGGGGGTTTCAGGCGTTTTTTTCTATCCTTCCCCGCTGTTGCCCCTGGGGTTATATGAGGGCTTTGTCTGAGCGCTGGTTCCACAAGACTCAGTCTCTCCACTTGCTGGATTGCTAGGTGATGATGACGCCTATGGATTGGAGGTTCATCACCGGGATAGAGTTTGAGGGTGAGCCAGTGCCTGTTGTGGCTGATATTATACCCACTACCGTTCGATCCCTTTTGGGAGTTTATACGATGACCATCAAGGGTCGAACAGTCTGTTCTGGTCCCTTGACCGTAGATGCCCACAGTGGGGCTGTGCTTGAGCCTCTGCCTGATGATCAGAGGGTTATAGATCGCATTTGCGGCGACTATTCTTTGTGATCATCAAGGGTTGTTTACTGGCAGACAACTCCTCGACGGTGTCCTTTGCCCTGGTTAGTGCCACTAGACATGTGGAGTGCCTCAGTGACTTTGATTGGGGTACCTATACCTTTCCCTATTTTCTCTGAGGTATGAGCATGCGCTCGAAGGGTGTGACAGGAGGCTTGGTTAGGGTTCTACCCATTCCTGCTGGTGAGTAAATCTTTCTTGTACCTTTTTGATTTTTGCATTTACATTTGTCATTCTTGGTCACTAAGGACTTTTGATATTTACATGGCCAGTTCTGGAAATATGAGAGGCTTCCTTGCCTATGTCTCGCCACTACTTTTGTCTTGGAGACTTATCCTCGAGGACGGCGTTGGCACCACTCCACTTTGACGGAGGTCCATGTAGCTGAGGGATTCACCCATTCCCGCCTGTAGCTTGAGCTTTTGACGATCGGATCGATCTCATGTGTACCGTATACCTTAGACTTTTTGACAGTCGGGTTTGAGGGTGGTTTCCCTACTGGCTGGGAGTTTGCATTATCCACCCGCAGAGTCCCATTTTTGACAGAGGGAGGTTGGGAGATTTATTTAGGATAGCGTGATATTAGAAGCATCACGGGGCAAATCCGCATTCCCTTTATTCCTCCTTCTTGGCATCATTGGCCACTAGCTCAGCCACTCACAGACATTCCTATGGTGGGCATAGATGGCTTTACCTTGTCAGAGGGTCCTTACATCTAGGAGGCATTTAGCAGCTGGTGGAGTCCTCGCACTATTAGGGCTTAGACTCGTGCTACGCAGTTTATGGAAGATATGGTGCCTGGGTCTGTGATGATGACAGACTGGATAGCGTGCCTTCGAGAGCCTGCCCACTTGGACCAGATTACAGGACTGATCCAGCAGTTGGAGAGAGCTCATTTGTTTATCAGGCATCTTGACCGAGATCCATCAAATGAATCTTCTTTTGATCCTTCCGGCTCCGGAGGGGCCCTTTCATAGGTCCATTTTCTAACAGTTTTATAGGGGCTAATCCTCCCTTTTACCGCCTTGACATTCCTGATGGCCGAGACTTTATGTCTTTTGATAAGCCATTGTTAGTAGTAGGGTGTTTGTGCCCCATATCCTTATACTTTTTATTTTGTATTTTATTAGCAGACTGAGATGATGCTTGCAGTAGATAGTTTATTGTAGATATACATGATATTTCCTATCTATTACACCATGTTTATCATTGTCATTATGGATGTATTATGTCATTGATATGCACTTAGACAGATGAGTTCAGATTTGACCCCTGGATGGTCTTGTGATACGGTGATACAGATGTCGTCATCAACAGTCAGCCGCATTGAGCATTTACCACCATCCGTGGTAGCATCGTCGTTGAGGTTGTGGTACCATAGTCTGCCCTTCCCAACCAGAGGGACAGTAGATCAGTAGTTGGGGCATTCATTGGTCCTTGTGGACTTCCAAGTTCCATATGGATTCATAGATGACATTCTGTCCTGTTGGATACCTGAGCGGCAGGTTTTTCGCTTCTGGTAGCATGAGCTGACTCCAACTTTGGAGGAGTACGAGTGGCTTACAGTTTTGGCTTTGGACTTGCCTTGCGCTCGCACTACCATTAGCGACATGAGGAGACCATTTATGCGTATGTCGAGTCTGCGCCATAGAGTAGTCATGGATGAGATCATTTCGGGATATATGATCTCTATTGACTTTTTAATTGATCATTTTGGCAGACTAGATAGCTACAATCGACACGCTGGTGATTTTATTATCTCGGCAGAGGAGTAGCTTTCGGCCAGGATAGACGTTTTGCTGATGTGCATCACAGCTTACTTATACATGCCACTATACTTGGACCACTTAGATGTTAGGTTGATGGTCGTGATTCGTGCCCTTAGATAGGGTAGCACCATCATACCGATGATACTGGCCAAGACATTGAGGTCAGCTACCTATTGTAGTACCCATCCAGAGGGGTTTTTTAGAGGTAGCTCTATCTTGTTGTATGTATGGCTCATGACCCATTTGCCACTGATTGGCTTCTTCAGACATCAGGGGTACTGCTTCACCCACGAGATAGCTATGTCCTACTCCTTTTAGCCAGCGAAGTGTTCGGATGCAGAAATATGGTCAATTTTTTTATCAGATATTGAGCATCATTTTTTGATTTTTCCATGCTCAGGGACAGTCTTCCCGTATAGCTTCATCACCCATGCATCTGGTATAGACTACTTGCCCCTGGTGGGATTGAGAAGGGTGACCACCTACCATCCATTGGCAGTTATGTGTCAGTTTGATCAGTTTCAGAGCCTACACTAGTTTGAGGGGCTGTTGATCAGCGGACATCAGCTTCATCTCTATCGTCAACAGACCTGATCCGGATTTATGAGTGTTGGAGTCATAGGGAGAGGGCTGATTTCTTTATTAGCCATTCAGATTGCTCTCCAGAGTATGCGACATGGTTAGAGGCTGATATAGCAGCAACCACACTTATCCAGTCAGCTCCGATTGTGGATTCAGATGAGGAGGAGCCTATGGAGGATCCTGATTCTCCTACGGAGGAAGATTTATTCATGGGTCTGACAACAGCGTTAGTTAGTGACCCGTTGATCATTCCTACTGGGATAGATTAAGCTATGGTAGATTCATTAGCTAGGATGACTTTCGAGAGAGATCAGGCTAGGGCGCTGATGTTGACTGCCCTGTCCGGTAGAGACATAGCTTTTGTTGATAGAGATGAGGCTCGAGCCACTCGGGATACGACATTGGTCGAGAGAGATGAGGCTCGATCTTCTCGAGATGCTACTTTTGTGGAGATTGAGGAGATTTTGATTGTCAGGGATGCTACTTTTATAGAGAGGGATGAGGCCATAGCTTCCTGGGATCTCCACATTGCTGACAGTACTACTCTCTGATCATATACCCATGGCCTGGTTGCCGATATGAGTGCTTACATTGTTGATCACAGTGCCACTATGCAGATGGCTGTGGATGTTATGGCCCATATGGAGGCTGAGGGTATTGCACTTGCAACGGCTCCTCTATCTTTAGAGAGAGACGTTATGTTGGCATTGTTATCCCGCTTGTCCATGGGTCCATAGACTAGCTTTATTTTTCCTGCACATACTAGATCAGCCATTTTTGTCATGTATAGGACACAGTGTATATATCAAACAGTATTATATATCAGAGAAATATATTTTGATTCACTTCCCTGTTTGGATATGTATTGTTATTATTGAGTGATTACCACTTCTTTCATGACTTGCTCGTGTTGTTGTATCATGAGCTTCTCCTTGACGGATTGACATTGAGATGTCAGAGCATATCTCAGATGGGCTTATTGTTCTGGGATGCTTGATAGGATTTATGTTTTGATGTCTTGGAACTGGTTTTTTATTGGTTCTTGTATTTTCTTGAAGGTCAAACCACACCATGAATGGTTGCCTACGTACTCCCGGGTGTAGGAAGATCAGGTCATTCGTAGTTTAGTTTTTATGTGAGAGAGGCTTGAGAAGTATCTCTTTTGAGTTTGGTTTGATGAGTTTTTTGAAATTTTATTTGGTTTGACTGCACCGTGAGCCACCTACGTACTCCTGGGTTGAGGGAGATCAGGTCATTCGTAGTTTGATCTCTTAGTGAAAATCTAAACTAATTTGATCGATTTGTAGGACCAGGATGATGGCTGGTATATGTTTCAGACATAGTACCTTTTTATGGTGTCTGAGTTAATGTGTTGGGGAAATTTTCTCCCGTCCATTTCTTGCAATCTGATAGCTCCTCATGTCAACACCTCTTTGACAATGAAAAGGCCTTCCCAATTTGGGGCGAACTTTCCTTTAGCTTCATCTTGATTGGCCAGAACTTTCGTCAGCACTAGGTCGTTTTCTTTGAATTGCCGAATTCAGACTTTCTTGTTGTATGATCGAGTAATCCTTTGTTGATATAACTGCCCGTGGAAAATGGTCGTAGCCCTCTTTTCATCTATCAGAGACAGCTGGTCGTATCGCTCTTGCGACCACTGATCTTCTTCCATTTGAGCGTCTATTAACACTCTCAGTGACTCCATTTCTACTTCTATGGGAAGCACTGCTTCCATTACATAGACCAATAAGTATGGGGTAGCCCCAGTAGAATTACGCAATGACATCCTGTATGCTAACAGGTTTAGAGGCAATAGGTCAGGCCATTCTTTGTGATTGGCGGACATTTTCTGCATGATTTTCTTGATGTTCTTATTGGCCGCTTCGACGACACCATTCATCTTGGGCTGATAGATGACGAAATTGAGATGCTTAATGTGGAACTTACTGCATAGTTCTCTCATCATCTGATTGTTTAGGTTATTGGAGTTGTCTGATACAATCACCTCCGGTTGTCTATATCGATAGGCGACATTATTTTTGATAAAACCAATGATTACCTCTTGGGTGAATTTGGGAAAAGAGGCAGCTTCAACCCACTTGGTAAAGTAATCGATCATAGTGAAGATGAAACGATGACCATTGCTGGCTTAGGGTTCTACTGGACCTATCACATCCATTCCCCACATGAAGAAAGGCTATGGCAAACTCATATTTTGCAGCTCATTTGGAGGAGCGTGGATGGCATTTCCATGTACTTGGCATTGATAGCATCTCCTAACATGATCATCACAGTCAACTTTAAGAGAGATCCAGTAATGCCCTGTTCTCAGTATTTTCTTGGCCAACAGATGACCGCTCATGTCTGGACCGTAGACTCCATCGTGGACTTCATCCATTAATCTCTAGTCTTGCTCTTTGTCGAGGCATCGTAACAGGCCTATTCCAGCATCCCTTTGGTAAAGTGCATCTCCGCTCAGATAGAACTTTATAGCCATTTTGTGAATCCGCTTTTGTTTGGATTGGCTTGCCCCAGCAGGTGTAGATCCATCTCGAAGATATTCCTTGATGTCTTGATACCAAAGTTATTTGATAGGAAGGTATTTCATCTGATACTTCTCCAATGTAATTCCCGTATGTCGGGGCCTTTTGGCTTGTGATTTGGATGTCGGGGATCCTCCTCCTATAGAATATGCGGATCAAGGAAGCCAATGTTGCCAATGCATCAGCGAAGTCATTCCTACCCCGAGGAATATGGATGAAAGTTATGTCTTCAAACTCCATGGATATTTTGACGACCGGCTGATGATATGGCAGCAAATGCAGTTCTTTGGTGAGATATGCCCCAGTGGATTGTCTGATAACCAACTCAGAATCTCCAAAGAAAAATAGATGCTTGACACCCATGGATTGGGCTAGTTTCAACCCCATTATGCAGCCTTCATACTCAGCCGTGTTGTTGGTGTTGACAAACTACAGCTTGGTAGCATAGGAAATTGCTCTCCTGTACCAGAGATGAGGACTGTCCTAGCTCCGGTACCTTCCATGTTCACCGCTCCATCGAAATACATTCTCCAAGGTTGGACTATATTCTTTTGTCGGGTTTGCTGAATTGTCAAGTTCCCATCATCCAAAAAATAAGTTTCCAGAGGTTCGAACCCTCCTGATGGTGCTTCGGCTAGTTGATCTGCAATACCTTGACCTTTGGTGGACTTCTAAGTCACGTAGACAATGTCGAACTGTTGGAGGATCAACTGCCATTTGGACAATCGATAATTCAATATTGGCTTTTTGAATACGTATTTTAGTGGATCCATGCGAGATATGAGGTATGTTGTATACCCATGCAGATAGTGTTGTAACCTCATGAAGGCCCATACTAACGCACAACAGGTCTTCTCAATCAGGGTGTACTTCTGTTCACCGCTGCTGAATCTTTTGCTGATGTAGTAGATAGCTTTCTCTTTGCTACTATCATCTTTTTGTCCTAGTATGCAGCCCATTGAATTAGCATTGACAGACAGGTACATGAATAGGGAACTCCATCCCTCGAGGGTACCAAGACAGGCGCTTCGATCAGCTGCTTCTTGATGGCAAGGAAGGCTTTTTGGCATTCCTCATTCCATTTTGTGGAGGAATTGTTCCTTAGTAGCTTGAAGATGGGTTCACAAGTTGTTGTGAGCTGGGAAATGAATTGGCTTATAAAATTAATTTTCCCCAGGAACCCGCATATCTCCTTTTCTGTTTGGGGCACGGGCATCTTAGTGATGGCTTTAATCTTGGCAGGATCCAGCTCAATGCCTCTATTTCTCACTAAGAATCCCAACAGCTTGCCCGATTTGACACCAAAAGCACATTTGGCTGGATTCAGCTTGAGGTTTTACTTACGTAACCTGTTAAACAACTTCCTGAGATGGTCAATGTGATCGTCCTCCTTTTGGGATTTGACTATGATGTCATCCACATAGACCTTTATCTCCTTATGCATCATATCATGAAATAGGGCCATCATGGCTTGCTGATATGTGGCCCCGACATTGATGAAGCCGAAGGACAAACGTCTGTAATAGAAAGTTCCCCAGGGAGTGATGAAAGTTTTTTTCTCCCTGTCTTCTTCAGCGACCATGATTTGATGGTAACCAGCAAAGCAATCCACAAAAGAATACATGTCATACTGCGCCAAGTTGTCTATCAAAATGTGGATGAAAGGTACCGGGAAATTGTCCTTGAGGCAGGCTTTGTTCAAATCCCTATAATCCACGTATACTCGTACTTTCGCTCCGGGCTTTGGCATGTGAACTATGTTTGACAGCCACTCTGGGTATGTTGATACCATGATGATGCCGACTTTGAATTGTTTAACAACTTCTTCTTTGACTTTCAGACTCCATTCAGGTTTCAATCGCCTGAGCTTTTGTTTAACTGGCTTGAATCCATCTTTGATGGGCATTCGATGGATGACAATATCAGTAGATAGGACAATCATGTCTTCATGTGACCATGCAAACACATCCTGGAACTGTGTTAGGAGTTCAATCAGGTAAGCTTTTTAACCTTTTGTGAGGTCTATGCCTATCTGGATTTCTTTGAGGTTTTCTGAGGTATTGACAGTGGTGGTATAGTCGAGGTTTGGTTTGGGTTTGTCTTCGACCCATTCTTTGATCTCCTCGGGCACCTCATAGTCATCTTGATCCTCTTAATCAACTTCCATCAAATCAAAGCCCAGTTCTACATCAAAGTTGTAGTCACTGTAATAGGTTAGCATCTCATTAGTAGGGACAAACAAATCCAATCTTGGAGTCCTGAAAAAATAATAATTTTGCTTTAATATATGCAACTGCTTAAATATACAAAGCATTTAGCAAAGCATGAAAAAAGTTACTGCTATAGTTGTGCAACCAAAATAAGCAGTAAATGAAACCATGTTACAGGGAAGACAGATATGTCTGCCCTTTTACCCTTTTTGAATGAGGCAAGGGATGTTGCTCCAGTTGTCTAGGGTTAGATCCTTATGAATAGGGAGGATACAAGATTTATGGTCATCTGCCTCATCTTTAATGATGACTAAAACATCCTTTAGATCAGAGCCGAGATTTTTCTTTGAACTGCCTCCTTTCTCTCCCTTGATGCGAGGAATTTGGATTTGATCGTCCTCGTCACTGTCTGGGATATCATCATTCATACCTTCATAGTGTCTGAGAACCCGCATGTTAGCAAATGGGTCTCATCCTTCGTACAGGAGCTTTTCTATCCCTTTTTGCTGTCCCCCTTAGGCTTTGGGGCTCTTCTCTCACTTACCAGTATGATTGGAGGAAACAACATGGCTGACACAACAGCAGGAATCTTCCTTATTGGCTTCACAAACCTTGCACTAGTGAGGTTTGGCAATAGTATAGTGGCAGCATGAGCCTTTGGATGATTATATGGGTTCCAATGGTTCGACTCAAATGTGTAACCCAATCCGGCTTTCCTCGACTGACTCGGGATTTGAACCGGGCTTTTAATACCTTGTTGATCCTTTCCTAACCCTTCTCCATGGCAGAAACCCAAAGATACCATCTCCTGGCCCATTGTCATTACTTCGGTGGAGATTTTTGGTTTCAGAGTTGGTGCCCCAACAGGTAGGTACTGAGTATCGCTCACCTCCAAGACTTGAAAACTAGCAGGTTCAATCCCTGCATACAGACTGATCACTGGCATATCTCTTTGTATGCAAACAGGTTATTCTAGTTCGGTATTCACAGTGATTAGGTTGTCGTTGATAATGTATTTTAGTTACTGATGGAGGGTGGATGGAATAGCTCCTGCCATGTGGATCCATGGCCTTCCCAGTAACAAATTATATCCGGTGGTAATGTTGAGTACCTAGAAGGATACATAAAAAGTGTGCGGGCCAATCTCCAGAGGAAGCTCAATTTCTCCCTTAGCCTCTCGACGAGATCCATCGAAAGCCCGGATGACCACATGACTGGTTCTGATCCGGTTTGGGTTGATCTTCATTCTCTCCAAGGTGTCGTAGGGACAGATGTTTAGGGATGACCCTCCATCTGTTAGCACACCTCCTATCACATACCCTGATGATATTACCACTATGTGCAGTGACCTACGATGGCCCGTCCCTTCTGCGGGTATATCATCTCAGTGGAAGATATCACATTGCTGTTAAAAATGTGTTCTATCATGTGACGGAATTTCTCGGCATCCACTGTCTTTAGCAAATGGGCTTCTTCCAGTACATTCACCAGAAGGTTGCGATAATCCACTAAAGATAAGACCAACTCTAGGATGGATGTAATACCCGAGAATTTCCTAATATTATTAAATAAATATATTAATGGAAATAAGAATTTATTTGAATATAAATAATTTTGTGTTATGAGAAGGATTGATTCAATTATATAAAATTGAATAATTATTATAATAATTGAGAAATTTATGGAGTTTGCGATAAACTCGTTGATAGCCTTGTGTGGCACAGTGATGAGGATTATTAATGATTATATTAATTAACGAATGAATTATTAAGTAAATAATTAATCTATATTAATTGTTAATTGCTATTGTAGAATATTAATTAATGGTTATGAAATATTAAATGTGATTGATTAATAATACGTGATTATTATTATTGCAAAAAATATAATAATAATAAACCACTTGGTTATAAATATGCTGGGAATTATATTTGTTAATGTGATAATTAATCCTATGATTATTAATTAAGTGTTATTAATGATTACGAGGAATGGATTAATTAATATTATTGTTAATTAATTGATAAAATGAATAAATTATTTATTTAACATCATGAATAATAAAACAACTAAGTAAACTATTAATATTATACTGATTGAAATATATAAGCTACATGTTTATGCTTGTGTGACAGTAAACATGTGGGTATACATCGAATAATATATATCATAAAAATATTGAAGCTATATGCTATGAATTGTAAGAGCTACATGATAATGCCTATGTGACATGTGAGTATACAGTAAAAGAATATGACATGGATTATATATGTATAAATTAATTATACCACATTGTCATGTTAAAAGTACATTGCGACTTAAAGTATATATTATATAATCTAAGTGGACTTGTATAATATAAGTATATATGTATAGTTTAGGTATATGATAATGTAAGTGCAAAATAACTAAAGTATTGTATATACTATTAGAATGCTGAGATTTGCTTTGCTTGTCCCTTATTACTAGTCACTCTCCCTCCCACGTGAAATGCATCATGAAGCTAGCTCCCTATAACCTTAAAACTCAGCAAAACCTTCATAGCAATCATACAATGGGGAGTGGGCATGATGATGACCTTCAACAACTATCTACCAACTCTTTCATAACCAACATGCAATTCTAACTCACGTTAGTTTAATTTGTTGAGCAAAGGCATTGTCTAGATTTTTAATTCTTCTATAAATATAGGCTCATCTCTTCTCTCTTTTCAATTGCTGAGAATTGCTTGAATAGTGAGTTAAGAGTTATATATATATATATATATATATATATATATATCAGTGTTAAGCCTTCTTGAGATAGTGGCAAGTTCAATTGCATTTGTAGAGGTATACTTCTATTCCATTGTTCTTCATTTCCATTTTTTTCCGTTTCTGTGAAATCTTAGTTTTCTTAAATTCTTGAGTGTGTGGAATTTGATGACAATTGAAGTATAAATTGCTTGGGTAGTTGTTAAATAGGACTTGCAATCATATGAGTATACCATATGGCTTGCTACCAATCAAATACATATAACAACCTCCATGTTCTTTATTTTGTTTCTCTGCATTCTCTATAAAAATTAACTTTTTGATTTCTTGTTGTACTTATGCTAAATTGAGTATAGGATGCTTGCTTAAGTGTTGTATGGACTTATAAGCCTATTTGAACTGAAATGTAGTTGTTTAGAAACTAAATAAAGGTAAAATTTGGGAATTGGCCTGGAAATTTGCCAAAAACTAGAGCTGTCTGCCCTGCGCCAGCAGCCTGCTGTAGATTTTGTTTTCCTGCTTGATTCTACAACATGAAAGTTTATTTGCATAATTTAGATAAACATGCTAGCATGAGTACTACATATATATGAGTATATTAACATGACATGTATGTGTGTCGCTATGATTTTATGCAAAATTAATGGAATGACGTATAACGTTGAAATGAACTTAAAGTTTCATAAAACGAACGTTAGCGTAAATGAAGCATGTTAGTATTCTGATTTTTGAGGTATGTTAGTATGATATAGAGACACATGATTTGAATGTTAACATGCATATCTAAACTTCATAATGTGACTTGAACAAGTGAACCTCAATAATGAACCTTTCTAATGAAAACACAAGCTTTGAACATGGACTCTAACATGTTATACTGAGACTCTAGGTTCTGATATTTTGAGCATGTAATATAACCTTGAAATACGTGTCAGACATGTTAACATACGAATCGAGATAGCATGAACATGATAGGCCCTATTAGTGAGATTTACGAATGAAAATATGAGATTTGATTGTGAACCTTAACATGTTATTGTAAGTTTCGTATTCTGATATTTATGGACACATGTGATAGTACTCTTAGACTCGTTCATGTGTCATGCATGTATATATACCATGATTAGTTGCCGTGATTCAAAATTTACATAAACAAAGCATGTTTTCAAACTAATAACAATGATAGTTGCATGTATACGATATGAATACTCATGAACATGCTTAATATAAGTATATGAACGCCTTATGTGTTTACAAGGTGAGCATGCTAGATTTTTTAACATCATGACCTTGAATGGTTTTAAATTATCGAAAGTGTTAACTTAGAAACTATATCAGATATGTTTGGAATGAAGGAAGGTTATACAAACATAAAAGTATTCTTTAAAATGTATACATGCTACGTGATATTATATGATGTTACTTGAACCCGATTTTGACGATTAACTTATGGGAATGCCATAACTTGCTAAAATAAAATATATTTAGTATTGATTGTGGTCTTATGTGATATTAATAATATGAGAGCATGTTTGCTAATTGTTGCGATCTTATATGATATGAGAATGTGTTTAAACTCAAAAGGAAGAACGTTAAGGAAAGAAATTATATTCTATATAACTGTGTAGCTAGGTTAAAACTTAGCTTATGTGTTGATCGTATATTCGAAGATAAAATGTGAAGTTAAATTGTATGACTAATGAATATCATATATATACGTAACTATATTATGATAGAAATTCGAAAGTATTGATTTTCTTTTCGTGGATAAACTACGCTAAAGGCAAGTTCTCTAACTTACACTCTTTTAAAGTGCAAGTTTCCGTACTTACACTCATTTATAGTGCAAGTATCCTAGACCTTCATATTTACTTTATTCAAGGAACGTTGTAAGCAAGTTCCTAACTCTACTCTTTATTGAACATTCAATTGGCTTATGCAATTATTGTCGTACGAGTAAACTCTTGAGATTAAATTTAGATATTATGAATCATATACTTCATGAATAGGATAAAAGTCGAACTATATTCTTCGGACTTTAAATCTTGAAATTAAATTTATAGTTGTTGAGATCTATGCCATTTGATTCGTCTAGACTTATATTATTGAAAGGCGACCCAAACCGATTGATTGGTGCGGGATCTTGTATTTGACTGAGAAGAACAAAATATAACTGTCGGAGAACCGACGCACGCACATTAGTATGATTGAGTGTTATGCATAATATAGGGTACTTTAGGCTGATCACCTGTTGTACTTATGTGACATGTGAGTATACAGTAAAAGAATATGACATGGATTATATATGTGTAAATTAATTGTATCACATTGCAATGTTAAAAGTACATTGTGGCTTAAAGTATATATTATATAATCTAAGTGGACTTGTATAATATAAGTATGTGTGTATAGTTTATGTATATGATAATGTAAGTGCAAAATAACTTAAGTATTGTATATACTATTAGAATGCTGAGATTTGCTTTGCTTGTCCCTTATTACTAGTCACTCTCCCTCCCACGTGAAATGCATCATGAAGCTAGCTCCCTATAACCTTAAAACTCAGCAAAACCTTCATAGCAATCATACAATGGGGAGTGGGCATGATGATGACCTTCAACAACTATCTACCAACTCTTTCATAACCATTATGCAATTCTAACTCACGTTGGTTTAATTTGTTGAGCAAAAGCATTGTCTGGATTTTGAATTCTTCTATAAATATAAGCTCATCTCTTCTCTCTTTTCAATTACTGAGAATTGCTTGAATAGTGAGTTAAGAGTTATATATATATATATATATATATATATATCAGTGTTAAGCCTTATTGAGATAGCAGCAAGTTCAATTGCATTTGTAGAGGTATACTTCTATTCCATTGTTCT
The DNA here is from genome assembly GCA_020205555.1 of Panax stipuleanatus. Lineage (NCBI taxonomy): Eukaryota > Viridiplantae > Streptophyta > Magnoliopsida > Apiales > Araliaceae > Panax > Panax stipuleanatus. The sequence continues at coordinate 94,093,343 of CM035120.1, forward strand.
TCATTTCCATTTTTTTCCGTTTCTGTGAAATCTTAGTTTTCTTAAATTCTTGAGTTTGTGGAATTTGATGACAATTGAAGTATGAATTACTTGGGTAGTTGTTAAATAGGACTTGCAATCGTATGAGTATACCATATGGCTTGCTAACAATCAAATGCATATAACAACCTCCATGTTCTTTATTTTGTTTCTCTACATTCTCTGTAAAAATCAACTTCTTGATTTCTTGTTGCACTTATGCTAAATTAAATATAGGATGTTTGCTTAAGTGTTGTATGGACTTATAAGCCTATTTGAACTGAAATGTAGTTGTTTAGAAACAAAATTGTGGTGAAATTTGGGAATTGGCCTGGAAATCTGCCGAAAATTGGAGCTGTCTGCCGCTGGCCGCCAGCCGGCGCAGATGCGCCAGTTTTGCAGCTGCGCCAGCAGCCTGCTGCAGATTTTATTTTCCTACTTGATTCTGCTACATAAAAGTTTATTTGCATAATTTAGATAAACATGCTAGCAATAGTACTACCTATATATGAATATATTAACATGACATGTACATGTGTTGCTATGATTTCATGCAAAATTAATGGAATGATGTATAACGTTGAAATGAATATAAATTTTCATAAAACGAACGTTAACGCAAATGAAGCATGTTAGTATTCTGATTTTCGAGGCATGTTAGTATGATATAGAGACACATGATTTGAATGTTAACATGCATATCTAAACTTCATAATGTGACTTGAACAAGTGAACCTCAATAATGAACCTTTCTAATGAAAACATAAGCTTTGAACATGGACTCTAACATGTTATAGTGAGACTCTAGGTTCTGATTTTTCGAGCATGTAATATAACCTTGAAAGGCATTTCAACATGTTAACATACGAATCGAGATATGATAGGCCCTACTAGTGAGATTTACTAATGAAAATATGAGCTTTGATTGTGAACCTTAACATGTTATTGTAAGTTTCATATTATGGACATATGTGATAGTACTCTTAGACTCATTCATGTGTCATGCATGTATATATACCATGATTAGTTGCCGTGATTCAAAATTTGCGTAAACAAAGCATGTTTTCAAACTAATGACAATGATAGTTGCATGTATAGCGATATGAATACTCATGAACATGCTTAATATAAGTATATGAACGCCTTATGTGTTTACAAGGTGAGCATGCTAGATTTTTTAACATCATGACCTTGAATGGTTTTAAATTATCGAAAGTGTTAACTTAGAAACTATATCATATATGTTTGGAACGAGGGAAGGTTATACAAACATAAAAGTATTCTTTAAAATGTATATATGCTACGTGATATTAAATGTTACTTGAACCCGATTTTGACGATTAACTTATGGGAATGCCATAACTTGCTAAAATAAAATATATTTAGTATTGATTGTGGTCTTATGTGATATTAATAATATGAGAGCATGTTTGCTAATTGTTGCGATCTTATATGATATGAGAATGTGTTTATACTCAAAAGGAAGAACGTTAAGGAAAGAAATTATATTCTATATAACTGTGTAGCTAGGTTAAAACTTAGCTTATGTGTTGATCGTATATTCGAAGATAAAATGTGAAGTTAAATTATATGACTAATGAATATCATATATATACGTTACTATATTACGATAGGAATTCAAAAGTGTTAATTTGCTTTTCGTGGATAAACTATGCTAAAGGCAAGTTCTCTAACTTACACTCTTTTAAAGTGCAAGTTTCCTTACTTACACTCATTTATAGTGCAAGTATCCTAGACCTTCGTATTTACTTTATTCAAGGAACGTTGTAAGCAAGTTCCTAACTCTACTCTTTATTGAACATTCAATTGGCTTATGCAATTATTGTCGTACGAGTAAACTCTTAAGATTAAATTCAAATATTATGAATCATATACTTTATGAATAGGATAAAAGTCGAACTATATTCTTCGGACTTTAAATCTTGAAATTGAATTTATAGTTGTTGAGATCTATGCCATTTGATTCGGCTAGACTTATATTATTGAAAGGCGACCCAAATCGATTGATTGGTGCGGGATCTTATATTTGACTGAGAAGAACAAAATAACTATCGGAGAACCGACGCGCGCACATTAGTATGATTGAGTGTTATGCATAACATAGGGTACTTTAGGCTGATCACCTGTTGTACTTGTTTTTGTTGCATTTTCAGTTTATTACTGTCAATTCCTGTGGAAGTTCATAGTCCTTAGTGACTGCTCAGTATTCGGTTATCTTGAAATCTTAAATTATTTTATTATTGAATCACATTGATATTATTCTGTCCTTAGCGACTGTTATTGAGAACTGTTGATATTCTTGTTATCCTTGAACTATCAAACCTTGCTATACCCTTTTGAGAATTAAGAATTATATTACTCACCCTTATTGTATATTACTGGCTGGGCAATTTGTGCTCATTCTAGCTTTTCCTCAAAACATTTCAGTTAAGGCCGAGCAGTGCGGACCCTCGAGTGCCGACAAGGGCAAGGGAAAGGCTACTGAGTAGCTTTGTTTATGTAGGACTTTATGATTGTAATAAAGAACTTATGATATTATGTACTAGTTAAGGTTATTATTGCTTAAGATATGTCTAAGCTATGTAATTACTAGTTTAAGTTACGAGACCTTGGGACGTGAATAAATTATATTATTTAAATATTATCTATTCGAGAGTAGTTGTATACTATATTTCTGCTGTGCAATGCGACAAATAGTCGTATTATTATCGTTATATATTATTGTGAGAACGTGATGAACCGAATTCGAGTGACCAAGTGGCGGTCCCGAATTTGGGGGCGTCACAATGGACATCTGCTTGGGTGCATCCTTCAAGCTTTGCACTACCTTGATTTCATTGTGTCCCATTTTACTGAGAAACTCTTTGATTTTCTCTTCAGCCACCTTTTCTTTGGCTTTGATAACTAGATTGATCACCCGCAGAGGCAGGTACAATGGATTTTCCTTGGATACAATGGTAATGTGGTTTGATGTTGAACCTTCATCATTCCCATAGTTCCATGGGACTCTCTTCAGACTAATCACTGGATACTGGGGTCTGAAAGGTAAGATTAAAGGCTCAGGTGCGGCTACCTTCACAGGATTCTGTGCTTCTAGGACCCCTTTCCCAGACAGTACTAAGGGTGTTCTGGCTAGCTCCTTCTCACAGGAGATAACAACCACTTTTTCCTAGTTCCAAGCCATGGGAATAAAGAGTGTTTCTTCATCAGGAAGACCATAATCTTGATTCCCTCTTATCAGTTCACCGCTTTAAATCATGTTCTAAATTAAGTGGCGAAGTCCCTAGCAATCTTTGGTGTCATAACTGGGTGCATTAAAGTGATACTGACAGATTCGGTCAGGCTTGAATTTCCTGGATCGAGGACTTACTAGGGGTAATAAATCTGCAACCATTCCCTCACTGATTAACATTTGGAGGATCTCTTTCATAGGTTGATTCAAATTGGTGAAATAGCTTTGAAAGGCGAATTCCCGACCAGCCTGGAACTTCTCCTCCTTGGCTACCTTGTCGGCCCAGGGTTCTCGTTCATGAAATCGGTAATGATCCTTCATAGCATTGGGGCTAATCTCAGGGGTAGGAGAACTTGTCTCCTGTTAGTTGGTCTTATTTATCAGCTGCCTGGTTATCTGATGTTGATATACAACCAATTCTACCAACTATCCCACCTATTCCTTGATGGATTTGATTTCCTGTTCCATCAAGAACTGCTTTCTGATAATTCCCAGTTGTCTGGGATATTGTTACTGGATTGAGTTGACTCTCCGACGTACCGAAGGTACTTGGATCCTTTTCTATTTTGGGTGCTAATCATGTTGACACTCTCCTCTTTGTGCTGAGGGAGGGGATTATCTTGCACATGTGGTTGCTCTGGTTTGGTCACCACAATCTCTCCATTGTCAATCAAGTCTTGGATTTTTGGCTTGAGGGACCAACAGTCTTATGTATCATGGCCCGGAGCTCTGGAATGGTAGGCACACTTTTTACTTGAGTTGAAATTCCTTCCCCCGGTACTGGTTGGTGGAAGGAGTTAAACAATCTTCTTCTGTGCTATCAATAGTTTTAGCACATTTTCTAGTGAATCCTTTAAAGGGGTGAACGTTCTTCGATGCTTGGCCTCCATAATTTTCTACAATGGAGGATTAGAAGGTTGGGCTGGAGCTTGAAAAGGGGAATAGTTCCTCCTTTGAATGGGCATGCTGCTCGACTCGCTCCTTTGATTCTGTCCTTGCAATACTAAGGACACTTCTTTATCTTTCTTCTTGTGTATCCTTCGGAGATTATTCCCATAACTCCCATATTGAATATGCTCGGCAACAGCTTCTAAGTCTGTCAGATCCTTTATCTTCCCAGATTTGAGCCCCATTTCTGCCATTTCTCCGTGCTTGATCATCTCCGAGAATGGCTTTCCTATGCCTGCTAGGATCCTTTTATAATACAGAGCTTCTTGAATGTCGATGAAGGTCATGACTATCTCAGACTCAGTCATAGGTGGAGTGACTTGTGTCGCTATTCGTCTCCAGCGTTGAGCATATTCTCTGAATGACTCAGTGTTTTGTTTCTTGATTTTGGTTATTTGATATTTGTCTGGAGCCAGTTGAGACTGGAAACTGTATTGATTGAGGAAGGCATGTGCCAATTCTTCCCAGTTGTGAATTTTAGAGTTGTCCAGACGGGCATACCAGGCTCTAGCCTCTCCAGTCAGACTTTTCTAGAATAACTGTATTATGAGTTTCTCGTCCTCTGCATAGGATTCGAGCTCTCCAATGAACACCTTTAAGTGAGTGTAAAGGTCTCCCAATCCATCGTATTTCTCAAAATCAGGGACTTGAAATTTTTTGGGATAATGAGCCCCAGGGAAAATATATAAGTCTGAATAATTGACACTGCTAAATGCCCCAGTCCCTTTGATAGACCGGATAGTTTCTTCAATCTGTTGGACTTTCTTTATAATGTCACCAGCTTCCTGTTCTTTGTTAAGGATGGTGATTTCAGGGGTTTTGTTGGTAGTATCCTAGTTATGTGGTTCATAAACCTGAGGGTCTTTCTTCCCGGTCTCTTGACTGCCACCAGACGTACCTGTCCGGGTTCCTCTCTTTCCTCAAATCCGGTGCAGTCACGATACTACTATCGTCGAACTATTACAAATTTTATTCATAACTTAAAGAATAACTTGCTTTATTACAATTTAGAATATAAATTATTTCCATAATCAGGATCTCATATAATGACTCCAACTTTTATAAGTTTTAAATCCCGGTCATATACCGTCCTGGTCTATACATCATATCCAATGTTGCTAAAATGCAGAATAACTTAAACTTTTTCAATCCTCTTGAATAAAATCTTTTTATTGATTTTATAACTTTAAATTAGTTACAATTCTCGAATCAACTATAAAATATGATTCATTCTATTTGAGTTATCGTATAACGTTTACAACTTGACTTGATATCCTCTATATATTAATTAATACATCTTTATAGTACGACAAGTTTTAAACAATGTAAACAAATATCAAGTACAACTCTTAGAACCTAAACAGGGTTCAAACGATAATCTAAATAGTATTCTTCGTTGTGATACTATCTATCTTTATCGATCAAGAAGCACGAAATCTTTATCGTAAGTCCTTAACCTGCAAAATTGGTTATTTGCAAGAGTGAGCTCGACAGCTCAGCAATTCTAACACTTCTCATGCATCACATAGCATACAACATCATACTCAGTTCATGCATTTATAAACAATTTATATTTACTACGCATGTTACTTTCACATAACAAGTATATTATCAAAGATCAACTTTCAATCTCATTTATATCTCATATACAGTTCATATATAAGTTCACATTATCACATCATAATATAATTCAACTAACAGTTATTGAATTCATATATCAAATAGGAACTGAAAGACTTGCCTGATGCGTAGTTTAACAACTACGACTTAACTTCTTAAGAATATCTGCACTTCGTGTAATCCTACAGAGTTATATTAATCATAGGGATCAGCACTCATCAGTTATATACATCCATATATCCTCAATATAATAATAAGCATTATATTATTTTCCATCTTGGTTCTTAAAACCTTTGTTTCACTTTCTTATCGTATTCTTAGAATAACTATGTACGTATAAGTATACTTTAACCGTACGTACTTACTACCATGCTTCACATACACATGCCCGTCTACCACTAATCTATTTACATATAGCCAGTGTAATCCATCTTTCGAGTTAATCATTCTCATATATCATTACTAACACTTAAGACCATAACAAAGCAAATATACTTTATTAACCGTCAAAATCGGATTCAAGTATTAACATATGATCTTACATAGCATGTATACCTATTAAAAGGCACTCCCATGATTGGCTAACCTTTCTAAGTTCAATCTTTCATGATATAGGTCCTAAGTCAACATTTCAACAATTTAAGGCCACTCGAGGTCATGAACATCTCAAAGTTCATCATGCTAGCTCTTTAAACACATAAAGCATTCATGTAACTCATATTGGGCATGTTCATGAATATTCATATTTCATACATGTAACTATTATAGTTATTAGTTTGAAAACATGCTTCGTTTATGCTAAACTTGGTTGCACGACATGTAGTCATGGTGTATATACATGCATGATACATGAGAGAGTCCAAGTGTACTATCAAACATGTTCATAATTATCGGAATCCAAACCTCAAGGTAATATGTCAAGGTACACGTTCAAAACTTATACTTTCATTAGTAAAGTTTACTAACAGGGCTTAACATGTTCATGTTATATATATACATATGTTAACATGTTCGTCATGTATTTCAAGGCCATGTAAACGTGCTTGCAAAATCAGAATATGGATATGGTACATACGTTTCAAAGTTTGTTTTCAAAACTTACACTTTCGTTAGAAATATGCACTAGTGAAGTATGCATGCTCATGTTACATTATAAAACATATGTACGCAAATCATCATGCCTTTCATGCATTCTTAAATCATACTAATATGTCCCAAAAGTCAGAATATATATATATATTACATATGTCTCTAAGTTCACAACCGAAACCATAAGTTTCAATTCAAAATCATAAGTTTTTTGTCAATCGTGTACACTATCATGATTATTCATGCTTATGTCATGTAATGTACTAATATCTATAGTTTAATCATGTTCACATGCTTATTCCAAGTGAGGCCACATGCTAACACTTAACAGAACTGAATCAGAAACCAAAACCAGAATTTGGTACCGGCGCAGCTGCGCAGCTCCCCAGTTCAAAACTGGCGCGCTGCGCAGGGCCTTGGCCAACTCAATTCTGGTACCGGCGCAGCTGCGCAGCTGCGCAGGGCCTTGGCCAACTCAAGTCTGGTACCGGCGCAGCTGCGCCGCTGGCCAGTACAAAACTGGCGCAGCTGCGCAGGTGGCCGGCCAGAAACAGAGCAACTTTCTGCTCGGCAGACTGCAACCCAACTCACAAATTTCATATGAACTCCTTTCTAGACATGCTACATTATAGAGCTAACATGCATAGAAACTTATATAAGACTCAACAAGCATTTATCAAACAAATTATCAATCAATACATGCTTACTTCAAGAATCAAGGATTTATAAATTTTTCATAAAATGAAGAGCATGAATGGGGATTACCTCTGTTAAACAATATAATTTCTTGGTTTCTTTCACAATAACACTACACTCACTCGCTATAAATTCCTTAGCCAATACAACTCTCAGCAAATGCAATGAAGAAGCTGAGAGTCTTATTTATAGAAGAATTGATACACAGATATTGCAATAATCCTCCAAACCAATCCCATGGGTTGAGCAAGTGTCTAATGGTTCATGTAGATTAGGTAGAAGGTTGGTGAATCCCATCATTATCTCCACTCCCCCATAATCATAAGCTACATTTGCTGAAATTGAGCAGAGATATAGAGTAACTAGCTATGTGGGAGTTCACGTGTGGGAGAGAAAGACTCTCAAACAATCACAGCAACTTGTTTTCCACATACTAATGTTATATATGTATACATATAGTATATACTTAGGCTATATATATTTATTCCATATATACTTAAGTTCTACACATTCCATTTTATGTAACTTAAGTTATAAATTAATGTGTCACAATGTAGTCCCAATAATACTATCGTGTAGTAAATTTTAACTTGCACATATATAAATTCATGTACATTTCATCCTACCGGATATAATTCTATCGGGTATTACTCATTATTATAACGGTTATTAATACAGTTATAATATCCTACAGAAACCATTATCAATTAACAATTGCTATATGTTAATAGGGTATTCCTTAAGGTCTACCCACATATATCATGTTACATAAACAATAATATTATGTAATTCTCTTAATGCAACCAATCATACTATATAATATATACATATAATATAGCTATATTAAAGCGTCACACTGCATTATATACACATTTCATGTAACTCTATCACCTTACTATATAGCTTATATAGTCACGTCGCACTTTACACTTCGTACAACATATAGTTAACTATCATACGTTATATATTTTAATATCGCATGCTTGTACATTAATAAATTACTTATTTTATTAATTAATAATAATATTAATTAATCTATTTCTCATTAATCAATGGAATTATAATTTCCATAACAATTAATTAACATTTATATAGTTAATTATCACAATAAATAAATATAAATCTTATTATATTTATAACAAATATACTTATTATCATGCTATTACTCGCAATAATAATAATTCAACATATTATTATAATAACAATTAATATAGATGAATTGTTTAATTAATAATTCTTCCATCTTCGAATTAATCAATTCATTACTGAATCTATTATCGTGCCACACAGGGCATTTCTTACAAGCTTAAGCTCAAGCTTATTATTATTCCCATCACTTACTACTTATAACATGTTCAATATAATTAGAACTATTAAGTCACAAGGTTCACATATATAAATATATCGTGAATGAAAATACTCCAATATTCTATATAACCTTTACGGTAATATAATAACTCAAGCTATTAAAATGCTAAACTACTTCAATTAATTATACTTATAATAAGTATAACCTTTACGCTTATAATAATTAATATATACTCTATTAATTATTCCAATAATAATATTCACGATCAAATAATAACTTAAGTTTAAAAATAACTTAGTTTTCTTTCATTAATTAAACTCCCTTGAAAAGACATTTAAAATTATGTATTTAGCCATATCATAAAATATTATGTTTTCTCCAAATAAACACATTCATTATTAGAAAATAATTTACTTATTGTCTCAAGATATTATAATTAATATAATATCTATTAGAAATAATCACATGCACGGCATATGTACATTATATATAGAAAATAGGTAATATGTTTATTTTCTATTATAATAATTTGCTTCCATCAATTTATTTACATATAGCAAGTATGTTTTAATATATTTACCATATTAATTAATCATACCAATTATCTCATACAAAAATATATAAGGTAATATTATTATTCAAAAATGACATTTCCTCCTTTTATTAAAATAATTCAATATTAGAAATTATTTCAATACCCTTTATTAGAAATATATAATTATTAGTCTCTTTCTTTTTTATAAATTATTCCCAAAATAATTTCTTCAAATATTCATTTAAAGATATAATGATTTCCATTTCTCTTTTAATAACGTATATATATTTAACGTTATTCGCACATTAGACTTTCTCACATATTACCACTCTAAGTAATATATATAAAAAGTATCAACTATAATTACATATTCAACAAACATATTAATTCACTCCTTTACTTAAGTAAATTAAACACTGTACTATATCATCATAATTAATTAAGGTTCAATACTCACATTATATTATTCCCTAATATAACTCCCAACTTAATATTTATTCTTATTAGTTAATTTCTTAACTAACTCATGCTTCACTATCCAAACTTATTCACGGATAGCTTAAGTGCTATTAATAACCTATATAATAAACATACTAGTTATTAATATACATACACAAAAATATGGTGATTATACATTAAGGATATTTAATGTCACCAACTTACTATGATAAAATAATTTTATAAATTATTTAATATCGATAGGAATTTATCCACCTCCTTTATCTCAACTGGATCGTCTCTACGATAAATAACAAATATATATTAATAATATTTTTATAAATCACAAAAACACATATTACATAGTTCATATTACCCTATGTAATATAATACCACATACCTCATATCACACATATATATATATTCTTATTCGAACTCATCTCACAGTTTAAGAATTTTATTTATTAAATCCTTATTTAATAATATCTGAAAATTTTGGTTCTTACAATGACCCTGTGCTTGTTTCCCTTTAAGAACTTTACTCTGTTCTCTCAAGAAAGTGGCCAATTCGGCTATCTGGTTCTTCAGTCCTTCAAACTCTTCCTTAGAGACAGAGGTGGATTCTGGCTGAGCACTGAAAGTCATGTCTGGAGATGGACTTAGTGCTTTCTTAGACTTAAATCTAGTGACAGGACCAATTTTTCACCTGCAACAAACGTAGGCGTGTCAATTTTCTGAGGTATGTATGGATAGGATGTAAGACCCCAACTTTTATGAATAAAGATTTAATTTTCTTTATATGTTATTTTGAAATAGTAAGGTGTTGATTTGATATAATGCTGCAAATTTTGCAAAGTAAGGAAGTGGTCATAAAATATTCATTGTGTCGGGGAATATTCGTTTGGTCGGGGAATATTCGTACGACGGCGCAATCATTTGTGGACCCCATAACATAAAATTATCGGATGAAGAAAACAACAAGAATAAGTTTCTATAAATAACGGCAAAACTTTTACCGTTAAAATTGTTGAAATGCCCATTGATAAAAGAACAGTAATATGCGTGGTTGCACAGTAGCACACGGTATTGTACAATATCTTTGATTATTGATGCTTACGTGAGAAGCCACTCAGTTTTATTCAATTATTGCCACAGTAGTTGATGCATAGTATCTCATATTATTGATTCAATTAGCAGTATCATCTGCATAATATTTTATATTATTAAATAAATAAATGAGACGACACTGTTATTCAAATTATTATTTGCATTATTGACAATGTCTAAAAAGTTCTGTCGAGGAAAGGGGTTAGGTCAACTAATTGCGCGCCAATAAGGAGAAGTCCTTATCGGAAAGCTCCCTCTTTCATGGGAATGATCTAGTTGTTAATATTATGAGTTATAATATTAATGATGAATAATTGTTATTAAAAATATGTTTGGTGAAGCCAAGTGAATTGAGATAAATAAAGGGGATTTTTATGAAGTATTTGTTATAAGTTTGGCTTATTACACGGACCCCCACTTACCCATTTTTCAAAATCGTTGATAGAAGTTATCTCAATTTTTTTATTACTTATATATATATAGTTGCCTTGCTGTGAGGGTAAGGGAGTATATATATACATATTTTATAAGTTTTGTTTTTTTATATAAAATAGAATATATTATATTTTATTGTTTGTATAGTATTGCATAGTGTTTGCATAGTGCTGCATAGTAAAATCAAAAAAAATTCAGAATTCTGCCCGTGATTTAGTTCGAAATTTTTACTGTGCAGTACTTGATTTTATTTTCTAAATAGTATCCTTCCATTCTCCTATAAATAGGATGCTTAGTTTATAAATGAAAATCACACCAGAATCAGAGAATTCTTCTTCTATAATATTGAGCATATTTCTTTTGAGTTTAAGGAAGCCTTGAGTGTAGAAAACAGTATAAGTTTTCTTCAAGAATATCCCCGTCATACCAGTCTAAAATACTCTCCTTTTAAGGTAAGAGATATTATTTTCTCGTAAATGATGTTACTTTCTTTCAATATTTATAAAGAATATTATTTTCTTTCATATTTCATATTATGAAAGCGATAATATTTCATTTCATATACCCAAATTAAAACTTACTACGGTAAGTATTGCTTCTATAATTCCTGAAATGATAAAAAATTCTTCGAATTTTGAGTTTCATCTAGTATCATTTCATTGGAATGTTGGTATGAATTTTATTATGAAATTTTTATCTTTCCATGTCGGGGTTACTATTCACGTATACGGCACTATTCACAAAAAAATTAAATTTTCTTTTATTTGTCCAAGTTGTCTGTTATGGTTACTATCTTTGATTGTATCCATGTTTTGAACTTCATTCTTGAATTTTTCTCCACAATTGATTATTATGGAGTATTCTTGAACTTGGATAAACTAAATTACGAATCCCTAATTTTTGTCCTTTATCTCACTGGATTCGTTATTTATATTATTTTTCATCATCCTCAGTCCTAAATGGTGATATAACTGAATATTTTTGGCCTGTAGAGCAAAGATGAATGATTACCTGATGAATATCTTTGGCCGTAGTGCAAAGATGGGCAGGTGTTGAGATGAACATGACCAACTGGTGATACAAATGAATATTTTTGGCCCGTAGTGCAAAGATGAATATTTGATTCATGATGTATATTGATTGATGTTACAAGGATAAAATATTGATGATGGACTTTTAAATCATTGAAGATAGTAGACTTCTCTACTTAACTCTTCTAATTAATTGTTATTTTCGCTGCGAATATTGATCTAAAACTTGTTGTCCATAATATTTTATCTGATTTATTGAAGGCTAACGATAATTTATTTTTCATTATCTTAGTTATAATATTCTTTACTGGGCAAGTTGAGCTCACCCTTTTCATCTATTGTCCTCTTCAGGGAATGAGAATGTTACGGGAACTAGTCGGGGATCAGTGTGATGGTTAGAATAGAGCAATAATAGTCCTCACAATTTTTGTAAAATAGTGTGATAATAATTGTAACGAGGACTTAGTTTGAGTGTTTATATTTTCTACATGTTTGTATTGACACTCACAGTTGTATGGTCGTATTTTTCACTACCTTTTGTTATAAAAGATTTGTATTTAGAATTATGTACCATGTATTTGGCGACTCAGAATAGGTTGGTATTGAACCTATTTTGGGGGCGTCACAGTTGGTATCAGAGCTTAGGGATATGATCTCTAGCGGAGATCTGGGAATAAAACTAGGAGGTGAGAGACGAGTAAATCCTTCACTAGTGTGTCCTACCTAAGCTTATCTGGTATTTAATTGGTCAGTCGGAGCACAAGGTTAATATATGATATGTTAATTTATTTAATTAACCCTTATTTTGTGGCAGTATTTGAGAATGGCAGCTGAAAATTTAAGCAATTGAGTGAATGAGACCGTTGAGACACCTTTAATCACCAACCCGAAGAACGTGCAACAGGAAGGCAATACCACCGATCAAATAATGAATGACGGGATGTTTAGAAGCTTTTTACAGTTCATGCAAAACCAGACGAGATAGACTCGTGTTCATAATATAGGTGGAAATAATAACAACTCGCGGCTTGTCACTGCCAAGTAGTTCAAAGAGTTGGGACCACCAGAGTTTCAGGGAAAGCCAGATCCAATCAAGGCAGAGATGTGGGTTAAGCAAATTACTAAAATATTTGATGTTTTGGGATGCACAGAGGAACAGAAGGGTCCATTCGCCACGTTTATGTTCCGCGAAGAGGCAGATTACTGGTGGAAATCTGTGAAGCGTACCCAGCCTGCCGCACTCAAGATGTCTTGGGAGGAGTTCCAGAAACTGTTCAATGACAAGTACTTTCCAGAAAGTATTCGTCATATGAAGGAGGTAGAGTTTATCAAACTGGAACAAAACAACATGACTGTGTCCCAATACGAGGCTAAGTTCGCAGAATTATCCAGGTTCGCATCTCATTTGGTGGATAATGAGGAACGTATGACGCATATATTTTTGAGAGGTTTGAAACCCGAAATTCGTCAGTACCTCATTTCTCACAAACTTTGTTTATATTCAGATGTGGTGAACATGACCCAATTATTAGAATGGGATAATGGTTATGTTCAACCAAGGGACAACAACCAAGGTCGTACCGGTGGCAGTAGTCATTAGAACAATGACAACCAGCGGGGAGGAAAATATCATGACAGAAGCGGTAACCACTCCGGTGGTAATCGTGGCCATGATAATAGAAGAAGTGAGTCGGGGGGAGATTTAAAGAAGAGAAGATACAATAATGAGAACGTGAAAACGTCGACAGCAGCACCAGCATCAATTATTTCTAGGGGAGGAGAACGACCACAGGTCGTATGCTATAAATGCGGGCAAGAGGGACACATCAGCCCTAACTGCACACAGCAATCCAAGGTGTGCTATAACTGTGGAAAGGAAGGTCACATTGCTCGAGTGTGTCCTGTAGTGAAACCAAGTCCAGCGCGGATGGTACCTCCAAAGGCCGTTCCGAACAAGTTAAAGTCACTGGTTTCTGGAAGAGCGTTTGTCGTGACTGCCCAAACCGCGAGGAACCCGAATGAGGTGATCACGGGTAAGCTAATCATAAACTATTGCGAAGTTTACACCTTATTAAACACCGATGCTACCCATTCTTTTATATCACCTACTTGTGCTCAACGTTTGAACTTGACACCTGAGAAATTAGACTTTAACTTATCTGTTGAAACTTTGTTGGGAGAAATCTTCGTTACATCCACGGTTTACAAATCTTGCTTGATTCAAATTGGTACCCTCACCCTACTTGTTGATCTTATATCTTTGAAAATACTTACATTTGATGTGATTTTAGAAATTGACTGGTTAACCACTTATCATGCCAAAATTAATTATTTTCGTAGGGTTGTTAGTTTTCATATTCCTAACCAACTTGTTGCGCGAATTCAAAACAACCAAACCCCTAAAATCAATCAATGTCATTTCAATCATAAAGTTATTCATTTATTAAAAAACGGATGTCAAGCTTTCTTAGCCCATGTCACTAATCTATACCAGAATACATTAAGTTTGAATGATATTTCTGTTGTTAATGAGTTTCCTGATGTATTTCCAGAAGAATTTCCCGATCTACCCCAAAACGTGAAGTTGAATTCTTTATTGACCTTGAACCCGGTACAAAACCTATTTCTAAAACCTCATACCGAATGGCTCCTATTGAACTTCAGGAGTTAAAGGTCCAACTACAGGAGTTGTTAGACATTGGTTTCATTCGTCCTAGAACATCTCCTTAGGGTGCTCCTGTTTTATTCGTAAAGAAGAAAGACAGGGAGTATGCGACTTTGTATTGACTATCGGGAGTTGAACCATGTCACCATCAAGAATAGGTATCTGCTACCTCGTATTGATGACCTGTTCGACCAGTTGCAAGGTGCACAATTCTTTTCAAAGATCGATCTTCGTTCTGGATATCATCAGTTAAAGATTAAAACTAAGGATATTTCAAAGACTGCCTTTAGAACTCGGTACAGGCATTATGAATTCTTAGTTATGTCTTTTGGATTGACTAATACTCCTGCTACTTTTATGGATATGATGAACCGTGTTTTCAAGGAATATTTGGATCAGATCGTGGTTGTCTTTATTGATGACATCCTCATCTATTCCAAAAGCCGTGAAGATCATGAACACCACTTGAAGCTAGTACTTCAAAGGCTTCGTGAAAACAAGCTATATGCCAAGCTGAAGAAATGCGAGTTCTGGCTTAAGGAGGTAGCATTCCTTGGGCATGTGGTATCAAAATGTGGAGTATCTGTTGACCCGACGAAGATTAAAGCAATACAAAGTTGGGAGCAACCTAAGTCGGTGACCGAAGTACGTAGCTTTCTGGGCTTAGCTGGTTATTATCGGAGATTCTTGGAAGAATTTTCTCGAATCGCTACTCCATTAAATCAGCTAACTTGGAAAGATACAAAATTCGTATGGAACGATAAATGCGAGAAGAGCTTCCAAGAGCTCAAGAGGAGACTCATTTTGGCACC
Source organism: Panax stipuleanatus (assembly GCA_020205555.1). NCBI lineage: Eukaryota > Viridiplantae > Streptophyta > Magnoliopsida > Apiales > Araliaceae > Panax > Panax stipuleanatus. The sequence goes on from CM035120.1 coordinate 94,109,299, forward strand.
TGTTCTGACAATACCATCTGGTTCAGATGGATTTGTCATCTACAGCGATGCTTCGGGCAAAGGGTTAGGATGTGTTCTCATGCAACATGGGAAAGTTATAGCCTATGCCTCACGGTAACTCGAAGAATATGAGAGGAATTATCCTACTCATGATCTAGAGTTGGCAACAGTCGTTTTTGCGTCGAAGATCTGGAGACACTACCTGTATGGAGAGAAAGTGGAGATTTATACTGATCATAAGAGCCTTAAATATTTCTTCACTCAAAAGGAACTTAACATGCGACAACGACGTTGGCTTGAGCTGTTGAAATATTACGACCATACCATCCAATACCATCCTAGGAAAAGCGAACGTGGTAGCTGACGCGTTGAGTAGAAGATCATATACTGGAACGAGTGCGATGATGTCAAGTATCCGTGTAGAACCAGATTTAATTGATTAAGTTAAAATTACTCAAGCTACAAACCCAGAGCTGATGAAGATGAAGAAGAAAGTACAAGAAGGTGCTATTTCAGAAGCAAGAATTAATGAAGAAGGAATACTTCGAGTCAACTCCAGACTTTGTGTTCCTAGCGATCCTGATTTGAAGTATAGAATCATGATGGAGGTACACAACACACAGTTTGCAATCCAATCTGGGAGTACCAAAATGTATCGTGATCTTTGACATACATTTTGGTGGAGCAATATGAAGAGAGAGATCGTAGAGTTTATCTCGAGGTGTTTAACGTGTCAACGTGTCAAGGCGGAGCATCAAGTGCCAAAGGGTCCAATGCAACCACTTGAGATTCCAAAATAGAAGTGGGAACACATTACAATGGATTTCTTTACTGGTCTTCCCAAGGTTTCTCAAGGCATAGATGCGATTTGGGTTATTATTGATAGATTAACCAAGTCTTCTCATTTCTTGCCTATACGAGAGACTTATTCACCGGAACGTCTTGCTCGTATGTACATAAATGAGATTGTGAGATTACATGGCATGCCAGTATCCATAGTTTCGGATCGTGACCCAAGATTCACTTCACAATTTTGGGTCAGTCTGCAGAAAGCTATGGGCACGAATTTACGATTCAGTTCGGCATATCATGTGACACCCCCAAATCTGGGTACTTCGTTTCCACATGATTTGGTGTTCACTTTCTAATTAAAACATACATCTACCCAAATAAAGAATTTCAAACTAATTACAACCTTCATAAAAATCTTCCTTTAGAAAGAATGACAACTTGTCCAATAAAATCCCAGGGTTATCTAAACCTTAACATCATTCAAATAACGTAAATGCGGAAACATAAAACATAACCAACTAAGTCTTATTACAAAAGTAACTTGACATAACAAGCCTTCATTTATTCATCTTTCCTTTTCCTTTACTTGTTGACGGTATGTCAATATTCTTGGTCTCAACTGCAAGTGGTGGTAAAACATGCAAGAGTGAGCAAACAAAAGCTCACTTAAAAATACAACAGTGATATGACATAAGTGAATCGTTTCAAAAGAGTTTAAATAACTTTACTTTCATCCATATAAAGAATTTAATTATAGAAACTTCTGAGGGTCATAAGACCTTGAACCATTGTCCTAGGTTATAAATATTTCTATTTAAACCTTTAGCAGTCAATAAAACTATAGATCATTAACTCGTACTCAGGGGGATCAACCCTTTGTACCATGAATTCTGCACAACCATCTTAACGCTTTCGCATAAAATATCCCCTAATTAATAGGGTTGTTCATTCTCAGAAATTGAATACAAGTTCGCACCAAAGAAAGTTTGGTTTGGATAGATAAGGGAACTTTAGAGTTCAACTATCATCAACTAGGAGTAGTTGAATCGACTTACAGTACTTTACAGTTCAATAATATAAGAATCATGAACCAATTGCAAAATATGATAATAAACTTCATAATAGATAGGCATGCTTTTAGAAACAACTCAAAGCATTCGATAGACTCAGTAGATCTTGCTTGAACAATTAAGTCAAGATCATATTAATAAATTAACACTTTAATACTTACGCTTTATGAATATTGGAGTATGGTATAACTTGTACCACATATAACAAGTTAAGGAACGTAAATGAACTTTCATGATTTATTGAGCAAGGGTTAGGAATTTGCACAATGAAAAGATACAATGAATAGGCTTGTATAACATTCAAGAGTAGTTTAAAGAACTTACACAATATAAACAACAAGTTTAGAAACTTGCTTAACATAAGAGAATAAGGGTAAGAGAACTTGCCTTAAGCGCAAGCTACACTTTAACAATTACAACCACTTCACAAACACACTACACATTTATATTACTTTCAAACCATCTATTAGTATCCAACTACAATATTTAAACCATCGAACTTCATATCCAAGTCCAACTCACAATATAATTTACCACATTGGTTACTAATTAGTCAAGTACGCGAGTCTATACCCACGGCATACATTCATAAGCCTATAACTCAATGAATCGTGTTGTGTGCCTCATGAAAACAACACACATACACACACATGTAACACATTCATAATATACTTCAATCTAACTTAAACACATCAAAAATATGTTATCTTATTGCACATTTCACTTTCCAAGTCTTAGAAACAAGTTAGCTTAACAAACGGGGCATAAAAACTCAAAAACCAAAATCTCCGGGCAGCAGCTTTACCCACTGGGGCGGGTCCCCATAGTGTAAAACACCCGCTGGGGCGGGTCCTCCCTCTGGTGGAGGGGCTGGCTCGCGAACTGGTGGAGAAATAAGCCAATTTGGCTCATTCCTTCACACCGAATTCAATTTTTCCCAACATGATAAACATAAAACTTGATACTAACAATATTTTAAACTCATTAACATTCTTATAAGATTTAAAATCCATATAACACATAATAAAAATCAAGATTTCATGAGTTTCGAAGAAAAACACAATTTTAAGCGTTCATGACGAAAATTACTATTACGAACTCGTTTTTCAATTAATTCAAGTGATTCCAATTGTGATAACTCATATTCTTAACATATTAACATAATACATGATCAATTTTAACAATAACTCAAAATTAAACATCAATTTGATAGTTTCAAAAGCCATTTTTCAGAAATAACTTCACCGAAAATCATTATGAACACACTTCCTATTGTTTATCAAAAATTCATGGATTGAATTGCTAGAATAACCATATAACTCATATATAATCATGTTATATCACATATTACACATAATTCATGCTCACATCAAGGATTTAAAGAAATTTTCAACATAAATTCATAATCTAACACTATGAACATGAATTTCATAGTGTTCATCATATACTTGTGAATTGAAATTCTTAAACAACTATGAAACTCTCATGCAAACATATATATATATATATATACATATATATATATATATATATATATATATAACCCATTCACATATCAAAATAACAACTTTCACAAAGAGACTTCCACATAGAATTCTAAAACCATGAAAACATAGAAGAATATGCTTAGAAAACTTGTTTTTACAATAATTGTATTTTGAAAACCCTTTCATGGCATACAATTACATATGAACACCATATATATATATATATATATATATATATAATTTCATGATTGTAAAAACCTAATTTGATAAAGAAGAATTACAACACATAAGAATTGAGTACAAGGGTATAACCTTACTAGTTTTAATTAAAGAGAAGAGATATGAAGATGATGATCATATCTTGCCTTCTCAAGCTTTTCTTCCTCTTCTCTCTTCTTCTTCTCTAACAATTCTCTCTAACTCTCTTCTTCTTTTTCTTTCTTTGTTTTGACTTAGGCTTTTAAAAACTAACGTATCTTTTAACTTAACATATATTATACAATATACAATATACATATACATATATAATATATGTAACTTATATTATTAATATAGCTAATAAATAATATACTAATTGCTATACTAACTACCACTTATTACATAGGTTACAACATTTGAAAAGCCCAAGGCCATGTTTGGCAACCTCTTAGTAAAAAAATAGGTTTTTAGTGCTAAGGCCTTGTTTGGGTAAAATAAGATTAAACAAGTACAAGGGCCTTGTTTGGTAAAACACTTTAAAATCCTTTTCTAGTTTTTAATAACTCTTTAAATCCATAAATTAAATATTACACTTATTTAATTAAATTACAACACTCTAATTCAATTAAATAAACTAACATTCACATAATACCAAATTATCACACAATTGAATTTCCTTTATTAAACATAATTCGTGTAACAAATTATTATCACTTAGCACATAACATTAAGTCTTATTAAATTATTCTCAATTAAATTAAAATTATGTTACACCATTGATAACATATCAATTTAATTAATCATATAGAACTTAATTAAATTGTCCACAACAATCGCACAATTTATTTATTTATCTTCACAAATAAATTCGATAAAATATTTATTTAATTCAATAAATATTTTCAATTAATATTTAAAATTCTCAATCGTTACAATCTTCCCTCTTTAAAAGGATTCTGTCCCCAGAATCACAACATAAAAAAAATTCTCATAAAAATTCTCATCTAATACATTCTTCCTGTAACGACCCCAAAATTCATACAATAATATTCTCCTTCTCGATCGTTAATAATACAACTTTAATCTCTCATTACATCATTATTCGATATTAAAAATCACTAAAAATGCGGAATATTTAAAACTTTTATAAACTTTCTTTCTATATTGCTCTGAATCGCAACCTTTACATTACATCTCTTTGATTCAAATCTATATCATGAATCATTACAACAAAATGACTATACAAAGTCTTATATAATAAAACAATATCCATCTATATTGGATAACTCTACTTATAACTCAGCGACATATTTCATTCAAAACATTAACTACAATTTGAAATTGAACATAACTAATATTCTTGAACAATGATCTCTATAAATCTCTTAACACGTATCATTACCTTGCGTCCTTAACCTGCAAAAATGGTTATTTGCAAGAGTGAGCTCGACAACTCAGCAAGTTCTAACAGTTTTCATGCATCACGTATCACATAATAAACATGCTCAACATAAATCTCATAATAATTAAAGTAACATGGCATACATGCTTTAATTCACATAACAAATATAAAGATTGAGTTCCATACTCAATCAACATTATTTAACCAAACAGTGTAGTCATAAATTGACTTTGACATTTCATGATTACAACATGTATAACATATCATGCTCGCTTGCAATTTAAAACAGTTCATCAAATTCACATAGACAAGTAGAAACCGAAAGACTTGCCTGGTTCGTGGATTACCAATTATCGAAAAACTGCTTAATATAATCTGCTTCATGATCCTACATAACGTATCACCATATGCATCAATTATTAGTCACTTAGCAACGCTTATCAAACATCTAAGTAAATTCTAATTTACACTTTCTAATTTACACTTCGTAACTCTCTTCCATTCACTCGTTTGACACTCGCTGTCAAATCATATGTATAATTATTACATATCTAATCTTCATTGTTAGTTAACCAATTAAGATTAACTCATTCTTCATTAACTAATAAGTTAATAATTAATCACCACGTAATTTAATCACCTCACATAATCATATTACATTTCACATAATTAACCAATTATAATTACATCTTACGTCAATCAAACTACATTTCAAGTTAAACATAATTATATTTTTACTAACATTCATGTTTTATAACTTATAACAACATCTAATATCGTCGACAGCACTATACTTGTGTATGCGCATGACCGACGCCCTCCGATTGCCTCAGAATACGTATCAGTCCCAAAAATAACCATTTTGACCCTAGAGAATGACCTCAAATCAAACAGTCAAAAACATAAAAGTTCTAGGTCTACTCGTGCTCGTTCCGAATCATCTTGAATCACCTCAATCGGAGTTCGTATGAAAACGTTATGGCCATTTTAGTAACAGAGGTCAAAACAGTTTTGCATTACGACAACTAAACTACCCCGGGCAGCAAGTATACCCGCTGGGGCGGGTCCCCCAAGGCATAAACACCCGCTGGGGCGGGTCTAGGGGCTGGTGGAGGTGCTGGGTCGCGATCTGGTGGAGAAATAAGCCAATTTGGCTTATTCCGTCACACCGAATTCGAATTTTCCCAACATGACAAACATGAAACATGTGACAAACAATATTTTAAGCTTATTAACATGTTCATAACATAAAAAATTCATAAAAACACATAATCACAACCAAGATTTCATGGAATTCGAAGAAAAACACAATTTTAAGCGTTCTTGACGAAAATTGCTACTACGAACTCGTTTTTTTCAATCAATTCAAGTGATTCCAACTGTAATCACTTCTATTCTTAACATACTAACATAATACTTAATCAATTTTAACAATAACTCATAATCAACATCAATTTTGATAGTTTCAAAAGTTATTTTTCAGAAATTACTTCACCGAGAATCACTATGAACACACTTCCTATTGTTTATCAAATATTCATGGATTGAGTTGCTAGAACAACCATATAACTCATATATAATCATGTTATATCACATATTACACATAATTCATGCTCACATCAAGGATTTAAAAAAATTTCAACATAATTCCATAATCTAACACTATGAACATGAATTTCATGGTGTTCATCATATACTTGTGAATTGAAATTCTTAAACAACTATGAAACTCTCATGTAAATATATATATATATATATATATATATATATATATATATATATACATACATATCCCATTCTCATAACAAAATTATGAAGTTTCACAAAGAGACTTCCACATAGAATTCTAAAACCATGAAAACATAGAAGAATATGCTTTGAAAACATGTTTTTACAACAATTGATTTTTAAAACCCTTTCATGGCATACAATTACATATGAAAACATATGAACACCATATATACATATAATTTTATGATTGTAAAAATCTAATTTGACAAAAACTAACTACAAAACATATGAATTGAGTACAAGGGTTAGTATGGTACCCTTCTAGGTTTAATTAGGAGAAAAGATGATGAAGATGATGATCCTTTCTTGCATTCTCAAGCTTTTCTTCCTCTTCTCTCTCCTTCTTCTCTAACAATTCTCTCTAACTCTCTTCTTCTTTTTCTTTCTTTGTTTTGACTTAGGCTTTTAGAAACTAATGTATCTTTTAACTTAGCATATATTATACAATATACAATATACAATATACATATAATATATATGTAACTTATATTATTAATATAGCTAATAAATAATATACTAATTGCTATACTAACTATCACTTATTACATAGGTTACAAAATTTGAAAAGCCCAAGGCCATGTTTGGCAAAATCACATTATTTTTAAAAACTAACTTCTTGAGCTTAAGGCATTGTTTGGAAGAAATAAGATTAAACAAGTACAAAGGCCTTGTTTGGTAAAACTCATCATTTTAAAAACAGGTTTTAATAGTTAAGGCCCCGTTTGGCAAAACGAATTTAAAAACGGTGCTAGGGCCTTGTTTGGGAAAATAGTTTTGAAAACTCTTTTAATAAATCATTTTAACACATACTTTTTAATGTTATCCTTTAACTAATTAAAACTCAACATTAATTTAATTAATTAAAAGTTTAACATTAATTAATCACATAAAATTATCACATAATTATAATTACTCACTAATTATAATTTCATGTTACTCTCACCACATAACTCATCTAATTTAATTATTCCAATTAAATTAGAACTATAACATAAAATCAATATGTCAATTAAATTAAATACCAAATATTATTTAATTAACATATAATACTTAATTAAATTACTCCATAATAATCACATAATTATTTATTTAACTCAATAAATAACTCAATTAATATATTTTTTTAATTCAATAAATATATAAATTCTCTTTACACCAAATCACATATTTTACAATATATAACACATACACACATACTCGTACTTAAACATCTTAAAATAAGAATTTTATTTATTAAATTCTCATTTATTAATTCTTAAAAATTCGGGATGTCACATCCTTCCCTCCTTATAAGGATTCCGTCCTCGGAATCAACGAAACCTCACTTACTCAGTTTTCGCAAAATCTCTTCATAATTATCGTTGAATAACTTCAACACGTTAACTTAGCAAAAAGTTTTACATATATATTGTAAGACCCCAACTTTTATGAATAAAAATTTAGTTTTCTTTATATATTATTTCGAAACAGTAAGGTGTTGTTTTGATAAATATGAAAGTTATGGGTGAAATGTGCAAACATTTTTAAAATGAGCAAGTGGTTATAAAATATTCTTGTTGTCGGGGAATATTCGTTTGGTCGTGAAATATTCTTGTTGTCGGGGAATATTCGTACGACGGCGCAGCTATTTGTGGGCCCCCACAACGGAATAACTGTCGGATATAGAAAGCGACAGAAATAACTTTTTTACAAGATAACGGCGTAGTTGTTACCGTTAGTACTGTTGAAATACCCGGTGATTAAAATACAGTGATACACGGTGTTGCATAGTAGCACTAGGTATTGCACAGTATTTCGAATTATTGAGCCTTACGTGAGAAGCCATTACTCAATTATTGTTACAGTAATTACTCTTCAATATTTTATATTATTGACTCAATAATTGCTACGTTGATATTTTATATTATTGACTCAATAATTGTTACATTGATATTTTATTGACTCAATAATTGCTACGTTGCCATTTTATATGATTGATTCAATAATGGCTACAGTTGATATTTTGTAGTATTGATTCAATAATTGTCGTTGCACAGTATTTCACGTTATCAACTCAATAATTCGTATTATTTGAATAATATTATTAGATAGCATTATTGACAATGTCTAAGGAAGTTCTGTCTAGGAGGGGTTATTTAATTGCGCGCCAGTAAGGAGAAGTCCTTATCGGAAGGCCCCCTCTTTCCTGGGAACGACCTGGTTGTTAATATTGTAGTTCTATAATATTATTTGTGAATAATTAATTATTGATTTATATGATAAGGAAATATTTATTTTGTGGATATTAAAGAAGGAATTGGCGCTGATGAGTTTTATCAATATTTTGGTGTGAGAAATCATCTGTTTATGGATTTCGGATAATTTATGTTTGGAATTTGGAAAAACTTTCTTCTGCAAAGTTGTAGAGAATTAAATTTCCTATAGAAGGACATAGAATTTGTATTTTTCTGAACAAAGGGGCTATTTGTTATGAATTATTGAAGTTTCGGAAAATAAATATTATTTAATGGGTGGGCCCCACTTTTGTTGAAAATTTGAAAATTTGGGAAGCCGCCAGGCGGCGAATTTTTTTTTAAAATAATAATATTTTATTATTTTAGTCTCCTTTGGCATCCTAAGCTTTTCCTATAAATACGGTGCTTAGGTTAGAATTGAAAATCACACCAGAATCAGAAGTTTTCTCTCTCTATAATATCGAGCGTATTTTTGTGAGTATTTCAATACTTTGAGTGTTGCTATTCAGTGCAAGTTTCCTTCGGTATTATATCCGATATTCCAGTCAGAGGTATATCTTTTTGAGGTAAGGGATGTTATTTTCTTTCGTAAATGATGTTATTCTTTTCAATATCATTATACAGAAATATTGTCATGAATTTTATGTTGAAATTCTTACTTTTTCCGTCGGGGTTACTATTCACGTATACGGCACTATTCACGTATACGGCACTATTCACGGAAAAAATTAAATTTTCTTCTATTTGTCCAAATTGCTTGTTAAGGTTACTATCTTTGATTGTATCCAAGTTTTGAGCTCTATTCTTGAATTTTGCTCCATAATTGATTATTACGAGGTATTTTTGAATTGGATATACTAAAATACGAATCCTTAGTCTTTGTCTTTTATCTCACTGGATTCATTTTTTTTAAAATATTTTTCATCATTCTTAGTCCTAAAAGGTGATGTAACTGAATATCTTTGGCCTGTAGAGCAAAGATGAATGATTACTTGATGAATATCTTTGGCCTGTAGAGCAAAGATGAATGATTACCTGATGAATATCTTTGGCCTGTAGTGCAAAGATGACAGGTGTTGAGATGAACATGATCACTGATGATACAAATGAATATCTTTGGCCTGTAGTGCAAAGATGAATATTTTATTCGAGATGTATATTGATTGATGTTACAGGGATAAAATATTGATGATGGACTTTTAAATCATAGAAGATAGTAGACTTCATTCTCTGCTTAACTCTTCTAATGATTTGTTATTTCCGCTGCGAATATTGATCTAAGATTTGTTGTCCATTATATTTTATCTGATTTATTGAAGACTAACGATAATTTATTTTTCATTATCTTAGTCATAATATTCTTTACTGAGCTAGTTGAGCTCACCCTTTTCATCTGTTGTCCTCTTCAGGAAATGAGAATGTTGCGGGAACTAGTCGGGGGACAGAGTGATGGTCCGAGTTAGAGCAGTAGTAGTCCTCACTATTTCTGATAAATAGTGTGATAATAATTGTAATGAGGACTTAGTTTGAATCTTAATATTTTTACATATTTGTATTGACACTCACAGTTGTGTGGTCGTATTTTGCACGACCGTATGATATAAAGTTTGTATTTGAATTCTGTACCATGTATTTGGCGACTCAGAATAGGTTGGGTTGACTGGACCTATTCTGGGGGGCGTCACAGTTGGTATCAGAGCTTAGGGATATGATCTCTGGCGGAGATCGGGGAATTGAACTAGGAGGGGAGAGACGAGTAAATCCTTCGCTAGTGTGTCCTACCTAAGCTTATGTGGTATTTAATTGGTCAGTCGGAGCATAGGGTTAATATGTGATATGTTGATTTGTTTAATTAACCCTTGTTTTATGGTAGTATTTGAGAATGGCAGCTGAGAATGTTAACAACGAAGTGAATGAGACCGTGGAGACACCTTTAATCGTTAACCAGGAGAACGTGCAACAAGAAGGCAATGTTCATCCTGAAAATAACGCTGGTCAGACGATAAACGATGAGATGTTTAGAAGTTTTTTGCAGTTTATGCAAAATCAGACGAGGGAGACTCGTGTGCAACATACAGGTGGAGATAATAACAACACACGAGCTGTCACTGCTAAGCAGTTCAAAGAATTGGGACCACCAGAGTTTCTGGGAAAGCCAGATCCGATCAAGGCGGAGACGTGGATTAAATAAATTACCAAGATATTTGATGTCTTGGGATGTACAGAGGAACAGAAGGTTCCATTCGCCACGTTTATGTTCCGTGGAGGGGCAGATTACTGGTGGGAATCTATGAAACGTACCCAGCCTGCCGCACTTAAGATGTCTTGGGAAGCGTTCCAGAAACTGTTCAATGACAAGTACTTTCCTGAAAGTATTCGTCATATGAAGGAAGTAGAGTTTATTAGACTCGAGCAAAACAACATGACGGTATCCCAGTACGAGGCTAAGTTCGCGGAGCTGTCCAGGTTTGCACCTCATTTGGTGGAGAATGAGGAACGTATGACGCGGATGTTTCTAAGAGGTTTGAAACCCGAAATACGTCAATACCTTATTTCTCATAAATTTTCTTTATATTCGGATGTAGTAAACAGGGCCCAGTTATTAGAACGAGATAATGATTATGTTCAACCGAGGGACCACAACCAAGGTCGTACCGGTGGCAGCAGTCATCGGAGCAATGACAACCAGCGAGGAGGAAAGTATGACAGAAGCGGTAACCACTCCAGTGGTTATCGTGGCCATGATAGTAGAAGAAGCTAATCGGGAGGAGATTTCAAGAAGAGAAGGTACAACAATGAGAACGCGAAGATGTCAACATCAGCACCAGCATCAACTGTTTCGAGGGGAGGAGAACGACCACCGGTCGTATGCTTTAAATGCGGGAAAGAGGGACATATCAGCCCAAACTGCCCACAACAATTCAAAGGATGCTATAACTGTGGAAAAGAAGGACATATAGCTCGAGATTGTCCTGTTGCGAAACCAAGTTCAGTGGGGGTGGTGATTCCAAAGGCGGTTGCAGACAAGTCAAAGTTGGTGATTCCTGGAAGAGCGTTTGTCGTGACAGCCCAAAACGCGAGGAATCCACACGAGGTGATTACGGGTAAGCTGATCATAAACTCTTGCGAAGTTTATACCTTGTTAGATACCGGTGCTACCCATTCCTTTATTTCACCTTCTTGTGCTCAACGTTTGAACTTGACTTCTGATAAATTAGACTTTGACTTATCTGTTGAAACTCCGTTAGGAGAAACCTTTGTTACATCTACAGTTTACAAATCTTGCTTGATTCATATTGGTACCCTTACCTTACCTGTTGATCTTATATCTTTGAAAATACTTGCATTTGACGTGATTTTAGGAATTGACTGGTTAACCACTTACCATGCCAAAATTGATTGTTTTCGTAAGGTTGTTAGTTTTCATATTCCTAATCAACCTGTTGTACGAATTCAAACCACCAAACCACTAAAATCAGTCAATATCATTTCAAATCCCAAGGCTATTCGTTTATTGAAAAACGGATTTCAAGCTTTCTTAGCTCATGTCACTGATCTAAACCAGAATACATCAGATTTGAATAATATTTTCGTTGTTAATGAGTTTCCTGATGTATTTCCTGAAGAACTTCCCGGTCTACCCCCAGAACGTGAAGTTGAATTCTTTATTGACCTTGAGCCCGGTACAAAGCCCATTTCTAAGACCCCATATCAAATGGCTCCTATTGAACTTCAGGAGTTAAAGGTCCAATTACAAGAGTTGTTAGATATTGGTTTTATTCGTCCTAGTACGTCTCCTTGGGGTGCTCCTGTTTTATTCGTAAAGAAGAAAGACGGGAGTATGCGACTTTATATTGACTATCGGGAGTTGAACCTTGTCACCATCAAGAATAGGTATCCATTACCTCGTATTGATAACCTGTTCGACCAGTTGCAAGGAGCACAATTCTTTTCAAAGATCGATCTTCGTTCTGGATATCATCAGTTGAAGATTAAAACTGAGGATATTCCAAAGACTGCTTTCAGAACACGGTACGGGCATTATGAGTTCTTAGTCATGTCTTTTGGATTGACTAATGCTCCTGCTGCTTTCATGGATATGATGAACCGTGTATTTAAGGAGTATTTAGATCAATTCGTTGTTGTCTTTATTGATGACATCCTCATCTATTCTAAAAGTCGTGAAGATCATGAACACCATTTGAAGTTAGTACTTCAAAAGCTTCGTGAGAACAAGCTATATGCCAAGCTGAAGAAATGCGAGTTCTGGCTTGAGGAAGTAGCATTTCTTGGGCACGTGGTATCGAAACGTGGAGTATCTGTTGACCCGGCGAAGATTAAAGCAATACAAAGCTGGGAGCAACCTAAGTCGGTGACCGAAGTACGAAGCTTTCTGGGCTTAGTTGGTTATTATCGGAGATTCGTAGAGGGATTTTCTCGAATCGCTACTCCATTAACTCAGTTGACTCGGAAAGATACGAAATTCGTTTGGAGAGAGGAATGCGAGAAGAGCTTCCAAGAGCTCAAGAGGAGACTTATTTCGGCACCTGTTCTGACAATACCATCTAGTTCGGATGGATTTGTTATTTACAGCGATGCTTCGGGCAAAGGGTTAGGATGTGTTCTCATGTAACATGGGAAAGTCATAGCCTATGCCTCGCGACAACTCAAAGAATATGAGAGGAATTATCCTACTCATAATCTAGAGTTGGCAGCAGTCGTATTCGCGTTGAAGATCTGGAGACATTACTTGTACGGAGAGAAAGTGGAGATTTATACGGATCATAAGAGCCTTAAATATTTCTTCACTCAGAAAGAACTCAACATGCGATAACGACGTTGTCTTGAGCTGTTGAAAGATTACGATCATACTATCCAATACCATCCTGAAAAAGCGAACGTGGTAGCTGACACGTTGAGTAGAAGATCATATGTGGAAACTAATGCGATAATGTCAAGTATACGCGTAGAACCAGCTTTGATTGATAAAGTTAAAGCTGCTCAAGCTACGGATGCGGAGCTGATGAAGATGAAGAAGAAGGTACAAGAAGGTGCCATCCCAGAAGCAAGAATCGATGAAGATGGAATACTTCGAGTCAACTCCAGACTTTGTGTTCCTAACGATTCCGACTTGAAGTATAGAATCATAATGGAGGCACACAACACACCGTTTGCAATCCATCCTGGGAGTACTAAAATGTATCGTGATCTTTGACATACATTTTGGTGGGGCAATATGAAGAGAGAGATCGCGGAGTTCATCTCGAGATGTTTAACTTGTCAACGTGTAAAGGCGGAGCATCAAGTGCCGAAGGGTCCATTGCAACCACTGGAGATTCCGAAATGGAAGTGGGAACACATTACGATGGATTTCGTTACGGGTCTTCCCAAGGTTTCTCAAGGCTTAGATGCGATTTGGGTTATTGTTGATAGATTAACCAAGTCTGCTCATTTCTTGCCGATACGAGTGACTTATTCCCTTGAACGTCTTGCTCATATGTACGTGAATGAGATTGTGAGATTGCATGGCATGCCAGTATCCATAGTTTCGGATCGTGACCCCAGATTTACTTCACGATTTTGGATCAGTTTGCAGAAAGCTATGGGTACGGATTTACGATTCAGTTCGGCTTATCATCCTCAAACAGACGGACAATCGGAAAGGACTATCCAAACTCTTGAAGATCTATTGAGACTCTGTGTTCTAGAATTCAAAGGGAGTTGGGATAAGTATTTACCATTGGTGGAATTCTCCTACAACAACAGTTATCAGGCAAGTATAGGCGTAGCTCCATTCGAAGCGTTGTATGGGAGAAAGTGTCGCTCTCCAGTATGTTGGAACGAGGTGGGTGAAACAACATTGTTGGGACCGGAGTTGGTACGTATGACTTCAGAAAAAATTCAAATAATCCGACAACGTATACAAACAGCACAAGATCGACAAAAGAGTTATGCGGATCTTCATCGAAAGGACGTGGAATTTAATGTTGGAGACCATGTGTTATTACGTATTGCTCCATGGAAGGGAGTTACGAGGTTTGGGAAGAGAGGAAAGCTCAACCCACGATTCATTGGTCCATTTGAGATTCTTAATCGAATAGGAAATGTGGCTTATAGACTCGCTTTACCTCCAAGCATGTGTCGTGTTCATAACGTGTTTCACATATCCGTGTTACATAAATATGTGAAGGATCCAAACCGCATTATTGAGTTAGAACCAGACGAGATAGCCGAAGATTTAACGTACGAGGAGGTACCTGTCAAGATCTTGGATAGGAAGGAGCATGTCCTACGCTCGAAAATTATACCTCAAGTTAAAGTTTTGTGGAGAAACCATGCAATTGAGGAAATGACCTGGGAGTTGGAATCGAAAATGAAAGCGAGGTATCCTCACCTTTTCGACATACCAGGTACGTACGTCAATTTCGAGGATAAAATTTCATAAGGAGGGGAGGTTGTAAGACCCCAACTTTTATGAATAAAGATTTAGTTTTCTTTATATATTATTTCAAAACAGTAAGGTGTTGTTTTGATAAATATTAAAGTTATGGGTGAAATGTGCAAACATTTTTAAAATGAGCAAGTGGTTATAAAATATTCTTGTTGTCGGGGAATATTCGTTTGGTCGTGGAATATTCTTGTTGTCGGGGAATATTCGTACGACGGCGCAGCTATTTGTGGGCCCCCACAACGGAATAACTGTCGGATATAGAAAGCGTTAGAAATAACTTTTTTACAAGATAACGGCGTAGTTGTTACCGTTAGTACTGTTGAAATACCCGGTGGTTAAAATACAGTGATACACGGTGTTGCATAGTAGCACACGGTATTGCACAGTATTTCGAATTATTGAGTCTTACGTGAGAAGCCATTACTCAATTATTGTTACAGTAATTACTCTTCAATATTTTATATTATTGACTCAATAATTGCTACGTTAATATTTTATATTATTGACTCAATAATTGTTACATTGATATTTTATTGACTCAATAATTGCTACGTTGCCATTTTATATGATTGATTCAATAATGGCTACAGTTGATATTTTGTAGTATTGATTCAATAATTGTCGTTGCACAGTATTTCACGTTATCAACTGAATAATTCGTATTATTTGAATAATATTATTAGATAGCATTATTGACAATGTCTAAGGAAGTTCTGTCTAGGAGGGGTTATTTAATTGCGCGCCAGTAAGGAGAAGTCCTTATCGGAAGGCCCCCTCTTTCCTGGGAACGACCTGGTTGTTAATATTGTAGTTCTATAATATTATTTGTGAATAATTAATTATTGATTTATATGATAAGGAAATATTTATTTTGTCGATATTAAAGAAGGAATTGGCGCAGATGAGTTTTATCAATATTTTGGTGTGAGAAATCATCTGTTTATGGATTTCGGATAATTTATGTTTGGAATTTGAAAAAACTTTCTTCTGCAAAGTTGTAGAGAATTAAATTTCCTATAGAAGGACATATAATTTGTATTTTTCTGACAAAGGGCTATTTGTTATGAATTATTGAAGTTTTGGAAAATAAATATTATTTAATGGGTGGGCCCCACTTTTGTTGAAAATCTAAAAATTTGGGAAGCCTCCAGGTGGCGGATTTTTTAAAAATAATAATATTTTATTATTTTAGTCTTCTTTGGCATCCTAAGCTTTTCCTATAAATAGGGTGCTTAGGTTAGAATTGAAAATCACACCAAAATCAGAAGTTTTCTCTCTCTATAATATCGAGTGTATTTTTGTGAGTATTTCAATACTTTGAGTGTTGCTATTCAGTGCAAGTTTCCTTCGGTATTATATCCGATATTCCAGTCAGAGGTACTATCTTTTTGAGGTAAGGGATGTTATTTTCTTTCGTAAATGATATTATTCTTTTCAATATCATTATACAGAAATATTGTCATGGATTTTATGTTGAAATTCTTACTTTTTCCGTCGGGGTTACTATTCACGTATACGGCACTATTCACGTATACGGCACTATTCATGAAAAAAATTAAATTTTCTTCTATTTGTCCAAATTGCTTGTTAAGGTTACTATCTTTGATTGTATCCAAGTTTTGAGCTCTATTCTTGAATTTTGCTCCATAATTGATTATTACGAGGTATTTTTGAATTGGATATACTAAAATACGAATCCTTAGTCTTTGTCTTTTATCTCACTGGATTCATTTTTTTTAAATATTTTTCATCATTCTCAGTCCTAAAAGGTGATGTAACTGAATATCTTTGGCCTATAGAGCAAAGATGAATGATTACTTGATGAATATCTTTGGCCTGTAGAGCAAAGATGAATGATTACCTGATGAATATCTTTGGCCTGTAGTGCAAAGATGACAGGTGTTGAGATGAACATGATCACTGATGATACAAATGAATATCTTTGGCCTGTAGTGCAAAGATGAATATTTGATTCGAGATGTATATTGATTGATGTTACAGGGATAAAATATTGATGATGGACTTTTAAATCATAGAAGATAGTAGACTTCATTCTCTACTAAACTCTTCTAATGATTTGTTATTTTCGCTGCGAATATTGATCTAAGATTTGTTGTCCATTATATTTATCTGATTTATTGAAGACTAACGATAATTTATTTTTCATTATCTTAGTCATAATATTCTTTACTGAGCTAGTTGAGCTCACCCTTTTCATCTGTTGTCCTCTTCAGGAAATGAGAATGTTGCGGGAACTAGTCGGGGGACAGAGTGATGGTCCGAGTTAGAGCAGTAGTAGTCCTCACTATTTCTGATAAATAGTGTGATAATAATTGTAATGTGGACTTAGTTTGAATCTTAATATTTTCTACATATTTGTATTGACACTCACAGTTGTGTGGTCGTATTTTGCACGACCGTATGATATAAAGTTTGTATTTGAATTCTGTACCATGTATTTGGCGACTCAGAATAGGTTGGGTTGACTGGACCTGTTCTGGGGGGCGTCACATATATATACTTCATTCATTTCTTCAACAACTATTAGGTTTTATTACACAATCTTCAATCAAACATAATCACATATCAAATATTATATATCTTTAACTCGTTCATTCCTTTCTAAGGATCATTACCGTATACTCTACTCATCAAATTAATATACTACGTAATTCACCATCTATAATTATTCGGGTTATCACATTCACCCCTTCTTCTAAGAATTTTGTCCTCGAAATTTTATCTATCAATCTTAATATATTAATCTATCAAAGTAGATTTTACGTTAATCTCCATTCACTGGATTAAAGCGTTCTACAACTAACTCTTTTTAAGGAATATCCTTCTCGCTACATTCATCTCCAGAATAATAAGAATCTTCCACAATTGCTCAATAATTGGGAAGCGATATAAACAACTCAGGAATTTAAAAGATTCCAATTCATGCTGAGGGGTCATAAGACCTTGAACTCTTCTCCAGGTTTAATAGTGCATCACCACTGTAAACCATCTTTAACAGAATGTTTAGCAATCACAAAGACTGAAAACACTCTCTGCAAGTACTCTAGGTGATCAGCTTATCATACCCCTACGTCGTGCACAACGTATTACATCTTAACATCGTAGCGACTATATACGTTACATTCGAAACTTATAGTCTCCGATAACATAGTACATCGTAACGACTATATGCGTTACATTCGGAATTATAGTCTCCGATAACATGTCCCCCTTTTATAGGGTTGTTCACCTCAGCTTCTTAACATCTGAATCCGCACCAAAATAATTTGGTTTGGCATTGTTTAACCAAAAACGCTCGAATTTCATAAATATCTTTCAACATTTGTCTAGCTGAATCAAGTAGCATAGACTTCTAGTAAAAATTCGGACATCAAACGAAATATATATATATATATACATATATTTGTAACCAACTGAATAAAATTCTATATATATATATATATATATATATATTTTAAGAAACTAAAAATAATAAATAAATCTTTTCACAATATCCTGATACCGTATCATAGTACTGATACGTTGAGGACTTCGTCATTACATGACGTCGTTATACTACATCATACCATAGTGGGCTGACGATCATACGATCACATCCAACACTAGGTTTAATTGCATTGATAACTTCCTCGATTATTGTTTGTACATCATATCAAATGATGCATAGAACACATAAATACATTTTGAAAATT
Organism: Panax stipuleanatus; assembly: GCA_020205555.1. Classification (NCBI taxonomy): domain Eukaryota; kingdom Viridiplantae; phylum Streptophyta; class Magnoliopsida; order Apiales; family Araliaceae; genus Panax; species Panax stipuleanatus. The sequence goes on from CM035120.1 coordinate 94,128,437, forward strand.
TGAAATTATTTTTGTCTAGCTGAAGCAATTAGTATAGACATGTGAATAATAGCACGTATTTTAAAAACTTATTGGTTCCATCGTTCGATCCAATGTTTTTCAAAAAATAGAAGTGCAACATCAGCACGAAGTCAATAAATTTTGAAAACTAGCAAAGCTAGGAGATTTAGAATATAAAACTTTCTCCATCAATTAAATCATTACTCCATCATTACTTCATCATTCTATCAATCTTAAATAACCTCAATGCTTTCTATACCATAACCTTTCTATACCCAGTATAGTTCATCGAACTTACCACACTTTGGAAGTTCAGAAACTTGCCACAATAATATGAGTTTAGGAACTTGTCCTAGCAATACGTAGTCAAAGAACTGATCAGAGACTGTCCATATGCTTAGGGGTTCAAAAACGTACATACGACTATGAGTCACGAACTTACCATAAGTATGCGTTTTAAGAACTCGCCTAACCTTAAGATCATCTAATCAAATCTTAATATCATCTAATCTAATCTCTATTGACTCTAACTATCAAATATACTATGAGAAAAGAATCACATCCTCGTCCTATATATATCGATAGCGCGACACCAACCTTCCAACGATTATCAATATGATAAACCAAGTGTAAGCACATAACCCTGCCCATACAAGATTTGTACAACTCAGCCACCACATGAGTCCTCAGTTGAAAACCCACTTAACTCTATCTTACTTATAACTTCTTCCTCTATACTCGATACAGACATATGTATCTCATCATTTATAACTCCTCGTGAGTTAATCTCGTACTATCTCATAGTACATTCTCGTTATAGTCTCAAACTATAACCATTCAATCATTACAGACCATCTGTCTTTTACAACTCTAAAAGATATCACGTCGTGATCTTATTCTATAATCATCTCCCTTGTGATTCTTCCTTAGCTCATTATCGTTTTGTTTTAAAACTTCTTATCTCTACCTTACATCATATTATATCATGAATTCATTATGCTTTTAATCTCATAGACTTCGTCTATTCATCGTTATTCGTTATCTAGATCATTAGAGTTAGGCAACTCCTGGTTTTAATCTCTACATCTCTTCAAGATTCTTCTTTGAATCTTCTTGTTTATTAATCAATTCTCGTTCTTTAAGAATTTCTAATTCCATTCCTGTTGCTCAATATTTTATTCAAGTTTCATTCCTCGCCATTCTAATCTTCTTCTTATAACATTTCTAGGACTTAACTTATCCTATACTTCTACGTATGATTCTCATTCTCTAAAGTCATAGCCTAAGGTACTCTTACCTAAGGTGTATAACTTGCAGCTTTGATACCAACTGTAACGACCCCAAAATTCATACAATAATATTCTCCTTCTCGATCGTTAATAATACAACTTTAATCTCTCATTACATCATTATTCGATATTAAAAATCACTAAAAATGCGGAATATTTAAAACTTTTATAAACTTTCTTTCTATATTGCCCTGAATCGCAACCTTTACATTACATCTCTTTGATTCAAATCTATATCATGAATCATTACAACAAAATGACTATACAAAGTCTTACATAATAAAACAATATCCATCTATATTGGATAACTCTACTTATAACTCAGCGACATATTTCATTCAAAACATTAACTACAATTTGAAATTGAACATAACTAATATTCTTGAACATTGATCTCTATAAATCTCTTAACACGTATCATTACCTTGCGTCCTTAACCTGAAAAATGGTTATTTGCAAGAGTGAGCTCGACAACTCAGCAAGTTCTAACAGTTTTCATGCATCACGTATCGCATAATAAACATGCTCAACATAAATCTCATAATAATTAAAGTAACATGGCATACATGCTTTAATTCACATAACAAATATAAAGATTGAGTTCCATACTCAATCAACATTATTTAACCAAACAGTGTAGTCATAAATTGACTTTGACATTTCATGATTACAACATGTATAACATATCATACTCGCTTGTAATTTAAAACAGTTCATCAAATTCACGTAGACAAGTAGAAACCGAAAGACTTGCCTGGTTCGTGAATTACCAATTACCGAAAAACTGCTTAATATAATTTGCTTCATGATCCTACATAACGTATCACCATATGCATCAATTAATAGTCACTTAGCAACGCTTATCAAACATCTAAGTAAATTCTAATTTACACTTTCTAATTTACACTTCGTAACTCTCTTCCATTCACTCGTTTGACACTCGCTGTCAAATCATATGTATAATTATTACATATCTAATCTTCATTGTTAGTTAACCAATTAAGATTAACTCATTCTTCATTAACTAATAAGTTAATAATTAATCACCACGTAATTTAATCATCTCACATAATCATATTATATTTCACATAATTAACCAATTATAATTACATCTTACGTCAATCAAATTACATTTCAAGTTAAACATAATTATATTTTTACTAACATTCATGTTTTATAACTTATAACAACATCTAATATCGTCGACAGCACTATACTTGTGTATGCGCATGACCGACGCCCTCCGATTGCCTCAGAATACGCATCAGTCCCAAAAATGACCATTTTGACCGTAGATAACAACCTCAAATCAAAAAGTCAAAAACACAAAAGTTGTAGGTCTACTCGTGCGCGTTCCGAATCATCTTGAATCACCTCAATCGGAGTTCGTATGAAAACGTTATGGCCATTTTAGTAACAGAGGTCAAAATAGTTTTGCATTACGACAACTAAACTACCCCGGGCAGCAAGTATACCCGCTGGGGCGGGTCTAGGGGCTGGTGGAGGTGCTGGGTCGCGATCTGGTGGAGAAATAAGCCAATTTGGCTTATTCCGTCACACCGAATTCGAATTTTCCCAACATGACAAACATGAAACATGTGACAAACAATATTTTAAGCTTATGAACATGCTCATAACATAAAATTTTCATAAAAACACATAATCACAACCAAGATTTCATGGAATTCGAAGAAAAACACAATTTTAAGCGTTCTTGACGAAAATTGCTACTACGAACTCGTTTTTTCAATCAATTCAAGTGATTCCAACTGTAATCACTTCTATTCTTAACATACTAACATAATACTTAATCAATTTTAACAATAACTCATAATCAACATCAATTTTGATAGTTTCAAAAGTTATTTTTCAGAAATTACTTCACCGAGAATCACTATGAACACACTTCCTATTGTTTATCAAATATTCATGGATTGAGTTGCTAGAACAACCATATAACTCATATATAATCATGTTATATCACATATTACACATAATTCATGCTCACATCAAGGATTTAAAAAAATTTCAACATAATTCCATAATCTAACACTATGAACATGAATTTCATGGTGTTCATCATATACTTGTGAATTGAAATTCTTAAACAACTATGAAACTCTCATGTAAATATATATATATATATATATATATATATATATATATATACATATATACATACATATCCCATTCTCATAACAAAATTATGAAGTTTCACAAAGAGACTTCCACATAGAATTCTAAAATCATGAAAACATAGAAGAATATGCTTTGAAAACATGTTTTTACAACAATTGATTTTTAAAACCCTTTCATGGCATACAATTACATATGAAAACATATGAACATCATATATACATATAATTTTATGATTGTAAAAATCTAATTTGACAAAGACTAACTACAAAACATATGAATTGAGTACAAGGGTTAGTATGGTACCCTTCTAGGTTGAATTAGGAGAAAAGATGATGAAGATGATGATCCTTTCTTGCATTCTCAAGCTTTTCTTCCTCTTCTCTCTCCTTCTTCTCTAACAATTCTCTCTAACTCTCTTCTTCTTTTTCTTTCTTTGTTTTGACTTAGGCTTTTAGAAACTAATGTATCTTTTAACTTAGCATATATTATACAATATACAATATACAATATACATATAATATATATGTAACTTATATTATTAATATAGCTAATACATAATATACTAATTGCTATACTAACTACAACTTATTACATAGGTTACAAAATTTGAAAAGCCCAAGGCCATGTTTGGCAAAACCACATTATTTTTAAAAACTAACTTCTTTAGCTTAAGGCATTGTTTGGAAGAAATAAGATTAAACAAGTACAAAGGCCTTGTTTGGTAAAACTCATCATTTTAAAAACAGGTTTTAATAGTTAAGGCCCCGTTTGGCAAAATGAATTTAAAAACGGTGCTAGGGCCATGTTTGGGAAAATAGTTTTGAAAACTCTTTTAATAAATCATTTTAACACATACTTTTTAATGTTATCCTTTAACTAATTAAAACTCAACATTAATTTAATTAATTAAAATTTTAACATCAATTAATCACATAAAATTATCACATAATTATAATTACTCACTAATTATAATTTCATGTTACTCTCACCACATAACTCATCTAATTTAATTATCCCAATTAAATTAGAACTATAACATAAAATCATTATGTCAATTAAATTAAATACCAAATATTCATTTAATTAACATATAATACTTAATTAAATTACTCCATAATAATCACATAATTATTTATTTAACTCAATAAATAACTCAATTAATATATTTATTTAATTCAATAAATATATAAATTCTCTTTACACCAAATCACATATTTTACAATATATAACACATACACACATACTCGTACTTAAACATCTTAAAATAAGAATTTTATTTATTAAATTCTCATTTATTAATTCTTAAAAATTCGGGATGTCACACTTCCCCCCTTAAAAGGATTCTATCCCCATAATCGATATATAAGGGTTACACAAATTAATTAAACAAATAATTAAGGATACGATTTTCTCATTACATCTTCGAGTTCCCACGTGGTTTCTTCAGCACTGTGGTGTCTCCAAATTACCTTAACAGAAGCTATCATTTTATTCCTAAGTACTTGTTCCTTTCTGTCAATAATTTGAACAGGAACCTCTTCATAATTTAAGTCTTCATCAAAGTGTAAAGGCTCGTATTCTATTACATTTTTATAATCGTGTTTGTAAGGTCGTAACATGGAAATATGAAATACGTTATGTATATTCTCGAGTTCCGGAGGTAATGCCACTTCGTAAGCTACCTCGCCAACCTTTCGTAATACCTCAAAAGGTCCAATAAATCGGGGACTCAGCTTCTCTTTCTTGCCAAATCTAATTTTCCCCTTCCAGGGAGATACCTTCAGGAAAACGAAGCTTCCTGGTAAGAATTCTCGATTCTGTCGATGTTGATCGACATATTTCTTCTGTCTGTCCTGAGCAGCAACCAATCTTGTTCTGATCAACTTCATAATTTTAGCAGTTTGTTGCACCAATTTCGGTCCCAACAGCTGATGTTCGCCTACTTCATCCCAGCACAAAGGAGTTCTGCACTTTCTACCGTATAACGCTTCGTAAGGCGGCATGCCGATACTTGCATGGTAACTATTGTTGTAGGAGAACTCTACCAACGGTAGATGATCATCCCAGCTTCCTTTGAAGTCCATCACACAAGCTCTCAGCATATCCTCAAGCGTCTGAATTGTTATCTCGCTCTGGCCATCGGTTTGAGGATGGTAAGCTGTACTCATTCGCAACTGCGTTCCTAAACATTCTTGCAAACGCTTCCAGAAATTTAACGTAAAACGCGGATCTCTGTCTGACACAATCGACACTGGAACACCATGTCGAGAAATAATCTCCTTAACGTACAATTTATCTAATTGTTCTAAGTTGTACTTAATCCTGATTGGTAAAAAGTGGACTGACTTCGTCAGTCGATCCACAATAACCCATATCGCATCGAAACCTTTCTGAGTCGCGGGAAGACCAACCACGAAATCCATCGTGATATGCTCCCACTTCCACTCTGGAATTTCTAACGGTTGCAGCAATCCGCTAGGTCTCTTTCTGCCTTGACTCTTTGACAAGTTAGACATTTCGCAACGCATTCAGCAACATCCCTCTTCATATTCGGCCACCAGAAATGATGCATGAGATCCTGGTACATCTTCGTACTCCCAGGGTGAATTGAATATCTCGAGTTGTGAGCTTCGCTCAAGATCTCCTCCTTAACTTCCGGTACTGGCGGTACCCAGATTCTACCTTCAAATCGTAGTAGTTCCTCACTGTCGATCTTGAATTTAAACTCTTCGCCATCAGCTATTCTCTTCCGAATCTTCTCGCATTCTTCATCGTGAAGTTGAGCTTCTTTCGCCTTGTCCACCATAGTAGAACCAGTGGTTACTTGAAACAACTTCTCATCCAATTCCTTTGGAAACTTTACTTCCAGCTCTAATCTAGCCATCTGCTCTATTAACTGATCCTGATCAGTTAACATATTCAGCTTCTCCCGACCTTTTCTACTCAAAGCATCGGCAACAACGTTAGCTTTACCCGGATGGTAAAGTATTTCGCAGTCGTAGTCCTTGATCAGTTCCAACCATCTCCTTTGGCGTATGTTCAAATCCTTCTGGGTAAAGATATACTTCAGACTCTTGTGATCTGTGTATATTTCACACTTCTCTCCATATAAGTAGTGTCTCCAAATCTTTAGAGCAAATACTACTGCCGCCAATTCCAAGTCATGGGTCGGATACCCCTTCTCGTAGTCCTTCAGCTGACGTGACGCATAGGCAATGACTTTGTCGCTCTGCATTAACACACAGCCTATTCCTTTATGTGAGGCATCACTCTATACCACGAAATTCCCTGAACTATCCGGTAAAGATAATATAGGCGCAGTACTCAACCTCTTCTTCAACTCTTGAAAACTCTCCTCACACTTCTCCGTCCAAACAAACTTAACTGTTTTACGAGTCAAATTCGTCAACGGAGTTGCGATTTTAGAAAAGTCTTGGATAAATCTTCGGTAATAACCAGCCAATCCCAAGAAACTCCTCACTTCAGACGGCGTCTTCGGCTGATCCCAATTCATTACTGCTTCAACCTTTGACAGATCTACCGAAATACCATCCTTGTCGATCACGTGGCCAAGAAATTGCACACGTTCCAACCAAAATTCGCATTTCGAGAATTTAGCGTAAAGCTTTTCTCGTCTCAGTGCTTCTAAGGTTAGTCGTAAATGTTCAGCATGCTCCTCCTCAGTCTTGGAATATACCAGGATGTCATCTATAAATACTGCCACGAACTTGTCCAGAAATGGTTTGAACACCCTGTTCATTAGGTCCATAAATGCAGCTGTGACACCCCCAAATCCGGTATCTTAATTTTCACAGGATTTGGTGTTCACTGTTCCAATATCATACAACTATCTACCCATAAATAATGAAATTCATTTATTAGATAAATAAACCATCATCTTACATCATCTGAAATAAAAATACATCATAAATCCCAGGTTAAACTTAACCTTAAATCTCTGTTGCGGAAACGTAAATAAATAAGTCTAAGTCATCACACATAAATCTTGAACTTTAACATTCTTAACATCAACACAAGTCCTCAACACTTGTTAGCTTTTCCTTTGCCCTTGCTACTAGAAGGTACATCACTTCGTTCATTATTAGCTGCAATGTTATTATGCAAGAGTGAGCACGAATGCCCGCAAGTATAAAAATATGACAGAATAATAACATGCGAGTGAAAGAATTCTGAATAACAGAAAGCTTAACATTTGAATCAAGAATATTAATCAAGAGTCAAATTACTTCTCAACTTTTGAATCAAGAATATTAATCGAGAGTCAAATTACTTCTGAGGGTCATTAAGACCTTGAACCGAGTCTTAGGTTGTCAAGTATATTAACCTTTCCAACCTTTAACAGTCATAAGACTATAGACTTTACTTCTTGTACTTAGGGAGATCAGCCCTTCGTACTGATACTATGCACATTATCTTAACACTTTAAGCACCTTCATTAATTCCCTATATTAGGGTTGTTCATCTCAATTTAACATCAGAATCCGCACCAAATAAAGTTGGTTTGGATAACTCAATAAATGATATTCAAATTGAATATTAACTTCTCAAGGTATACAATCGAATAAGTATTGTACACTTAAATGATACTTTTAAAAGAATCATGGCATCTCATGTGAAATTCTAAACTTGGATATTCAAGAGTAAGAATTTGCTCAACAATAGTAATTAAGCATAGCAATTGCTTAATTTAAAGAGTTAGTTTAGGAAACTTGCCCAACAATAATAATAAGTTAGGGATAGAAAACTTTCCTCGTGCGCAAGCTACAATTATTACTCACTTCTTTAATTACTCTTACCTATCAATACATTCACAATATCAATTAATCACAAGTTCGATATGATTATTGATTTACAATAGTATTCTTCAAACTCATTATTAGGTTTTCAAATAATGGTTTACGTTGATTAATTAACTTGTTAATTAATCACGTAACTTAAGTTATTAACTTGTATTAATAACTTATTACTTACATCACATGCCTTCATATTTATTAGACTTAAAATAATGTCTTCATATTTATATCACATTATTTAACCTTTACAAATAATAGTTTAAGTCACGTAATTAATTTATTAATTAATCACATAACATAAATTATTAAACTCATATCAATATTTTATCATATTTATACAACATGCGTTCATGTTAATTAGACTCAAAACACATTTCACAATTTTCCAACACTTAGCAATTTTTTTCAAAATTTTCGGACAGGCACGGCCGGGCGCCGTTTAGCCTTGCACCTAGCGCTGCCGCGCGGCTGCGGAAACTCAGAATCTGAAGTTCGCGAATGAACACAGAATTTGGCCATTTTCTCCAATTTTACATCAATATAATAATTTGTAATGTTACCCATAAAGTATAAACTTCATAGGAACATTATATAACACTTCTAACACATTCTTAACATTTTAACACATAAAATTATACGAATTAAAATCATCAAATTCACTGTTCTTCATAACTTGTAAAGTTTTTTATGAAAAATATATAATCTATCATTACGAATTCATTACTACACCGAATCCGTTCATTTTAATTCCATTCTCTTTGTTTAAACATATACAATCATATTCATACTTCAATTTTAATACAAACATATGAATCAATTATGAATTTGACCAATATGGGTTATTTATCCATATTCAATACTCTGTAATTTCATAAAACTCAATTATTAACAAAATTACTTGGTGTGATCAGTGTAAATCATGGATACATGATCCAATACATAATACTAACATATACGGTCACATAAATAATAACCTCACACTTTAATTTCCCAAAAACAAGTACTGACCGAAAGATTTTACAATATCGTAGAAAACTCTGTAACTTTTCGAAAAACCAATTAAGGCCAAATTATATAAAATTGATTACTTTAAGACATGTATATACGTTAGAAAACATGTTATAATTACATACCCATATAGATAAAGCCAGATCATAACCCAATAAGAAAACCTAATTTTTCACAGACTTTAGAATACGTATATGGAAAACTTTAATTTTGAAAACATAAAGAAGAATTACCCTTTAGTTAGTATGAAGATAATCAATTGATAACAACACAATGATCTCTCAATTCTTCTTTTCTCAATTTCTCTCAATGCCTTCTTCTTTTCTCTATGATTTCTCTCTCAAGTTTCTCTAACTTTTCTCTGATAATGACTTAGAATAATGACTTAGAACAACGATTATACGTATTATATAAGTATCCGTTGTATTAACAACGGATAAACTTCTCCTAAAGCCCTGTTTGCCTTCCTCTTCTTTTCTTTCCCCATTTATTTTAATAAACTAATTTACTATATAGTTAATTGTCACCTTACTTATTGATTAATTAATTTTATTTAAATTAATTAAATAAAATAAGATAATTCACATTAAATCACATTGTCACATAATTAATATTTTTATTTATTAATTATGTCAATTTATTAATTCATTAATTAATTATTAAATTAACTAAAGTAACATATGCTTATTTAATTAATTCAATTAATCAAATAAACTCCATTAGATATATTCTTTGAACTATTAAATTACTACATATTAATTTAATTAATGTCACACATATAATTAAATTAATCTACCACAAATTCATGAATTAATTATTTAACTCAATAATTAAATCATTAAAAATATTTATTTATCTCCATAAATATTCAAATAACTTTACAAAATTCTCGTTCGTCACAGCAGCTGGGGCATTCGTGAGACCAAATGACATCACCAAGAACTCGTAATGACCATACTGAGTCCTAAAAGCAGTTTTCGGTATATCTTCCTTTCTCACCTTCAACTGATGATACCCGCTTCTCAAATTGATTTTTGAGAAGTACTTCGCACCCTTCAGTTGATCAAACAAGTCATCGATCCTAGGTAAAGGATACTTATTCTTGATCGTAACTTTATTCAACTCCCTATAATCAATGCAAAGACGCATCGATCCATCCTTCTTCTTCACGAATAAAACAGGCGCTCCCCACGGCGAAACGCTCGGTTGGATATACTTCTTGTCTAACAGTTCTTGCAGTTGAACCATCAGTTCCTTCATCTCGACTAGAGCTATTCGGTACGGAGCCTTCGAAATTGGAGCAGTTCCTGGCGCTAAATCGATCACGAACTCTGTCTCCCTATCTGGCGGAAGTCCTGACAAATCGCTCGAAAAAAACGTCCACAAACTCCTTAACTACCGATATCTCTTCTACCTTCGGGATCTTCTTACGCGTATCTGCTATGTAGGCTAAATATCCTACACAGCCTTGCATCAAAAGTTTCTTGGCTTGCATCACCGTCAGACAATTCGCTTGTCTAGGCAATTTACTACCATAGAGCACCAACTTCGACGGAGTCGTAAGGTTTACTGACTTCTTCTGACAGTCGATTACCGCCCCTTGGTTGAACAACCAGTCCATACCTAGTATGACGTCGAATTCCCCAAGTTTAATCGGAATCAAATCTACTCTAAGCTCCTGACCCTTAATGTCCAGTCTACAATTCCTATAAATGCTCCTAACAGGAATAACCTCCCTATTCGCAATCTCTATGTTCAAAGGGTAAACTAACTCCTCTACAGGTAAGTCTAGGGTTTTACCAAAATCATCAGATATGAATGAACAAGTAGCACCTGAATTAAATAATACATATGCATTTATACTATTGATCAGAATAATACCTGCCACCACGTCTTTTGATTGCACCGCGTCTTGCACCGTCATATTGAATGTGAGGGCAGTGGGTCGAACGGCCTGTAGTGGCGATGGTCCGACAACAGTCAGAGTGCTGCCGCTACCCTTTCCTCCATTCCCTGTTGACCCTGTCGCTGGCTTCTTAGGGCAGTTACGAGCCATGTGATCCTTGGATCCACATGTATAACAAGCTCCTTTCTTGGGGTTTGGGCAATTTGGCGCGATATGGCCTTCCTGACCACAGTTGTAGCACACGCGTTTCCCTTTCATGCACACTCCAGTGTGAGTCTTCCTGCATGTAGCACACGCTTTGAGCTTCCTCTTCTGCTAGCCTCCCTGTTGACTCCCAACAGAGTTATTGTCATTCCACTTCCTCTTATGATGGATAGCCCCACTACCACTAGCCTTAGTTTCCGTTTCATTCTTCTTCTTCTTGTCCTGGTTGAATTTAGTCACCGCTTCGCTCCCCCCTTCAGCTAGAATAGCCTTTTCCAGCACGGCTGCAAACGTGTTTAACTGGAACATAGAGACCTTGCTGTAGAACTAGGGTTTCAGTCCCCGCTCAAACCTCTTCGCCATCCTAGCATCCGTGCTGACCTGGTAAGTAGCGAACCTGGCCAGTTCCTTAAACTTCGCCGCGTATTCTGACACTGTCATCGTTCCGTGCTTCAGCTCTAGGAATTGGACCTCCATCTGGTCCTGCGAACTCACTGGGAAGTACATCTCGTAGAACATCTCAATGAAACGTTCCCACGTTATGACTCCTTCTCCCTCTCTAGTCTTATTCGCCTACCACCAGAAGCTAGCATCTGACTTCAACATAAAAGTCGCAAATGCCGTTTTTTGGTCTTCACTGACCCTAGCCACGTCAAATACCTTTTCTATTTCCATAATCTACGTCTGAGCATCTATAGGGTTTGTTGATCCCTTAAATTCCGGCGATCCTACTGCCTTAAACTCTTTGAATGTCGTGGCCTGCACTTGCGGCTGATTCGCCATTGCTCCTGCCAACAGGTTCACTAATTGCTGAACCGCGTTAGGGTTTGTTGCATCGTTATTGTTGTTGTTTGTCGAACCCTCGAGATTTTGACGTGTTACTCTACTTCTAGGAGGCATTTCTGATAAGAAAATATTATTATTAGATCCTTTATTCAAATCTTAAGTATTCAAGTTCATAATTAAACGTTCGAATAACTTAGTTCACACATAGCACATCAATAAACCTCTTTTATTCATTAGTCGTCGTTTAAAATATCAATCAGATAGCATTTATGCCATTTACATCATCCTTCCTGAACTGAAAAAGTTGCAGGAGTACATTATTAACTTATCCCATTCTTATCTCAATTATGGAATTTACTTTATTTACTACAAAAGCAACACATAAACAAAAGCTCTACTACTACTGCTACTGCTACTACTACTATTACTGCTACTGCTACTACTGCCTAGGCATATTAATACGTCGCACAGCCTCTCTGCGTTCCTCTTCCATTACCCGAAATGCCGTTCTTCGGTCCACCACATACCACGGTAAACCTTGGAACTGAGCTGGGTAGTAGAAAATACGGTCCTGAGCTCTTTCTATCACTGTATGAAAAGCATATTCTGTTTCCCTCAGCTTGGCCCTCTTGGCTTCAGCTTCATCTTTAGCTCGATCAGCTCGTTGATTAGCCCTCAAGCTTGACTCTTCAGCTCTGGCACCCTTCCTCGACTCCTCCTGGATGTCTTGCTTCAGCTTTGCCAGTTCAAATTGAGCAGCATCTATATCAACCTCCATATGTATCAGGTTCCACTGTGCATCTCCCAGGTCACTTGCCATTTCCTCGATCGTATTGTCTCGTTGCTGGATAGTTTCCTTGAGATCTCCTACTCGTCCATGAAGCTCCACGTTGCTATCGTAGACTGCCTCGTACATCTCAGCACTAGTAGAGTGAGGTGGGAATTCCTCTTCGGGATCCTGTTCCTCCTCTTTAGACTCGTCCTCGTCCTCATACTCTGGAATAGTTGTTAGCTCACGCTCCCGACCAGCTACGGTGATCACTGGAGATGGCTCTCTCCTAACCAGCTTCTCCCAGACAACATGTATGTCACGGGGCTTCTCCTCTCTAGGCACCTGAGGTACAACCTCTCTAGCCCGACTAGGTTCTCCAACGTTCGTCATCCTAACAAAAGAATTTTAAAGTTTATTATTATGTGATATCGAGTCGTCACTCTTCGAATACATGAACGTAAACACATAGCACATAAGGTAGTTTATTATCTTTACCTATCACATCTATCTTTTCGATCTTACCATAAGGCTACTACTTAAGGTTTTCCCCCACATAAGGTTTCATAACCTACGACTTTGATACCAACCTGTGACACCCCCAAATCCTGGTACTTCGTTTCCACATGATTTGGTGTTCACTTTCTAATTAAAACATACAACTACCTAAATAAAGAATTTTAAACTAATTACAACCTTCATAAAAATCTTCCTTTAGAATGAATGACAACTTGTCCAATAAAATCCCAAGGTTATCTAAACCTTAACATCATTCAAATAACGTAAATGCGGAAACATAAAACATAACCAACTAAGTCTTATTACAAAAGTAACTTGACATAACAAGCCTTCATTTATTCATCTTTCCTTTTCCTTTACTTGTTGACGGTATGTCAACATTCTTGGTCTCAACTGCAAGTGGTGGTAAAACATGCAAGAGTGAGCAAACAAAAGCTCACTTGAAAATACAACACTGATATGACATAAGTGAATAGTTTCAAAAGAGTTTAAATAACTTTACTTTCATCCATATAAATAATTGAATTATAGAAACTTCTGAGGGTCATAAGACCTTGAACCATTGTCCTAGGTTATAAATATTTCTATTTAAACCTTTAACAGTCAGTAAGACTATAGACCATTAACTCGTACTCAGGGGGATCAACCCTTTGTACCATGAATTGTGCACAACCATCTTAACGCTTTCGCATAAAATATCCCCTAATTAATAGGGTTGTTCATTCTCAGAAATTGAATACAAGTCCGCACCAAAGAAAGTTTGGTTTGGATAGATAAGGGAACTTTAGAGTTCAACTATCATCAACTAGGAGTACTTTAATCGACTTACAGTACTTTACAGTTCAATAATATAAGAATCATGAACCAATTGCAAAATACGACAATAAACTTCATAATAGATAGGCATGCTTTTAGAAACAAGTCAAAGCATTCGATAGACTAAGTAGATCTTGCTTGAACAATTAAGTCAAGATCATATTAATAAATTAACACTTTAATACTTACTCTTTATGAATATTGGAGTATGGTATAACTTGTACCACATATAACAAGTTAAGGAACGTAAATGAACTTTCATGATTTATTGAGCAAGGGTTAGGAATTTGCACAATGAAAAGATACAATGAATAGGCTTGTATAACATTCAAGAGTAGTTTAAAGAACTTGCACAATATAAATAACAAGTTTAGAAACTTGCTTAACATAAAAGAATAAGGGTAAGAGAACTTGCCTTAAGCGCAAGCTACACTTTAACAATTACAACCACTTCACAAACACCCTACACATTTATATTACATTCAAACCATCTATTAGTATTCAACTACAACATTTAAACCATCGAACTTTATATCCAAGTCCAACTCACAATATAATTTACCACATTGGTTACTAATTAGTCAAGTACGCGAGTCTATACCCACGGCATACATTCATAAGCCTATAACTCAATGAATCGTGTTGTGTGCCTCGTGAAAACAACACACATACACACACATGTAACACATTCATAATATTCTTCAATCTAACTTAAACACATCAAAAACATGTTATCTTATTGCACATTTCACTTTCCAAGTCTTAGAAACAAGTTAGCTTAACAAACGGGGCATAAAAACTCAAAAACCAAAAACCAAAATCTCCGGGCAGCAGCTTTACCCGCTGGGACGGGTCCCCATAGTGTAAAACACCCTCTAGGGCGGGTCCTCGCTCTGGTGGAGGGGCTGGCTCGCGAACTGGTGGAGAAATAAGACAATTTGGCTCATTCCTTCACACCGAATTTGATTTTTTCCAACATGATAAACATAAAACTTGATACTAACAATATTTTAAACTCATTAACATTCTTATAAGATTTAAAATCCATATAACACATAATAAAAATCAAGATTTCATGAGTTTCGAAGAAAAACACAATTTTAAGCGTTCTTGACGAAAATTACTATTACGAACTCGTTTTTCAATCAATTCAAGTGATTCCAATTGTGATAACTCATATTCTTAACATATTAACATAATACATGATCAATTTTAACAATAACTCAAAATCAAACATCAATTTGATAGTTTCAAAAGACGTTTTTCAGAAATAACTTCACCGAAAATCACTATGAACACACTTCCTATTGTTTATCAAAAATTCATGGATTGAATTGCTAGAACAACCATATAACTCATATATAATCATGTTATATCACATATTACACATAATTCATGCTCACATCAAGGATTTAAAGAAATTTTCAACATAAATTCATAATCTAACACTATGAAAATGAATTTCATAGTGTTCATCATATACTTGTGAATTGAAATTCTTAAACAACTATGAAACTCTCATGTAAATATATATATATATACATATATATATATATATACATATCCCATTCACATATCAAAATAATAACTTTCACAAAGATACTTCCACATAAAATTCTAAAACCATGAAAACATAGAAGAATATGCTTTGAAAACTTGTTTTTACAACAATTGTATTTTGAAAACCCTTTCATTGCATACAATTACATATGAACACCATATATACATATAATTTCATGATTGTAAAAACCTAATTTGATAAAGAAGAATTACAACACATAAGAATTGAGTACAAGGGTATAACCTTACTAGTTTTAATTAAAGAGAAGAGATATGAAGATGATGATCCTCTCTTGCCTTCTCAAGCTTTTCTTCCTCTTCTCTCTTCTTCTTCTCTAACAATTCTCTCTAACTCTCTTCTTCTTTTTCTTTCTTTGTTTTGACTTAGGCTTTTAAAAACTAACGTATCTTTTAACTTAACATATATTATACAATATATAATATACATATACATATATAATATATGTAACTTATATTATTAATATAGCTAATAAATAATATACTAATTGCTATACTAACTACCACTTATTACATAGGTTACAACATTTGAAAAGCCCAAGGCCATGTTTGGCAACCTCTTAGTAAAAAAATAGGTTTTTAGTGCTAAGGCCTTGTTTGGGTAAAATAAGATTAAACAAGTACAAGGGCCTTGTTTGGTAAAACACTTTAAAATCCTTTTGTAGTCTTTTAATAACTCTTTAAATCCATAAATTAAATATTACACTTATTTAATTAAATTACAACACTCTAATTCAATTAAATAAACTAACATTCATACAATACCAAATTGTCACACAATTGAATTTCCTTTATTAAACATAATTCGTGTAATAAATTAGTATCACTTAGCACATAACATTAAATCTAATTAAATTATTCTCAATTAAATTAAAATTATGCTACACCATTGCTAACACATCAATTTAATTAATCATATAGTACTTAATTAAATTGTCCACAACAATCGCACAATTTATTTATTTATCTTCACAAATAAATTCGATAAAATATTTATTTAATTCAATAAATATTTTCAATTAATATTTAAAATTCTCAATCGTTACATATCATTCTCAAACGGACGAGTAATCGGAAAGGACTATTCAAACTTTTGAAGATCTATTGAGACTCTGTGTTCTAGACTTCAAAGGGAGTTGGGATAAGTACCTACCATTGGTGGAATTCTCTTACAATAACAGTTATCAGGCAAGTATAGACATGGCTCCATTCGAGGCGTTGTATGGACGAAAGTGTCGTTCTCTAGTATCCTGGGACGAGGTGGCTGAAGCAACATTGTTGGGACCGGAGTTAGTACGTATGACTACGAAAAAGATCCAAATGATCCGACAATGTATAGAAACGGTGTAGGATCGACAAAAGAGTTATGCGGATCTTGATCGAAAGGACGTGGAATTTAATGTTGGGGATCATGTGTTGTTACGTGTTGCTCCATGGAAAGGAGTTACGAGATTTGAAAAGAGAGGAAAGCTCAATCCTCGATTCATTGGCCCATTTGAAATCCTCGATCGAGTAGGAACTGTGGCCTATAGACTCGCCTTACCTCCAAGCATATCTCATGTTCTTAACATTTTTCACATATTCATGCTTCTTAAATATGTGAAAGACCCAAACCACTTTATTGAGTTAGAACCAGACGAGATAGCCAAAGATTTAACGTATGAGGAGGTACCTGTCAAAATCTTGGATAAGAAGGAACATGTCCTATGCTCGAAGATTATACCTCAAGTTAAAGTTTTGTGGAGGAACCATGATATTGAGGAAATGACCTGGGAGTTAGAATCGAAAATGAAAGTGAGGTACCTTTTCGACATACCAGGTACGTACGTTAATTTTGAGGACGAAATTTTATAAGGAGGGGAGGTTGTAAGACCCCAACTTTTATGAATAAAGATTTAATTTTTTTTATATGTTATTTTGAAATAGTAAGGTGTTGATTTGATATAATGCTTTAGTTATGGGTGAAATGTGCAAATTTTGCAAAGTAAGCAAGTGGTCATAAAATATTCATTATGTCGGGGAATATTCGTTTGGTCGGGAAATATTTTTTTTGTCGGGGAATATTCGTAAGATGGCACAATCATTTGTGGGCCCCATAACAAAAAATTATCGGATGAAGAAAACGACAAGAATAAGTTTTCTATAAATAATGGCAAAACTTTTACCGTTAAAACTGTTGAAATACCCGGTGATAAAAGAACAGTAATACGCGTGGTTGCTCAGTAGCACACGGTATTATACAGTATCTTTGATTCTTGATGCTTACGTGAGAAGCCACTCAGTTTTATTCAATTATTGACACAGTAGTTGATGCATAGTATCTCATATTATTGATTCAATTATTGTCACAGTATCATCTGCATAATATTTTATATTATTAAATCAATAAATAAGATGACACCGTTATTCATATTATTATTTACATTATTGACAATATCTAGAAAATTCTGTCAAGGAAAGGGGTTAGGTCATTTAATTGCGCGCCAATAAGGGAAAGTCTATATCGAAAAGCCCCCTCTTTCTTGGGAATGATTTAGTTGTTAATATTGTGAGTTATAATATTAATGATGAATAATTATTATTAAAAATGTGTTTGGTGAAGCCAAGTGAATTGAGATAAATAGAGGCGATTTTTATGAAGTATTTGTTGTAAGTTTGGCTTATTACATGAACCCCCACTTATCCATTTTTTAAAATCGTCGGTAGAAGTTATCTCAGTTTTTCTTATTACTTATATATATATATATATATATAAATATATATTATAAGTTTTGTTTTTTTATATAAAATAAAATATATTATATTTTATTATTTGCATAGTACTGCATAGTATTTGCATAGTACTGTATAGTAAAATCAAAAAAAATTCAAAATTCTGCCCGTGATTTCGTTCGAAATTTTTATTGTGCAGTCCATGATTTTATTTTTTAAATAGTATCCATTTATTCTCCTATAAATAGGATGCTTAGTTTAGAAGAAAAAAAATACACCAGAATCAGATAATTCTTCTTCTATAATATTGAGCATATTTCTTTGAAGTTTAAGGAAGCCTTGAGTGTAGAAAACAGTATAAGTTTTCTTCAAGAATATTTTCGTCATACCAGTAAGAAATACTCTCCTTTTAAGGTAAGAGATATTATTTTCTCGTAAATGATGTTACTTTCTTTCAATATTCATAAAGAATATTATTTTCTTTCATATTCCATATTATGAAAGCGATAATATTTCATTTCATATACCCAAATTAAAACTTATTATGGTAAGTATTGCTTCTATAATTCCTGAAATGATCAGAAATTCTTCAAATTTTGCGTTTCATGTAGTATCCTTTCATTGGAATGTTGGTGTGAATTTTATTATGAAATTTTTACCTTTTCATGTCGGGATTACTATTCACGTATATGGCACTATTCACGTATACAGCACTATTCACAAAAAAATAAATTTTCTTTTATTGTCCAAGTTGTCTGTTATGGTTACTATCTTTGATTGTATCCATGTTTTGAACTTCATGATTGAATTTTGCTCCACAATTGATTATTATGGAGTATTCTTGAACTTGGATAAACTAAATTATGAATCCCTAATCTTTGTCCTTTATCTCACTGGATTCGTTATTTATATTATTTTTCATCATCCTCAGTCCTAAATGGTGATATAACTGAATATCTTTGGCCTGTAGAGCAAAAATGAATGATTACCTGATAAATATCTTTGGCCGTAGTGCAAAGATGGACAGGTGTTGAGATGAACATGACCAACTGGTGATACAAATGAATATCTTTTGGCCCGTAGTGCAAAGATGAATATTTGATTCATGATGTATATTGATTAATGTTATAGGGATAAGATATTGATGTGGACTTTTAAATCATAGAAGATAGTAGACTTCATTCTCTACTTAACTTTTCTAATGAATTGTTATTTCCACTGCGAATATTGATCTAAAACTTGTTGTCCATAATATTTTATCTGATTTATTGAAGGCTAACGATAATTTGTTTTTCATTATCTTAGTCATAATATTCTTTACTGGGCTAGTTGAGCTCACCCTTTTCATCTATTATCCTCTTCAGGGAATGAGAATGTTGCGGGAACTAGTCAGGGATCAGTGTGATGGTCAGAATAGAGCAGTAGTAGTCCTCACTATTTTTGTAAAATAGTGTGATAATATTTGTAACGAGGACTTAGTTTGAGTGTTTATATTTTCTACATGGTTGTATTGACACTCACAGTTGTATGGTCGTATTTCTCACGACCTTTTGTTATAAAAGATTTGTATTTGGAATTCTGTACCATGTATTTGGCGACTCAGAATGGGTTGGTATTGAACCTATTTTAGGGGCGTCACAGTTGGTACCAGAGCTTAGGGATATGATCTCTAGCGGAGATTTGGGAATAGAACTAAGAGGGGAGAGAGAAGTAAATCCTTCACTAGTGTGTCCTACCTAAGCTTATCTGGTATTTAATTGGTCAGTCGGAGCATAGGGTTAATATGTGATATGTTAATTTGTTTAATTAACCCTTATTTTGTGGCAGTATTTGAGAATGGCAACTGAAAATTTAAGCAATGGAGTGAATGAGACCGTTGAGACACCTTTAATCACCAACCTAGAGAACGTGCAACAGGAAGGCAATACCACCGATCAGACAATGAATGACGGGATGTTTAGAAGCTTTTTGCAGTTCATGAAAAACTAGACGAGGAAGAGTCGTGTTCATAATACAGGTGGAAATAATAACAACTCGCGGCTTGTCACTGCCAAGCAGTTCAAAGAGTTGGGACCACAAGAGTTTCAGGAAAAACCAGATCCAATCAAGGCAGAGACGTGGGTTAAGCAAATTACCAAGATATTTGATGTCTTGGGATGCACTGAGGAACAGAAGGTTCCATTTGCCACGTTTATGTTCCGCGTAGAGGCAGTTTACTGGTGGGAATCTGTGAATCGTACCCAGCCTGCCGCACTCAAGATGTCTTGGGAGGAGTTCCAGAAATTGTTAGCGCCGATTCATATCAGATGAATATTTAAAGCAACAATTTAATCATAATGAGTAAAGGATATATATATATATAGTTATATATATACGAAAACTGTAAAGGGCGATGGGTTTGCACTCCGATGCCCGGACTGGAATGTAAATATATATATATATATATATATATATATATATATATATATTTAAAAGCTGTAAAAAGTCACAGAGTAATCCAGACTGGACATAATAGAAATATATATATATAAAAGCGGTAAAGGGCGACGGATTCAATCATGTGCACAGACTAGAATGGATATATATATATATATATATATATATATATAAATATTTATAAAAAACTGTGAAAAGCCATTGAGTAATCCTGGCAAGACAGAATTGAAATATATATATAAAAGTTGTAAAATTCCATGGAGTGATCCAGGCTTGACGGAATGTAAATATATATATAAAAACCGTAAAAGGGCTATGGGTTTTCACTCCTATGCCCGGACAGAAATATAAATATATATATTTATAAAAGCGATAAAAAGGCTATGAAATAATCCAGGCCGAATGAAAATAGAAATGTTAATATATACAGTTAATATATGTATATATTAAAGCAATAAAAAGGCCACGAAGTCAAAATCCAAGCCAAATAAAGTCAGGAAAATTTATATATATATATATATAGTTATATAAATAAAAGCAGTAGCTACCACGGATTTGACATCCGGGCTTGACAGAATTGAAAAATTAGTATATATACAGTAAAATATATACATTAAAAAGTTAAACCAGGACTGGGAAGATAACCCAGTCTAGCGAAGTTGCTCTATACATATATATATATATATATATATATATATATATATAAGCTATTAAAAGCCGGGGATCGACGATCCGGGCGGTGAAAATGCCAGAAAACGTGTTTATGTATTAAAATGTACGAAAATATAAGCAAAAATGGCCACAAAACTGAGTTCCGGGCAAAATCAGAAAGTGAAACTTAACGTGTAAGTGTATAAATGCGTAATAAAGTAGTATTAACTTTCTGATCGTAAAAATACTCGCAATGGACTGCTACATGGGCTTTCTGCCAAATCGTAGGCTTTAAATATCCATTTGTATCGGTTAATTTTTGATATGTGATAGTATATGAGTATACCTACGTGTTAGAGTGATAAAATCTTGGTTTGGAGTACAAGAGGTAGTGCTAAGAAACAAAATGGGCAGAGGTTCAGAGCGTTTCTAAATTAATTTTGGCCTGGGGGTGCACCTTTATTTATAGACTTGGTGGAAGCGGGTTTACCCGCAGCAGCCGTGGGTTTTCTTGCGATGCCATGTGGTAGGTCCTGGGTGGTGGGTCCCGTTGCATCGAAGTTCATGCATTCTGAGCAATGCGAGGTCAGATTCAAAACTTTCTAACTTTTGATCGGAGCGTCCGTTGGAGGCGTGCTGTACCTTTACGAAAAGTCCTCGCCGAGAGTGTCACAATGACATGGGATTAAACCTTTTTTGAGTTCGAGAAGACGGGTTCATAAGCAGGTCTTCGTTTCCCCACAGTTTGTCCGTTGAGCTATCTTGCGCTGTTTCTACTCGGGATCAATGTTATGGTTCTTTCTGACCTTAGTGGCATCAATTCGGCTGGAGTTTGACCAAATCGGATTCAAGTTGGTAAAATAACCATTTTGCCCCTCCCGGGGTTGCCTCCAGTGCTGGCATGGCATTCGGCTAACTTCCTAGGGTTGTCTCCGAGGTTTAGATCCTAGCCGATTCTGTTTGTCCTCAGGGTTGTCTCTGAGGCTAACTTGGTCCTTCTAGGTTTTTCTCTGGAGATATTTTGAGGCTTTGGGGTTGTCTTCGAAGTGGAGTTGGCCTTCTAGGTTGGGACCGGAGCTTAACCTGACCTCTCGGATTGAGAGCAGGGCTGACCTGTACCTCCCGAGATGTGATCGGGGCTGACCTGTACCTCCTGGGTTGAGACTGGGATTGACCTGTAACTCCCGAGATGTGATCGAGGCTAACCTGTACCTCCCAGGATGTTATCAGGGCTGACCTGTACCTCCCGGGTTGAGACCGAGGCTGACCTGTACTTCCCAGGATGTGACCGAGGTTGAGTTGACATCTTGGTATTGAGATCGGGGTTGAGCTGACATCCCGGTATTGAGACCGGGGTTGAGTTGACATCCCGATATTGAGACCGGGGTTAATTTTAAAAGGTAATTTTTCCCTTCTGCAGGGTTAGTAACAGGAATGCCAAATTTCAAGTGTCTACAACAGGACTGAAGAAAATTTTTGAATGTCTACAACTACTTGTTAAGATGACTCAAAGATGATAAAAGCTTCCTTTGATTCTTTAAATTACTTTCAATTCTCTCAAGTTCTCTCTCAATCTTTCTCTCTTTTCTCTCTAGGTTCTCGATATGATATACAATATGAAGGTTTGATATTCTATATACATATAATAATTAACCGTAGAAGTCATGGGTAGCAGTTAGGCGCATCAGTCCTTAACTGCTCCCATGATCCTTAGGCCTTGTTTGTTTTGTCCAATTTTAACTCATTTCCCATTATTTTAATTAAAGTGTTTATTACATAATTTATTTATCACACTTAAATTAATCAAATAATCATTATTTAAATCAATCAAATAAAAGATGATATTACACATTAAATCACATCATCACATAATTAGAATTCTTATTTATTAACTATGTCAAATCATTAAATCTCTAATTAATTATTAAATTAATAAGAATAACATTATAATTATTAAACAATTCATTTAATTACATAAACTTACTTAAATTCATGCTTTGAACTATAAAAATTCTTCACATTAATTTAATCAATGTAACACATATATTTAAATTAATCTACCACAATTCCATCAAATAATTATTTAACTCAATAAATAAATCATCAAAAATATTTATTTAATTCAATAACTATTTAAATTCAATTACAAAATTCTCGTTTGTCACATCTTTCCCCCCTTAAAAGGATTTTGTCCTCAGAATCACGGTTCAATTAAATTTGTCACGTTACATTCTCCCCCCCCCCCCTTACAAAGATTATATCCCCAGAATCGCTTACACATAAATTAAGCAAATAAGTGTGGGTAAGTTTTCATCATATGTTCTTCGAGTTCTCATGTAGCTTCTTCAGGTTGTGATTCCTCCAGATTATCTTAACAGAATGTATCACTTTATTTCTGAGAACTTGCTCTTTCATGTCAACAATCTGAACAGGAATTTCTTCATAGGATAAATCTTTCTCAAATTGTAGGGGTTTGTATTCTATAACATGCTTGTAATCGGGTTTATAGGGTCGTAATATTGAAACATGGAAAACGTTGTGGATGTGCTCTAACGCTGGAGGTAAGGTTACCTCATAAGCAACTTCTCCGATTCTTTGCAGTACCTCAAAGGGTCCAATGAACCTCGAATTCATTTTTCTCTTCTTACCGAATCTAATTTTTCCCTTCCAGGGTGAGACTTTCAAGAAGATAAAGTTACCCGATTCGAATTCTACATTCTTGCGGTGTGGATCGACTTGTTTCTTATGCCTATCCTGAGTAGCTACCAATCTTGTACGGATCACTTTGACGATCTCTGCTGTCTGTTGCACCAATTCTGGTCCTAGCAATTGTCTTTCGTCGACTTTATTCCAGTATAATGGAGTTCTGCATTTTTTGTCGTACAATGCTTCGTAAGGCGGCATGTCAATACTTGCGTGGCAACTGTTGTTGTAATTGAATTCCACGAGTGGTAGGTGATCATCCCAATTTCCTTTGAAGTCCATGATGCATGCTCTTAACATTTCCTCCAAATTCTGAATTGTTCTTTCGCTTTGTCCGTCTATCTGTGGGTGATATGACATACTCATTCTTAACTACGTCCCCATGCATTCTTGCAGTCTCTTCTAGAAGTTCGATGTGAAGCTCGGATCTCGATCAGAAACTATCTACACTGAAGCTCCGTGCCTTGAAACAATCTTCTTCACATACAGCTTTGCCAACTGATCTAAGTTGAATGTGATCTTGATCGGTAGGAAGTGTGCTGATTTCGTCAGTCGATCCATGGTAACCCAAACTACGTCGAAACCCTTCTGAGTTATTGGAAGGCCTACTACAAAATCCATTGTAATGTGCTCCCATTTCCATTATTGTATCTCTAGTGGCTGTAGCAACCTATTCGGCCTTTGATGTTCTGCTTTCACTTTCTGACAGGTCAGACACTTGGCTACACAATCGGCAACGTCTCGTTTCATATTCGGCCACCAGAAATGTTGTCGGAGATCCTGGTACATCTTTGTACTTCCTGGGTGAATTAAATATCGCGAACTATGAGCCTCGCTCAAAATTTCCTCCTTAATCTCTGGCACTGACGGTACTCAAACTTTGCTCTCGAATCTTAACAGTCCTTCACAGTCCACCTTAAATTTCAGTTCATTCCCATCAGATATCTTCTTCTTGATCTTCTCACATTCATCATCCTGAATTTGTGCTTCCTTAACCTTCTCCAGTAGAGTGGCACCAGCTCCTAGCTGGAACAGCTTCTCATCAGACTCCATAGGATATCTTACCTCTAATTCCAGTTTCTCTGTTGCTGAAATTAGCTCCTCCTGGGCAGTCAACAACATCAATTTCTCTCAACCCTTTCTGCTTAAGGCGTCGGCAACCACATTCGCTTTACCCGGATGGTATAAGATCTCATAGTCATAGTCTTTTATCAATTCCAACCATCTACTCTGGCGCATGTTCAAATCCTTTTATGTAAAAATTTATTTCAGACTCTTGTGGTCTGTATATATTTCACACTTCTCCCCATAAAGATAGTGTCTCCAGATCTTCAAAGCAAATACCATCGCAACCAATTCCAAATCATGGTTTGGATACCCCTTCACATAATCCTTCAGTTATCGTGATGCATACGCAATAACCTTGCCGTTTTGCATAAGCACACATCCTAGTCCTTTATGCAATGCATCACTATACACAATAAAATTTCATGTGTTATCCGAAAGAGATAACACATGTGCCGTACTCAGTCTCTTCTTCAACTCCTGGAAACTTTCCTCACACTTCTCCGTCCAAATGAATTTCACCTATTTCCTAGTTAAATTCATCAGTGGAGTCGCGATTTTGGAAAAGTCCTGAATAAACCTTCTATAATATCCTACTAATCCAAGAAAACTTCTCACTTTCGACGGTGTCTTCTGTTGATCCCAGTTCATCACAGCTTCAAACTTGGAGGGATCTACCAAAATTCCGTCCTTATCAATCACATGTCCAAGAAATTGCACCCGCTCTATCCAGAATTCGCATTTCAAAAACTTGGCATACAACTTATCTCTTCTCAATGCCTCCAACTGTTACCTTCAGATGCTCTACGTGTTTCTCCTTGTTCTTCCAATACACAAGAATGTCGTCGATAAACACCACCATGAATTTGTCCCAAAATGGCTTGAATACTCTGTTCATTAGATCTATAAATGCTACAGGAGCATTTGTTAGACCAAATGACATCACCAGAAATTCGTAGTGACCATATCGAGTCCTGAACGCTGTCTTCGGAACATCCTCTGTCATCACTTTTAACTGATGATAACCACTTCTCAGGTCTATCTTTCAGAAGTATCTCACACCCTTCAATTGGTCAAGCAATCGTTAATCCTAGGCAACGGATACTTATTCTTATTCTTAATTATGACCTTGTTTAACTCCTTGTAGTCGATGCAGAGCCGCATCGTCCCATCCTGTTGGGTTTGTACGAAATCGTGACGCAATCAAATTACAAAAATTAGCGGAAGCATGGTATATCAGAGTTTAAAAAAATTTCTACAAAACCATTACCCGGATCATCCTTTATGCAAATTATTAATTTAAAACGATAAATAAGAAGTTATGGAATCATACCCTTGTAGAACGAAGCTTCCACAGGTACTAGTTCAACTCCTTGTTCTTCGTGATCTCCTTGAATTTTCAGGTTAGATTCCTTTCTTTGATCAACGTTAGCCACCCAAGTGTTTGGCCTCTAGAGGTGATCCACCAAGGAAGATGAATTATCAAGAAGGAGGGTGTTTGGCTTAACCTTAGTTTTCTATCCTCTATAGAAAAGGAGTACTCTCCAACAATTGGAATTACATCAATCTAATATCTATTATAAGACTTCTCTTATATAGACATTGGTCAACCCTTCTAATCCTATTAGACATGGGATTTCTTTTAATTAATTAAACTCCTTTAATTAATTTAGGCTTCCCACCACATGGGAATAATTAATTAAATTCATTTAATTAATTTGTCTCCTAATCTTATTAGGAATAAATGAGAGTACTAAATATTAAATTAATTACTAAACTCCTTTAGAAATTAAAATAATAATAATTGTAATAATATTAATAAGACTCCTCTTATTAATTTATATTTAATATTTCCAAAATATTAAATAATAAACATTAAGCTATTTAATTTATTCTATCACCATAGATTAAATTAATTATACTTAATGCATTATTACGATTATGCCATTACCTTCTTAAATAATTATTCTTCCTTTTATGGTGTGACCCTTTAGGTTCTCCATATTAAACCGGTTGTGAATAAATCAATTAAAACAATTTTAATCTTATTTAAATAAATAAATTAAACTAATAATCTATTTAAATAAATAATATTTATTCTACAATAGGGATAAGCCTCCCTAGCGATCAACGACTTTCCAGATAATATAGATTTCAACATTAATCATAAAAGAACCTGTGAGTTAATAGTTACCATACAATTCAATCCTTCCACCATACAATGTCCCAATTAAATATAAGACATGGATTTACTGTCAAGTCTTATTTTATTTAATTATATGTATTTCGATTAGAAAATGCACAACTCCAAATAATGCAAATTAAAAACTCCTTTCTAATTTCATTTCACCTTGGCCAAGGATTCCTGGGTTGTCATTTAACGAATCACATGGGACATATCTCCTCTTTTACTAGAGGTGGTAGATTCTTTATTGATCATTCATTTTCTCCATATGTAACTCATTATACCCAAGCATACCCTATATATGCCTTAAAAGGTCTTAAGGAATAAGTCAAAGTATAATTTGTTACATACAAGATACTATGATGATCTCAAGTCCAAGGATCACTTGTACTACTATCACATTAGGAATTCCTATTGACATGCGAGTAAAACTCCATTAGGTATTCCATAGCGAATCACGTTCAGTGAACTTATTCTCCAATAAGCACCTACATACTTGCTTTAGTGTCTCCACACAAATGATCATGAGATCAATCATCCTCATCCAATGAGCAAGCAACATATGTACCAATCTATCCGGATTTACTAATCCCCTTTTTAGTAATCCCACGATTGGGAACTATTTTAGTTTTAGAGCTTTCTAAGAATTTAGATCTCATTAGCATGATCATCATCATGATTCTAAAAGCATTGCTTAAAACTATGGGTTATTTACATATTATAAAAACAGCACCATGTAGATAATTAAATGCCTTTAATAAATGAATATTTTATTAATAAATAAATAAGATTGTTTACAAAGTACGTGCTTTATCATCATACATGATTGGCTTGTATGCACACTACTATCAATCTCCCACTTGCACTAAAGCCAATCGCCATGGTATCTCATACCCATCTTCTCTAAGTGACGATCAAACTGCTGTTGTGTTAAAGCTTTAGTTAATGGATCTGCAATGTTGTCTTGAGAGTCTACACTCTCCTCTTTCAATGATTTGTTTAATCAAAGTGCCGCAACACATGTTTAGATTCAAGATGAGACTTAGGAACTATTCCTAGTTCTGTAATGAACTTTTCATCTAAAACATCAACTTGCAGCTTCACTTACAGTTATATACTTTGCCTCTGTCACTGAATCAGCAACTGTTTGCTGCTTGGAACTCTTCCAACTCACTACGCCTCCGTTCAAGGTAAAAAACATACCCCGAAACAGATTTACTGTCATCTTGGTCCGTTTGAAAACTTGAGTCTGTGAAGCCCTCGAGTTTTAATTCAGACCCACCGTAGACAAGAAAAATATCTTTAGTCCTTCTCAAGTACTTTAGGATATTCTTCACTGTCTTCCAGTGCTCTTCTCCAGGATTCGACTGGTATCTGCTCGTTACACTAAGTGCATGAGCAACATCCGGTCTAGTACATATCATACCGTACATGATAGATCCTATTGCAGAAGCATAAGGGATCTTACTCATACGGTCTCTCTCCTCAGGTGTCTTTGGGGCCTGTTTCTTGGAGAGATGTATTCCATGGCTCATCAGCATGAGACCTCTTTTGGAATCTTCCATGCTAAATCTCTTTAGCATTGCATCAATGTACGTTCCTTGGGATAAACCAAGCATCCTTTTAGATCTATCTCTATAGATCTTTATCCCCAAAATATAGGATGCTTCTCCCAAGTCCTTCATGGAGAAGTGTTTAGATAACCAGATTTTAATTGATTGTAGCATAGGAATGTCATTCCCTATCAGTAATATATCATCAACATATAATACAAGGAATGAAATTACGCTCCCACTAACCTTCTTGTACACACATGGTTCATCGTCATTTTTGATAAAATCAAACTCTTTGATTGTCTCATCAAAACGAATGTTCCATCTACGAGAAGCTTGCTTCAATCCATAAATGGATCGTTGCAGCTTACAGACTTGATTTATTCCAACCTTTGAAACAAATCCCTCTGGCTGTGTCATATACACATCCTCCTCAAGTTTTCCATTGAGGAAGGCCGTTTTCACGTCCATCTGCCAGATCTCATAGTCGTTATAAGCTGCAATTGCAAGCAAAATCCGAATGGACTTGAGCATAGCTACTGGTGAAAAGGTTTCATCATAATCAACTCCTTGTCTTTGTTTGAAACCTTTTGCAACCAGTCGGGCCTTATAGGTCTCCACCTTGCCGTCCGCTCCAGTCTTTCTTTTAAAGACCCATTTACACCCAATAGGCTTAATGCCTTCAGGTGGTGAAACCAAAGTCCATACTTTGTTTTCATACATGGAGTCCATTTCGGATTTCATGGCTTCAAGCCATTTCCCTGAGTCTTTATTACTCATGGCCTGTTCGTAATTCAATGGATCATCATCATTCATGATGTGTACCTCATCGTCATCCTCTATAACGAATCCATACCTCTCAGGTATCTTCGGTACTCTCCAAGATTTACGAACAGGGTGTGGTATAGTTGGTTCTTCTACTTAGGTCAGGTACCTGACTTTGATCCGTGGTAATTTGTGGTTCTTGAACTTCTTCAAGATATATCTTACTCCCACTGACCCCTTCATGGATAAACTCCTTTTCCAAGAAGGCAGCATGTTTCGCAACAAACACCTTTTGATCAGTTAGATGATAGAAATAATACCCTACAGTTTCTTTAGGGTATCCCACAAATCTACACTTTTCGGATTTAGTCTGTAGCTTATCATGTTCAAACTTTTTGACATAAGCTGGACAACCCCAAGTCTTAACATGCTTAAGATTTTGTTTCCTCCCCTTCCACATCTCATATGGAGTCTTTGGGACGGATTTGGTAGGTACCTTGTTAAGTAGGTATGCAGCCGTTTCTAGGGCATATCCCCAGAAGGAAATTGGAAGGTCGGTAAAACTCATCATGGATCGAACCATGTCTAACAGTGTT
Organism: Panax stipuleanatus; assembly: GCA_020205555.1. Taxonomy (NCBI): domain Eukaryota; kingdom Viridiplantae; phylum Streptophyta; class Magnoliopsida; order Apiales; family Araliaceae; genus Panax; species Panax stipuleanatus. The sequence goes on from CM035120.1 coordinate 94,158,931, forward strand.
CGATTTCTCCTTTCAGATACTCCATTTAACTGTGGTGTACCTGGAGGAGTCCATTGTGAGATTATACCATTTTCTTTGAGACAATTGAGAAACTCACCGCTTAAGTATTCTCCGCCTCGATCTGATCGAAGTATCTTTATACTCTTGCCCGTTTGTTTCTCTACTTCATTTCTGAACTCTTTGAACTTTTCAAATGATTCTGACTTGTATTTCATTAAATACACATATCCAAATCTTGAGTGATCATCAGTGAAAGTAATAAAATAAGAATACCCACCCCGTGCACTTGTTGTCATAGGCCCACAAACGTCTGTGTGAATCAATGCCAACAACTCTGTAACTCTTTCTCCTCTTCCACTAAAAGGAGATTTAGTCATTTTACCCATGAGACAAGATTCACAAGTTGGATATGATTCATAATCAGATAGCTCGAGGAGCCCATCTTTATGCAACTTGGATAATCTTGTTTCATTGATATGACCGAGTCTACAGTGCCACATGTAGGTATAATTAATATCATCTCTTTTTCTTTTCTTAGTTTGTTCAATTTGAAATATATTTTCTTGTAAGTCAAGTGTATAAAGTCCATTTCGCAAATTTCCAATACCATATAAAACATCGTCTTTATAAATAGAACAACTATTGTTCTTTATAACAACGTTAAATCCTTCCATATCCAATACAGAAATTGAAATAATGTTTTTAATAATATTCGGAACATAATAACAATTATTAAGATAAATGGACTTGCCCGAAGGCATTGCTAAATAATAAGTTCCTACAGCTAATGCAGCAACCTTTGCTCCATTCCCCACTCGTAGGATCACCTCATCATTGTTCAGCTTTCTACTTCTGACCAGTCCCTGCACAGTATTACATATGTGAGAACCACAGCCGGTATCCAATACCCAAGTAGAATTATGACTTTCAGAAAAATTAATTTCAATCATAAACAAACCTTGATTGGAAGTCGAAGCTTCTCCAAGCTTCTTCTCTGCTAGATACTTCTTGCAGTTCCTTTTCCAATGTCCCGGCTTGTTGCAATGAAAGCACATTCCTTTAGCTGGTTCAGGTTTCTTTTGTTCCTTTTCTTTCCCCTTTCCCTTAGCCTTCTTGGATTTCTTCTTTTCAGAAGATACCTTAGGTCTCTTCCTTTTATTGGAAGAATCCACCATCAAGATATGGTTCTTCTTGGATGGGAAGTGACCTTCTGCAGTTTTCAGCATGTTAAGCAGCTCAGGCAAGCTGACATCTAGCTTATTCATGTGAAAATTAACCACAAACTGCGAGAAGGTCTCAGGGAGTGACTGCAAGACCAGTCTTGACTCAACTCCCCATCCATGACGAACCCAAGCTGTCCAAGGCGTTCAATCAAATTGATCACTTTCAGGACATGAGTCTCGACGGCAGTACCCTCGGTCATCCGAGATCGGAAGAGCTCCTTAGATATCTCATATCTAGCAGTCCTACTCTAGTTCACCATACAACTCCTTGAGGTGAAGCAGCATAGCAGGAGCATCCATTTTTTCGTGCTGACGCTGAAGCTCGTTATTCATGGATGCGAGCATGATGCATTGAGCCACAGATGCATCATCTTGCCACTTATTGAAAGTGGCAATCTCTTCCTCAGAGGCTGTTTCTGAAACAGATTCAGGGACAGTTGAATTTAGGACATAAGAAATCTTTTCAGCAGTGAGAACAATTCTCAGATTTCTTAGCCAGTCCTCATAATTCGGCCCGGTAAGCTTGTTTGCATCAAGTATGCTTCGTAGTGAGATTAGTGATTTAGACATTTTTAAAATTCTGCATGTGAAAAATAACATTTTAGCAAACATTCATTTTATTAATTTTGCATACCAAAATAAATTTAGGTCTTTATTTTAAATTGGTATCTCCCACTATTTTCATCAAACTATATTACCCTCACTTATATAGTTCGGCAACATCTAATTAAAGATTTGCTAGTGAGAATAAGGATCCCATTTCAAATGTATATAACCTTGTTGATAGCACAACAAGCGATATACAAATAAATAGGTAGACAACTCTTGTCAATTACAACACTATATAACTCCTTTTATTTTGCCTCTTAAATCATAATGGTCAAGTGTGTGCACATCCGAACTAAAATGATTTAAGTTAAGTCCAGCCTAGCACTTCCATAAATTCAAAAAAGAAAAATGTTCGTCCTTGTGGATAGCACAACAAGACTAGATCGTTCAATTTTCTTGATAAGCATCAAATGTGATTAATTAACATCTTAAATACGCAATACTCGCCTTGTGGATAGCACAACAAGCTCATATTAAATATTTAATACTCTATTAATTTATCATGCTAGAAGGCGACGTTCGATATTCCAAATATCATTGAACGCTTCAGACTTAATATTATTTCTTTGAGGGGTTTGTTATTATTTGTCTCATCTTGTTTAGCGCGCATGCACATATATATATAAAATACGCGTCATTTTATTAAACATGCGAAGCATGTTTGCATAAAATATAATATATATAATATTTAGCATGCAATATAGAATATTATATTCTACCCGGATTGATTATGGACTTTTATTCTAGTTTGGTTCACTAGAGCCACCAAGTGAACCAAAAGGTCAAACCTAGGAGTGCAAGAATTTAAATTTAAATATAACTATTACATTTAAACTCGGGCTCCATACAAACGGGTCTTCACGCGCTCCTTGCTCCTTGGTCTCCAATTTCTTCAAGATAATTCTAACTATTCTTATTACATTAAACTATTTAATTTAAATAGAAACCTTGATCAACAGTCAAGGGGAAGTACATAGGAAGGAGATAGAATTTTACATCAAGAAAAAAAATTAGAGAAGACGAGGTACGCAGACCCCATTTAATAAAACCCATTCATTCAAGCATTCAACTAAAATAAAATCCAATCACATTGGTCAAATAGTTCATAATCAATCCCCATTTATTTTCATACATATCACCATATATATCAATAAATAAATATTCATCTCATGAATTAAAACATTCCATATATATATAGTATCATTTAATGGGCAATTTTAAATTGCATGAAATCCAATTTCAAGATTAAAATAAACTCTTTATTTTAATTATAAAATTATTTAGAATATAATATATAAATATATCATATTTATTTTTTAAAAAGAAGTCACCTTCTTTTATTAAAAGAGTCCTGCAGGTTTATTAAAAAAAGTCCTTTCATGATGGGTCACCTTCTTTTTGGAGTAGGAAATAGACAACACCTTTTCTTTGCAGAATTCAAGATTAGCACCAAAAAAAAATTGTGATTCGTCCCAAAAAAAGACTTTTTTTAAAAAAAAAATATATATATATATATATATATATAATTTTATACAATAAAATTATGCCCAATAAATTATTTTAAATACATACCCATATGTATATGAAATCAAAAATAAATTAATAATTGCATAAAGATTTGGCTCTGATGCCACTGTTGGGTTTGTACGAAATCGTGACGCAATCAAATTGCAAAAATTAGCGGAAGCATGGTATATCAGAGTTTAAAAAAATTTCTACAAAACCATTACCCGGATCATCCTTTATGCAAATTATTAATTTAAAACGATAAATAAGAAGTTATGGAATCATACCCTTGTAGAACGAAGCTTCCACAGGTACTAGTTCAACTCCTTGTTCTTCGTGATCTCCTTGAATTTTCAGGTTAGATTCCTTTCTTTGATCAACGTTAGCCACCCAAGTGTTTGGCCTCTAGAGGTGATCCACCAAGGAAGATGAATTATCAAGAAGGAGGGTGTTTGGCTTAACCTTAGTTTTCTATCCTCTATAGAAAAGGAGTACTCTCCAACAATTGGAATTACATCAATCTAATATCTATTATAAGACTTCTCTTATATAGACATTGGTCAACCCTTCTAATCCTATTAGACATGGGATTTCTTTTAATTAATTAAACTCCTTTAATTAATTTAGGCTTCCCACCACATGGGAATAATTAATTAAATTCATTTAATTAATTTGTCTCCTAATCTTATTAGGAATAAATGAGAGTACTAAATATTAAATTAATTACTAAACTCCTTTAGAAATTAAAATAATAATAATTGTAATAATATTAATAAGACTCCTCTTATTAATTTATATTTAATATTTCCAAAATATTAAATAATAAACATTAAGCTATTTAATTTATTCTATCACCATAGATTAAATTAATTATACTTAATGCATTATTACGATTATGCCATTACCTTCTTAAATAATTATTCTTCCTTTTATGGTGTGACCCTTTAGGTTCTCCATATTAAACCGGTTGTGAATAAATCAATTAAAACAATTTTAATCTTATTTAAATAAATAAATTAAACTAATAATCTATTTAAATAAATAATATTTATTCTACAATAGGGATAAGCCTCCCTAGCGATCAACGACTTTCCAGATAATATAGATTTCAACATTAATCATAAAAGAACCTGTGAGTTAATAGTTACCATACAATTCAATCCTTCCACCATACAATGTCCCAATTAAATATAAGACATGGATTTACTGTCAAGTCTTATTTTATTTAATTATATGTATTTCGATTAGAAAATGCACAACTCCAAATAATGCAAATTAAAAACTCCTTTCTAATTTCATTTCACCTTGGCCAAGGATTCCTGGGTTGTCATTTAACGAATCACATGGGACATATCTCCTCTTTTACTAGAGGTGGTAGATTCTTTATTGATCATTCATTATCTCCATATGTAACTCATTATACCCAAGCATACCCTATATATGCCTTAAAAGGTCTTAAGGAATAAGTCAAAGTATAATTTGTTACATACAAGATACTATGATGATCTCAAGTCCAAGGATCACTTGTACTACTATCACATTAGGAATTCCTATTGACATGCGAGTAAAACTCCATTAGGTATTCCATAGCGAATCACGTTCAGTGAACTTATTCTCCAATAAGCACCTACATACTTGCTTTAGTGTCTCCACACAAATGATCATGAGATCAATCATCCTCATCCAATGAGCAAGCAACATATGTACCAATCTATCCGGATTTACTAATCCCCTTTTTAGTAATCCCACGATTGGGAACTATTTTAGTTTTAGAGCTTTCTAAGAATTTAGATCTCATTAGCATGATCATCATCATGATTCTAAAAGCATTGCTTAAAACTATGGGTTATTTACATATTATAAAAACAGCACCATGTAGATAATTAAATGCCTTTAATAAATGAATATTTTATTAATAAATAAATAAGATTGTTTACAAAGTACGTGCTTTATCATCATACATGATTGGCTTGTATGCACACTACTATCACATCCTTCTTCTTAACGAATAACACCGATGCTCCCCACGGCGATACGCTCGGCTGTATATATTTCTTGTCCAAAAGCTCTTGAAGCTACACCATCAATTCTTTCATCTCTATCGGAGCCATACGGTATGGGGCCTTCCATATTGGAGCAGTTCCTGGCGCTAAATCGATCACAAACTCCATTTCCCTATCTGGCAGAAGTCTTGGTAAATCATCCACAAATACGTCCACAACGTCTCTCACTACAGGTATCTCCTCTAACTTTGGGCTCTCTTTACGACTATCGACTATGTAGGCTAAATATCATACACAACCTTGTCTCAACAATTTCTTGGCCTATGTGATGCCCCCAAATTCGTGTCCTTTCGAAACCTCGGATCCGGTCCGCCACGATACTACTATCATCAAATTATTATATCTTTTATTCATAACTTAAAGAATATAACTTTGCTTTATTACAATTTATAATATAAATTCCTTCCATATCCAGGATCCGTATAATAACCCCAAGCTTTTATAAGTTTCAATCTTGGTCATTTACCATTCTTGACTTTACATCATATTCGATATTATAAAAATGCGGAATAATTTAAACTTTTCTATATCCTTTAAATAAAATCTTTTATTGATCTCATAACTTGAATCAATTACATAACCTTGAATCAAACTATATTATGATTCATTCTATTCGAATTACTGTATAAGATTTTACATCTTGATTCGATATCCTCTATGTATTAACTAATACATCTTTACATCACGGCTAGTATTAAACATCGTAAATAACTACCAAGTACATCTCCTAGAACCTAAACATGGTTCAAGATCATAACATCAGATAATTAAATCAATCTCCTTGCGATACTATGAACTCTATCAATCAAGTAGCACGTAACTTTACCGTGAGTCCTTAACCTGTAAAAATGGTTATTTGCAAGAGTGAGCTCGACAGCTCAGTAATTCTAACAGTTTTCATGCATCACATAGCATATAATATCATACTCAGTTCATGCATTTATAATCAATTTATATTTACTACGTATGTTACTTCTCACATAACGAGCATATCATCAAAGATCAACTTTCAATCTCATACATATCTCATATGCAGTTCATAAACATACATCAACATTCTCATAGCATAATATAACTCAACTAACAGTTATCGCATTCATATACAAATAGGAACCGAAAGACTTACCTGATTCGTAGTTTATCAACTACGACTTAACTGCTTAAAGCTATCTGTGTTTCGTGTATTCCTATACAGTTATATAATCATGGATTCATACCCATCAGTCATATATTTCATACGCTCTTATTATAAGAACAAATATTATTTCCTAACTTGGTTTCATTTTTACTTGAACTTAGGGTGACAATATCGTTACCGCATAATCTCATACTCATTTTATTGAAACCGCACTATTTCAGCCCTTATGGTCTTTAAGAAAAGTATATAAACACGACTTAAGTTCAAGTAGTTAACAAACTGCTTTTCGTAGCTCTGCAGAACGGCGCGGCCGCACTGCATTAAAGCTTGGGAGTGGCGCGGCCGCACTACTCCCTGCGAGAACCAAACTTGAGATTTTTATTGGACGGTTCAGCCTCTAGTATATCATGTATTCTGATACACACTATAAACACGAGTAGGTTCTGAATTTTCTTCAAGTTTATATTCAACTATATAATTTTGAATTTCATAGCTCTATGTTAAGTTATTTAAATCAACAAGGCTTAACACTTCATTTAATAAAGGGTCAGTGACATAAGCCTTTAAACCATATAATGCTACTAATAAGCCTCTAATAGCATGCTCACATGTATCTATCTTATTTACATGGACATAGCATAGTTCATTATTTGAAAACTTATTTTAAACCATGTTCAAATAGTCTAATTCATGCTTAGCTACATGATGAACACACTCGACACGTCTAGAGGCATAAAGCGTCCTAGTGTACATGCTTTGAAAAGCCATAATACCATTTACACAATGTTAAAAACTATTAGTTCTCAAACTTTCAAGTTTTTCTTCAAAACGTTTTAAGCCAAGCCATAGTCGTAGCACATGCAAGGTAACTTGATAACAAACTACGTTTCATACTTACGTACGTATGCTCCAAGGTTAGTTTTCGAATGACACTATGTACTACAAAGTTTATTTTCCAAAACTTTAAGTTTTCATTAAAACTCCATTAAAACAAAAGCGGTTTACTATTAACCAAGGTAACTTATCAACAACTACCTTTCATACTCATCGACACACATAATCAAGACACGTACATATGTCTCCAAAGTCAGATTTCTAAGGACTTTAAATTCATCAAGTTTCATTTCTCAAAAACTTTAAGTTTTCTTTTAGAAAATCATTAATACTAAGGTATTTCCATTCATTACATGCATGGTAACCTTAGGTCACATACTAGACTCATTTATATTCTTATGAGAGTCAAACTAGCATGCCCATTAAGTCAGATTAGAGCAGAAAGCAATATCTAACTCTGGCAAACGGCGCGGCCGCGCCACTTCGGTTCAGCATCAGACTTGGCCTTTGCTTCATGCAGTATTCAAACAACTTATCCTAACTGCATTTAATTTATCATGATAATTTCTTACAATTATAGAACTTTGAAATGAGAAATGTTCATAGTAACATTACCTCTTCAAGGCTTGCAATACTAGGCTTGCTTTCAACTTAGATAGCTTCCTCTCAATTTAGCACTTCCCTCTCTTAATACTTATCAACAAACTCTCTCTATAAACTCATCAAGAACTTAGCAAACTAGAATTATGAAGGGGAGGCTTCTATTTATAGGAAAGCCATTACACAAACTTGGTTTTTGCCCCACAAATTAAACCAAAGTTAAGAAGAGAAGTCCATTGGGCAAGAAGAGGTTGGTGGAGGTGGTTGAAGTTTATTATTTGAGCCACTACCTCTTTCATTATTACCATCATCCGACTGTATGTTGTATTACGGTGATGTCAATAAAAATAAGAGGTCATGTGATTTTTGCGGTACAAGTAGATACTGTGAACGGCGCAAGAAAAAGGGAAAAGACGTGCCGAAAAAGATCTTACGTTACTTTCCCATTGCGCCGAGGCTTCAGCGGTTGTTCATGTCAACACATACCGCCGAGGATATGAGGTGGCACTCTACACGGGACATAGTCGAAGGTCAACTGACGCACCCGACAGATGGGCTTGAGTGAAAAATTTTTGATAAAAAGCACCCCTCGTTTGCTGAAGAGGTTCGCAATGTTAGGCTTAGACTTGCTACAGATGGGTTTAATCCGTTTAACGGGCCTTACACAAAGCCCTACTCAACTTGGCCGGTGATTATTGTTGTGTATAACCTCCCGTCTTCGATGTGCATGAAAGATCCCTACATGTTCATGCCTTTACTGATTTCGGGTGATAAGAGTCCAAGTAAAGACATCAATGTATACCTCAGGCCGTTAATTGATGAGTTGAAGATGTTGTGGGAAAAAGGGGTTCAAACTTATGATGTATCTCTTAAGCAGAACTTTGACATGAGGGCAGCTTTATTGTGGACAATAAATGACTTCCCGGCGTTAGGAATGATCAGTGGATGGTCGACTCACGGGGGCTTGTCATGTCCCGTGTGCATGGGGTCAGTTAAAGCTATGCGGCTCAAACATGGGGGGAAAATAAGTTTCTTTGCAACATCCAGACAGTTTTTGCCGATTGAACATCGTTATCGATGGATGAGTAGACAATTCAATCGAAAAATAGAGAAACGTCAAGTACCTGGCCGTCTTTCTGGGTCAGCAGTGTTGAGTTGGATTAGTCATTTAAAGTTTCCACCTCCAGGGAAGAATCACAGATTAGAGCGAGCTTATGGTTACGACAAGGTTCACAACTGGACACACAGATCCATGTTCTTTGACCTGCCTTATTGGGCTACGCTCTGCATCCGTCATTGTTTAGATCCGATGCATACTAAGAAGAACGTATTTGATAACATTTTTTATACAGTCCTAGATGCAAGTGGTAGAACAAAGGACAACAACAAGTCGAGGCTTGATTTGGTAGAAATGAACATTAGGGAAGATCTGTGGCTGTATCAGGAGGGTAGTAAGACGGTAATGCCTAAAGCTGAATATACTTTGACCAGGGAACAGTTGATATTGATATATGAAATTGGAATCAGTGGACTGAAGCTCCCAGATGGATATTCTTCGAATATAGCAAGGTGTTGTAAAGTCGAAGACCTGAAGTTTCGGGGTCTCAAAAGTCATGATTGTCACGTATTCATGTAAAAGTTGATCCCTGTGGCATTTATCGACTTGTTACCGAAACGTGTGGTTGAAGCACTGACGGAGCTTTCTAATTTCTTCAGAGATCTACGCTTAACGGAGCTCCAGCTCAAAGACATAGATAAAATGGAGATGCAGATAGTGGAAATAATTTGCAAGTTAGAAATGATCTTCCCTCCATCTTTATTTGATTCAATGGAGCATTTGCCTATTCACTTGCTATACGAAGCTAAGTTTGGCGGTCCCGTGCAATATAGATGGATGTATCCATTCGAGAGGTAATGACATTAATGTTTTTAATACGGTAAAATGTTCATTCTTGTTTGCTAATCTATATATCACATAGGTATATGCGACGTCTAAAGAAAAAGGTGAAGAATAGAGCCCGTGTAGAGGGGTCAATTGCTGAAAGTTATGTTATGGAGGAACTTGTTAATTTCTGCTCGTTGTACTTTGAGCCGAATGTTCAGACGAAGCACAATCGCTTACGTCGGAATGAGGCTGTTGCGCACGAGGAAAATGGAGAATTAACGGCTTTTAGTCATCCTGTACGCCCATTCGGCGATAAAAAAAAGGCGATTCTTGATCGATAGTGAGTATGCAGCTGCCACATTGTATGCACTTGTCAACATGAATGAAGTAGCGCCATACATTAAGTAAGTAGTCGTAACTATATATAAATGTCTGGTGTAACTGTGTCAAGTTTCTTTACAAACACTTTAAGTATATAACTGTGCTGCAGTCAATATGATGCTGAAGTACGTGAAACAAATCCGAGTATATCGGACGGGGATTTGCAAAATTTGAGAAATGGACAATTTGGGCAATGGTTTAGAGATCATGTAAGTCTAACCTTTACAAGTTCAATGAATCTACCATCATAGATTTTCTATATGACGTAATTAACTTTAGAATATGTTGTGTTAATATACATTAGGTCCTCACAGATGAGTTAGCTGACAATCGACTAAAGCTTATAGCCGACGGCCCTGAAAGATCTGTAGATACTTATACATGTTGCATTGTCAACGGTTACAGATTTAAGTGTTGCGATATTGGGGAAGTCGCTTCTGCTGATTCTGGTGTTGTGGTTAAAGGTAGCTGCTACGATAACATTTGGGATGACTGGTATGGACGATTGCTAGAAGTTGTCGTTCTCAAATATTGGGGTCAGAAAGAGTTAGTTTGCTTCAATTGTCATTAGTTTGATGTTGAGAATGGAGTTAAAGTTAATAAAAAATCAGGACTGGTGACTATTAATGTTAAGTCAAAACTAAGACTGATGACTGGTATGGACGAGCCTTTTATTTTAGCAAGTCAAGCAACACAGGTGTACTACGCGCGGAGTGTTAAGACTCATGCAAGCCCATGGTATGCTGTTATAACCACCGAAGCCCATGGTTTTCAAGGCACAGCTCCTCGTCCAGACTATGAACCTTTCCAAGTCGAGTCTACTAGTGTCACACCTGCTGATGTGACAATTATTAGTGAGTCTAGTGAAGAAGATGATGATGTTGTCACTGTCGAAAGTGAAGACGATGTTGTTGAGGATGTTGATATAATTGAAGAAATCGTTGAGGATGACGAAGATGGTGATGACAACAATAGTGAAGATATACTGCTCGAAGATGACGATTCTGATGTTGATGGCTTTGATGATATAAATGATTAGGAGTATATACTCTTTATGTCCTTTTAGTTGTATTCAAATGTAATAGTTTGTAGTAGTGCAATCATTATCTAAAACTTATATTGTATTCAAATGTAATAGTTTATGTCCTTTTAGGTTACCATTTATGTTGTATCCTTTTAGTTGTATCTGCATGTTATCCTCTTTGTTACTGTTAAAAATATTGTGATTACGAATGTCTAATAATATTTTGTTGATGATTTGACAGTATATATACAGATATGGCGCGTACACCACACGGCGGTCGTGGTGGGAGTGCTGGTAGTTCAGGCCGTGGAGGTAGTGGCGGTGATGATCAGGCCGGATAATCAGGTATAATTACATGTTTTGCTGTTATACATCTTATTGTTTTTAATTTTATATAGTATTAACATTATATTCGTTTAATAAATATTGTTGTATTTCACTACATAGGTGATCGACGTAGGCCTCCGCGGGGACTAGCACGTGGATTGCTAGGGAATCCCCCCCAGGCGCCGCTTATTTGTCGTGTTGCTGGTAATAGGTAATTATGTATTTGACATTATTTTTGTAATAATTATTTAGTTATTATATATTCTTTGTAATTTGCAAATGTATCTATGTCAATTTTAGTATCCTTGGAGCGACGCCAAGGAACACGTTGCTTGGGATCGTCCGCAACCGATTCTCAAGCCTGTGGATGAGGTAGGGGGATGTGGATGACCGCTCACGTGGGCTCATTATTGCTGAGTTTAGGGTAAGATGTCATTCATTCATATATGTTAGTTTTATATTCCATTTGAATATTTTTTTACCGTTTTGATTTAACACAGGTCTACTAAGCTTATTAATGTGTAATGTGCAGAGATATTACCGATTCGAGGACGGTAAGGAAGCCCAGGGCATGACTATTCTCCAGAGGTATCTCGAGATGAACTGGCACAAGTGGGTCTACGACTGGAAGAAGAAGGCCCAGACCAAGATGGCTGATGGACAGACACTTAGAGATGTCTGGCCAGATTTCATTGGTGCTGCGGTGTGGGAGCAGATGTGCGATATTTGGGAGGGCGAGGCGTTCAGGAAGATGTCGGCACAACGTATAGCTGCCCGACAGCAGAGTCGTCTCCCACACTGCACTGGGTCTCAGTCATACGACCTTTACAGGGAGAGACTCGAGGTGAGTCTAAAGCACCCACCTTCCCGCCTCGAGTTTTGGTGGCACGCTCACCAGAAGAAAGGTGAAGGTGGTTATATCTCACCTGAGGCAGAGCGCATTGCTGTAAGTAATATAATTCTTTTATTTAGTATGTATTTAAAATCTTGAAATTCTTTTGTATTTTTTTGTTTTATACTTTGCTTTTCATCTATTTATGTGTTTTTTCAGACACGGTTCGAGGACCTTGCTGTGGTCCGGAGCAGCCAGAGAGGTGACACTCCTGTAGATGATGCTACGCGTGCGGATGAGGAGATGGAGGATTGGCTGCAGGCTACAGGGGGGCCGAATAAGGGTAGAGTTTTGGGCCATCCCCGGATCCCCGCCTACACTTTAGTCCCTGCTGCGAGATCTCGACGTCGCCCACCCACCGGAGGTAGTGGTGCGAGTGGATCGGGCACCGGCCCTTCATTATCTGACGACTTCTTCAGGCGGATCATCGAGGGGTGCATGGCGAGCAGTGTCGTGCAGTCAGGCGCACCGTCACGCGAGCGGATCTACCAGCTTGCTCAGGAGGTTGTCCACGGCTCCATAGATCCTACAGCTGCCGCTGACGACCTCATGGGTGTAGTCCGGGAGGAGGCCATCCGTGTATGTGCGGTTGTCTTGGCCAACATCTTTCCTCCACATATTCGACACGTAAAAACAATTATTGATATATTTCCTTATTTGTAATTATATTGCTTTTATAAACTGTCAAACAAATAGTTAACATATACATTTTCAAAACCCGCCTCGGTAGTCAAAACGACACGCAAACACAGACATAGCACCGCATAGCCATTAGGCACGCGTTACAACTGACGGGACTCGATTCCGATATACGGAGCCCGAGTTCGAGTTCGAGTCCCGTCTGCCTAATTAGTCGAAAACTTAGAAAAAAGTCAAAAAAGAGACCAAAACCCGCCTCGGTCGTCAAAACAACACACAAACACAGACATAGGACCGCATAGGCATAAGACACGCGTTACAACTGACGGTGCTCGATTCCGATATACGGAGCCCGAGTTCGAGTCCCGTCTGTCTAAATAGTCAAAAACTTAGAAAATAGTCCAAAAAGAGGCCCAAAACCCGCCTCGGTCGTCAAACCGACACGCAAATACAAACAATAGCACAGCATAGCCATTAGGCACGCGTTACAACTGACGGGACTCGATTCCGATATACGGAGCCCGAGTTCGAGTCCCGTCTGCCTAAATAGTCAAAAACTTAGAAAATAATCCAAAAAGAGGCCAAAACCCGCCTCGGTAGTCAAAACGACACGCAAATACAAACAATAGCACCGCATAGCCATTAGGCACGCGTTACAACTGACAGGACTCGATTCCGATATACGGAGCCCGAGTTCGAGTCCCGTCTGCCTAAATAGTCGAAAACTTAGAAAATAGTCAAAACAGAGGCCAAAACCCGCCTCGATCATCGAAACGACATGCAAATACAAACAATAGCACCGCATAGCCATTAGGCACACGTTATAACTGACGGAACTCGATTCCAATATACGGAGCCCGAGTTCGAGTCCCGTCTGCCTAATTAGTCGAAAACTTAGAAAAAAGTTAAAAAAGAGGCCAAAACCCACCTCGGTCATCAAAATGACACACAAACACAGACATAGTATCGCATAGGCATTAGACACATGTTACAACTGACGGTGCTCGATTCCGATATACGGAGCCCGAGTTCGAGTCCCGTCTGCCTAAATAGTCGAAAACTTAGAAAAAAAGTCAAAAAAGAGGCCAAAACCCGCCTCGATCATCGAAACGACACGCAAATACAAACAATAGCACCGCATAGCCATTAGGCACACGTTACAACTGACGGGACTCGATTTCGATATACGGAGCCCGAGTTCGAGTTCCGTCTGCCTAATTAGTCGAAAACTTAGAAAAAAGTCGAAAAAGAGGCCAAAACCCGCCTCGGTCGTCAAAACGACACACAAACACAGACATAGCACCGCATAGGCATTAGACACGCGTTACAACTGACGGTGCTCGATTCCGATATACGGAGCTCGAGTTCGAGTCCCGTCTACCTAATTAGTCGAAAACTTAGAAAAAAGTCGAAAAAGAGGCCAAAACCCGCCTCGGTTGTCAAAACGACACACAAACATAGACATAGCACCGCATAGGCATTAGACACGCGTTACAACTGACGGTGCTCGATTCCGATATACGGAGTCCGAGTTCGAGTCTCGTCTGCCTAATTAGTCGAAAACTTAGAAAAAAGTCAAAAAAGAGGCCAAAACCCGCCTCGGTCTTCAAAACGACACACAAACACAGACATAGCACCGCATAGGCATTAGACACGCGTTACAACTGACGATGCTCGATTCCGATATACGGAGCCCGAAGTTCGAGTCCCGTCTGCCTAAATAGTCGAAAACTTAGAAAATAGTCAAAAAAGAGGCCAAAACCCGCCTCGGTCGTCAAAACAACACGCAAATACAAACAATAGCACCGCATAGCCATTAGGCACGCGTTACAACTGACGGGACTCGATTCCGATATACGGAGCCCGAGTTATCAGCCCATCTGTCTAATTTGTTATAACTTGAAGAACACAAACTAAAATAATGTAAATATGTTCTCATTTCTACTTTGTTATTAATATTTTAATTTTGTAGGTCTTGTTGACGAGTCTCGTGGAGGTGGAGGTGGAGGCACAGGCGACGGGACCGGTGACGGGACAGGCGACGGGACCGACGACAGTACCGGCAACGGGACAGGCGACGGGACCGACGGTGATGATACTGTCACTCCTCCTGATTTGGGTTGTAGTTAGTTTATGACATATATTTTGAGTTTCATGTATGTATGATGTACAGTTTTTGATCGAGTTGTACAGACGTCCATTTTTTATCTATATATTTGATTTGGATTACTATTTGATTGTTAGGATAATTTTGTATGATATTTGATTGTTATTTGATGGGTTTTTTTAGTTTATAACAGGTTATATGTATATATTTGTAAATGAACAGGGAAAATTTGAAATTATAAAAAAGAAATCAAAAAAAATGTAGGCATTGCCGACGGTGGCAATACCGACGGGGTTGCCGTCGCCAATGACATTCAGCGACAGACACAGTGGCAGACATGTACTAATCCAAAAAAAAATTAAAAAGGTCATTACCGACGGCACAAAGTCATTGCCGACGGCCGCGCAGTCGCCAATGAGTGCGGCTTTAAAAAATTTGGGTTTCTATTGCCGACGGCTTAACCGTCGTTCTGACCGTCGTAAGTCAGTATACGCCGTCGCTAGTGAGTTCCGTCGCCAATGATAATGTTGCCAACGGCTAACGACGGGGACCAGGGGCGACGACCTTAGCGGCGACGGTCCTCACGACGGTTACTGTCGTCGCTAATGACATCAATGCCGACGGCAGTGTAGTCATTGGTGACGGCAGTGACCGTCGGTAATGACTGTTTTTTTTTGTAGTGATAATTCATTAAATACAAGATACTATAATGATCTCAAGTCCAAGAATCACTTGTACTACTATCACATTAGGAATTCCTATTGACAAGCGAGTAAAACTCCATTAGGTATTCCATAGCGAGTCACGTTCAGTGAACTTATTCTCCAATAAGCACCTACATACTTGCTTTAGTGTCTCCACACAAATGATCATGAGATCAATCATCCTCATCCAATGAGCAAGCAACAAATGTACCAATCTATCCTGATTTACTAATCTCCTTTTTAGTAATCCCACGATTGGGAACTATTTTAGTTTTAAAGCTTTCTAAGAATTTAGATCTCATTAGCATGATCATCATCATGATTCTAAAAGCATTGCTTAAAACTATGGGTTATTTGCATATTATAAAAATAGCACCATGTAGATAATTAAATGCCTTTAATAAATGAATATTTTTATTAATAAATAAATAAGATTGTCTCTAAAGTATATGCTTTATCATCATATATGATTGGCTTGTATGCATACTACTTTCAGAGAAGGCCTTCACTATCGCTCGAGTGGGTGAAGACCAAAAGACTGTATTTGCTACGTATATGATGAGAGGAGAAGCCAACTACTGGTGGGAGGCTAATCAACAAAGAGCTGGAGAAGGGATAATAGCGTGGAAGAGATTCAAGACGCTGTTTTTCGAGAACTACTTCCCGAAAAGCATGAAGAACAGAATGGAGGTTAAGTTTTTGGAACTTAAACAAGGTGATATGATGGTGGCGCAGTACGCGACTAAGTTCAGTGAACTAGCATGATTTGCAGAACACCAAGTGGGAGACGAAGAGAGGAAGGCGAGATGTTTTGAACAAGGACTGAAGTCTTGGCTATTTAATAAGGTGTCAGTTCTTTAAATTAATTCCTTTGCGACATTGCTGGAGAAGGCGATCATTATGGAAGGTGGCAGTGAAGCCTTAAGTCTTTATAACAAGGAGAAGAAAGGAAAGAATACCGAAGCGAAGTAACTTAGGAAAAAGGAAGTAAAATAATAACAACAACAATAACAAAAACAACAACAATCAGTCGGGAAACTTTCGTGGAGGATTTAAGAAAAGGAGTGAAGCTTGTAATAAGTGTGGGAGGAGTCATCAGGGGGAGTGCTGGAAAGGAAAGAACACGTGCTATAACTGCGGCCAGGAGGGGCACATATCGTCGAATTGCCCAAAATCGAAGAAGATCCAAGGATGTTTTGCTTGTGGCTCGACGGAGCACCGGATCAAGGATTACCTGAAGAAGGGAAGTGGCGGAGGTAGCAGCCAACAAGGGGGAAACAAGCTAATGATCAGCGGACCGACACAATCTAACTGCCCGACCACTAGGACCTTTAACATGACCATCCAGCATGCAGTAGCTGCGAAGGACGTGGTGTTAGGTATAATCCCAATCAATGATATAAATGCATATATATTATTTGATTCGGGTGCCACCTGTTCTTTTATATCTGAAGAATTTGCTAGTAGACTTAATACACCCCGAGAACGATTAGAAGATCCCTTGAACATAGAAGTTACAAATAAGGAAATAATCCTTATAGAATTCATTTATTGAAATTATCGCGCAAACATTAAAGATCACGAGCTGAGCGTAGACTTGATTCCAATTAGATTGGGAGAATTTGACGTAATACTGGGAATGGATTGGTTGTATAACCATGCTGCAGTAAATTAACTGTCAGAAAAAAGTGTGAACCTTCATACTCCGAGTAAGTCTAAGGTAGTGTTTTATGGTAGCTCATTGCTTAAGCAATCGTGTTGCCTTACGATGATGCAAGCCAAGAAATTGTTAAGAAAAGGATGTATAGGTTACTTAGCTTACATTATAGATACTCAGAAAAAAAGAGTAGAAATTAAGGATATATCCGTAGTGAATGAATTCCAAGATGTATTTCCAGACGATCTGCCTGGTCTTCTTCCAGACAGAGAAATTAAACTTGTAATAGACTTAGCACCGGGAACGACACCAATTTTAAAAGCCCCATATCATATGGCGCCAGTAGAAATGAAGGAGTTGATGATACAACTGCAAGAGTTATTAGATAAAGGTTACGTGCGACCAAGTGTGTCTCCTTGGAGAGCACCAGTGTTGTTTGTTAAAAAGAAGGACGGATCGATGAGGCTCTGTATCGATTATCGAGAATTGAACAGAGTAACGATCAAGAACAAATATCTGTTACCAAGGATAGAAGACCTTTTTGATCAACTGAAAGGAGCAAAGTGTTTCTCGAAGATCGACCTACAGATAGGTTATCACCAACTGAAGGTACGGGAGGAAGACATACCAAAGACTGCATTTTGAACCCGTTATGGACACTATAAGTTTTTGGTAATGTCATTCGGATTGACTAATGCTCCGGCAGCATTCATGGACTTGATGAATCGAGTTTTCAAGCCATACTTGGATAAATTCGTAGTAGTCTTTATTGACGACATCTTGATCTACTCGAAGACAGAGGAAGAGCACGCCGAACATTTGTAGATAGTTTTGGAAATGCTAAGAAGAGAAAAGATGTATGCAAAATTTTCTAAGTGTGAATTTTGGATGGAGAAGGTTCAATTCGTATGTCACGTGGTGGATAAGAATGGAATCTCAGTGGACCCTGCAAAGGTTAAAGCAGTGAGTAATTGGGAGCAGTCGAGAACACCAACGGAGGTAAGAAGTTTCTTAGGGTTAGCAGGGTACTATCGAAGATTAATCCAAGATTTTTCTAAGATAGAAACCCCGTTGACCAATCTGATGAGGAAGACGGTGAAGTTCGTGTGGACGGACAAATGCAAAGAAAGTTTTCAGGAGTTGAAGAAAAGATTAAGTGAAGCGCTTGTGTTGTCACTACCAGATGAGACGGGAGGTTTTGTGGTGTATAGTGATGCATCGCACAAGGGACTTGACTACGTGCTTATACAACATGGCAAAGTCATTGCGTATGCATCACGATAATTAAAGGACTACAAAAAACGATACCCTACTCACAACTTAGAGTTAACGGCAGTAGTTTTTGAGTTGAAGATATGGAGACATTATTTGTACGGAGAGAACTGTGAGATATACACGGACCATAAGTGTCTGAAATATATCTTCACATAGAAGGAGTTGAATATACGTCAGAGAAGGTGGTTAGAATTAATGAAGGATTATGACTGCGATATTCTTTATAACCTGGGAAAGGCAAACGTAGTTGCCGACGCTCTGAGCAGAAAAGGAAGGGAGAAACTGTTTCACTTGATGACTCAGGAAGAATTGATAAGAGATATGGAGAAATTATAAATAGAGGTAAAGGGACCGGAGAGGTTTGAAGAAAAGTTATTTGTGATGGAAACTCGTCCAACCTTGTTGGATAGAGTAAAGGAATCGCAAGAGAATGATGAAGAGTGCGAGAAAATCAGAAAAAGGATCGCAGAGAATGAAGAAGAAAGATTCTAATTGGATAAAGATGGTATCTTAAGATTCAAAGGAAGAGTGTGGGTACCAGCGGTAACCCAGTTGAGGGAAGAGATTTTGCACGAGGCACACAATACGACGTATTTCGTTCATCCGGGAGGCACGAAGATGTACCGAGATTTGAGACAACATTTTTGGTGGCCTAATCTGAAACGGGAAGTCACAGAGTGCGTTAGTAGATGTCTGACTTGCCAACGCATTAAAGCAGAGCATCAGCGGTCGAGTGATTTATTGCAACCGTTGAAAATACCAGAGTGGAAATGGGAGCACATTACGATGGACTTCGTGGTGGGACTTCCAGTCACACAGAAAGGTTATGATGTCATTTGGGTTATCGTGGATCGAGTAACGAAGACCGCACATTTCTTACCGATCAAGATCCGCTATAGTTTGAATCAGTTAGCGAGTCTGTACGTAAAGGAGATTGTTTCAAGACATGGAGTGCCGGTGTCAATTGTCTCTGATCGAGATCCACGCTTCACGTTAAACTTTTAGAAAAGCTTGCAAGAGAGAATGGGAACACAGTTGAGGGTGAGTACCTCTTATCATCCTCAGACAGACGGACAAAGTGAGCGAACTATACAAACGCTGGAGGACATGCTTAGGACTTGTGTGATGGATTTCAAGGGAAATTGGGGCGACCACCTACCTTTAGTTTAATTTGCATATAACAATAGTTACCATGCGAGTATCGGCATGCCACCGTACGAAGCTCTTTACAAAAGGAAGTGCAGAACGCTATTATGTTGGGACAAAGTCGGAGAACGACGAATGTTGGGACCTGAGTTAGTACAACAAACCACATAAGTGGTGACGGTAATAAGAGCCAGACTGGTAGCAGCTCAAGATCGTCAGAAAAAGTACACAGACTTGCATCGACAAGACCGGGATTTTAAAGTCGACAGTTTCATATTCTTGAAGGTATCTCCTTGAAAGGAAAAAATACGATTCGGTAAGAAGGAAAAGTTGAGTTCAAGATTTATAGGACCGTTCGAGGTATTGAAGCGAGTGGGCGAAGTGGCATACAAAGTTGCATTATCACCTGAGTTGGAGCACATCCACAACGTGTTTCACATCTCCGTGATGCGTCCGTACAAGGCCGAATACAAGCACATGATTTCTTACGAGCCCATTCAAGTGGAGAAAAACTTGACGTATGAAGAAATTCCTGTCCAAATTCTAGATACGAAAGAGCAAACCTTAAGAAATAAAGTTATTTCATCTGTAAAAGTACTTTGGCGTAACCACGATGTCGAGGAGGCTACGTGAAAATTAGAAGATAGGATAATGAGGGACTATTCCCATCTATTTGGGTAACCTTGTAGCAATTCTAAGGACGAAATTTTTATAAGGGGGGGGAGGACGTAATACCCGAGAATTTCTGAATATTATTAATGAATAAATTAATAAATCTAATATTTATTTGAATATAAATATTTATGTGTTATGAGACGGGTTAACTCAATTACTTCAAATTGAATTTATGTTAATTGAGGAAAATGTGGAGCTTACGATAAGCTCGAAGAACGCCTTGTGTGGCACGATAATGAGAATTATGATTTGAATAATTTAAAGGATGAAGTAATTAATAAATGATTAATTAATATTATATTGATTACTTGTTATTAGAAGTGATAACCTATTAAAGAGTGGGATTAATAAGTGAAGGATTTATTTAATATTAATTGTTAATTAATGGTTATTATGAGAAGCAGAATATTAATGGTTAATTAATTTCTATTTATGCGTAATAGTCTATCAATGAGTAATAAATTGATAATATGCTGATTTATGGTTATTAAGAATAATAAAACATAAACGAGTAAATTATTAATATAATAAGATTATATTTGCTCGATTAATTGTTATGTGCAAGTATATGATAATTAGACGTATAAAATATAGTGGTTACAACTATATTATATAGTGCAATGTGACACTTATGTGTGACTATACAATATATAGAAACTATATGTTAAGACTAAATGAATTACATGAATGTATCATGAGGATATGTGACAATGTGAGTGTGTGAACATTTAATTAGTACCTCATGAATATATTGTAAACAATTGGTAATTAATGAATACTTCAATAATTTAATATAATTAAATAATAGAGTGGAACAATGAATGTAATAATACCCAATTAAATTGTGGTCGGTATTATGATATGTACATGGATTATATGTTTATACATATATGTATCCCAATTTAATACATTGCAATATTATTTTATAAGGACTCAAGTGTACATGGATTATATATGTGCAAATTAAATTTACTACAATGTAATATCATTTCCATATTGAAAATACATTGTGACCCTAATTATAACCTATGTATATATTATATGTATATGTAAATAGCCTTAGTACTAATACTTTCATTTCCAAATGCATGCTGAGTTATATTGCTTTGTCCCCCAATGAGAGTCCCTTTTCTTCTCACGTGCATAGCTATAAGGCCTAAGCCTATTTCCTCCTCAAACTCAGCAAAGATCATAGCAATGATTCAATAGGGAGTGGGCTTCATGATGGGATTCAACCACTAATCACCAACTCCTCCTTAACCATCATATAATTCTTCAATTCATTGTTTTAATTTAGTGGAAGAATTCATTGTTTGTATATTGAAAACTCTATAAATTGAGCTCTCTCCTTCACATTTTATTTTGCTGAGATATTACTAAGTTGATTATAGAGGGAATTGAGAGCTAGCATAGCAACATTATAGAAGCATTAGCAGCAAACTGATAATAGAGGTATGACATTCAAGTTCTTCATCTCTGTCAAAATTATTATTCTTGATTTTACTTGGATTCATTCTAATTAGATTAGAACATGTCTATTAGTTGTTGTATTAGCTTATAAGTATGTTTGAACCACAATGTAGTTTCTTAGAATAGAATTCATGAAGAAATTTTGTGTTTGGGTTTGCTAACTGCCGAAGCAGAAAGCTGTTCAGTGCTGGCCGAGACCCGGCGCAGCTGCGCCAGTATTGAACTAGGGCGCAGCGCAGCTGCGCCAGTCCCTCGTTTCAGTTTTCATTTTTGCTGCAAATCTGTTATGTGCTAATTAGTTGTTATGACTTAGACAAGCATACTAACAGGTTTGACATGTGTATATGAGTACATTGGCATAGCGTGATCATGTTTAGCTATGATGGTATACATTATTCATGAAACGATTTATAGTTTTCAAAATAAACTTAGAGTTTTAAAAAGGAACCTTGATATTCTATATCCATGTTGATATTCTGACTTTGCGAGCATGTTAGTATGACCTAGAAATGCATGAAAAATATGTTGACTTGTGTATATATGTTTCATAATATAGCATGCATATGTTGGACCGCATTCGTGAACATTTACTAACGAAAATATAAGTTTTGAAAGCGAACTTTGACATGTAGGTATCATATCTACATTCTAATTTTTGCGAGCATGATTATATGGTTTGTTAAGCATGAAAAGTTAGTCTAAGGTGTTGTGATTACACTAGCATACATGGTTTGTGTTTAAAACGATTTCAAAAGGCTAAACTTGGAAGTTTTGGAAACTAAAGATGTATGAACCAAAGTCATAGTGTTCTTGTGACACCCCCAAATCCGGGTACTTCATTTCCACATGATTTTGTGATCACTTTCTAACTATAACAAACATCTACCAAATATATCTCAAGATAAATTACAATCTTTATTCAAATAATAAAATCTCCCTTAAAACAAGGGTTACAACCTTTTTTTAAAAATCAATCCCAGGGTTACTCTAACCTTGACATAAACAATAAAGTGCGGAACTAAAAACATATCATTCAAGTCTTATTACAATCCTTCTCAATTAAATAAAAATAATTCTTCACTTGCTTTGCTTTCCCTTGCCTTTACTTGTAGACGGAGCATTAGCGTTATCAACCTTAACTAAAATTGTTATTTAATGCAAGAGTGAGTAAACCACAGCTCACTGGAGTTTAGCAATAATATAGACATGAAAGGATATCTTTAAAAGATTCTGAACAACTTAGCTTGCTTTAATAATAAAGAATTGAATAATAATTCTCTATCAACATTAAAATTAGAATATAGAATTTATCTGAGGGCCATAAGGCCTTTGAACTCTTGTCCTAGGTTATAAATATTTCTATTTAAACCTTTAACAGTCAATAAGACTATGGACCTTAACTCGTACTTAGGGGGATCAGCCCTTCGTACTATGTATTGTGCACAAACATCTTAACGCTATGCGTAGTAACCTCCCCTAATAATTAGGGTTGTTCAACTCAGTAATTTGAATTCAAGTCCGCACCAAAGAAAGTTTGGTTTGGATAAGCTTACAAGGGTAATTTAGAATTCACGTTCATCAACTAAGGATTAGTTGAATCGACTTTCAATAATTCATAAATAAAAGAATTATGAATTAACATATGCTTTAGAAGTAAACTTAAAGCATTTAAAATAATAACTGGATCTTACTTGAACAATAAGTTAAGATCATTTCAATTAAATAAACAATTGTCCAATACAAAAATGGAAAAGACATTCTCAACAATGAATATATGAACTCAAGAAATTATATAGAATTAACAAGTTTAGGGTTAGAAGACTTGTATAAAATTAATACAAGATTAGGGTTTAGAAAACTTGCATAAAAATTAATACAAGATCAGGGTTTAGAAAACTTACCTTAAGCGCAAGCTACTTAACACAATTCACGTACTTTAATACTTCCTATATACATCCAATCATAATAACTTAAATTAGTTAACACATAACTAATTCACATAAGTGGTTAACCCTCATAGTTAACTCACTCTAATTAAATAAATAATCAACTATCACATAGTTAATTACATCACACGCATACTCACATAATTAAATTAATTATGTATTTAGCTAAATTATAATTAAACAATTATAATTTAAACACTTAATCTAATTATAATTACTCAATTATAATTACCTCTTAAATTATCACAAATTCATAATTAATAGTTAATTAAACTATATCATGCATTATAATTACACAAATTATAATTAATCATGCAATTATAAATTTAAAATCCATAATTAAACATCTATTTATTAAATTATAATTACATAAATTATAATTTAAATTAACATCTAATAAATCAACCTTTATTCATTATAATTTAACCAAATTAACATTTACTCATAATTATAATTATTCAAATTATAATTAAGTAATTCATATTCCAATTAAACCATTAAAATTCACAATTTAAATACTATATACAATATGTCAAATTTATATTAACGAAATGTTGTAGCAACTAGATACATGCTCACTGTCATAGCATAATTAAACTAGGTTCAAAAACAAAACTGCACAATTAGCTAACCTTCACTGCCTCTGCTCAGGCAAAGGCGCAGCTGCGCCACCCTTTGCCTTGACACCGGCGCAGCTGCGCAGGTGTCAAACCTGGGAAACTCAGCAGGCACAGCTGCGCCACCTCTACCTTTGTTGCCGGCGCAGCTGCGCCGGAACGCGGGCAGAGGCAGACAGCCACGGCACCCTACTTCACTGTTCATCCCCCACATGCCAACAATCGGCAACACACAGCAACACAAACAACGTAAAGCATACATATGCAGTAATACTCATGCTATATATATGATACTAATCACAGAATTTGTCTAACGAAAATCAAAGGTTTTAAAAACTCAATTTTGACATTTTTATAAAACTCATATTCTTCCCCAAAACAATTTACTGTAAAAATTTCTCCACCAATTAAACTTATAACACATGCATTATATTCATGATTGAAGATAGCATCATAAACAATTCTAAACATGCATATTACTACATAAAATTGTCATAAGTTTTCATTCTAAAACTCAACGAAAACATATGAACTCTCAAGAACATCAATTTTCCATTAAAACATATTCTAACAACCATTTGATTTCTGAAAATCCTTTATAGCATACAATCACTAATAATAACACATGAACACAATACATATATATAAAATTTATGGTTACACACTTCCATGAAAATTCAACTTTTGACAAAGAATAAAATACAAGGAACATATAGATTGAGTTCTATAATAATTAGAGATTATAGATAATACCTTTTGTTAATAGATTGAAAGAGAAGGTGATGTGAGTTCAATTCTAGCAATTCTTCTTCCTCTTTTCTCTTCTCTGCTCTTCCTTTTCTCTGCTCTCTTTTCTTCTTAGTTCTTAGTTTAGACTTAGGAAAAACTAATGTAGTTTTGATATATTATAACTGATATAATATACGTATACTAATGATATATATGTAACTGCTAACTAATTAAGATATATAATAAATACATATTATTATATAAGTTACAACTATTTAAATTTGAAAAACCTTAAGGCTTGTTTGGCCAAAACAACATTATTTTTAAAAACAGATTTTTATTACTAAGGCCATGTTTGGTAAAACAATTTAAAATCCTTTTCTTTTATTTTAACAAATCATTTTAACACATACTTTAATGTCATATTTTAATCAATTCAATATTAAACAACTAATTTAATCAATTAAAATTTAACATCAATAAATCACATAAATTTGCCACATAATTATAATTACTCGCTAATTATAATTCATGTAACACTTCATCACATAATTCATCTAATTCAATTATCTCAATTAAATTAGAACTATAATATAACATTAATAGTAATTAAATAAATATTACACATTCATTTAATTAGTATATAACACTTAATTAAATCACTACATAAATCACATAATTTATTTATTTAACTCAATAAATAAATCACATAAAATATTTATTTAACTCAATAAATATTAAAATTAATTATAAAATCTCAATCGTTACAATCTTCCCTCTTTAAAAGGATTTTGTCCCCAGAATCACTCATAAAAAAATTTCTCGTCTATTACATTCTTCCCTCCTAAAAAGGATTCTGGGGAGTCCCCAGAATCAGTATATAAGGGATTACACAAAACTAATCAAATAAATGCGGATAAGATTTCATCATAACATTTTCGAGTTCCCACGTGGCTTCTTCAGCACTGTGGTTCCTCCAGATTACCTTAACAGAAGGTATCACTTTATTCCTAAGTACTTGTTCCTTTCTATCAACTATTTGAACAGGCACTTCTTCATATGTTAAGTCTTTATCAAACTGTAAAGGTTCATATTCTATTACATGTTTATAATCATGCTTGCAAGGTCTTAACATAGAAATATGAAAGACATTATGTATATTCTCGAGCTCCGGAGGTAATGCAATCTCGTAAGCTACCTCGCCAACTTTTCGCAACAGCTCAAAAGGTCCAATAAATCTGGGGCTCAACTTTCCCTTCTTACCAAATCGACTCTTCCCCTTCCAGGGAGATACTTTCAGGGACACGAAACTTCCTAGTAAGAATTCTCGATTTTGTCAATGAAGATCGGCATACTTCTTCTGTCTGTCTTGAGCAGCAACTAATCTTGTTCTAATTAGCTTCACAATTTTGGCGGTTTATTGTACCAATTCTGGTCCCAACAATTGACGTTCACCGACTTCATCCCAGCACAAAGGAGTTCTGCATTTTTTGCCAGTATAACCCTTCGTAAGGCGGCATGCCAATACTCGCATGATGACTATTGTTGCAGGCGAACTCCACCAACGGTAGATGATCCTCCCAGCTTCCTTTGAAGTCCATCACACAAGCTCCCAGCATATCATCAAGCATCTGAATCATTCTCTCCCTCTGTCCGTCAGTCTGAGGAGATAAGCTGTACTCATTCGCAATTGCGTTCCCAGACATTATTGCAATCGCTTCCAAAAATTAGACGTAAAACGTGGATCTCTATCGGACACAATTGACACCGGAACACCGTGTCTAGAAATAACTTCCTTCACGTATAGCTTTGCTAGCTTATCCAGGTTGTACTTAACCCTGATCGACAAAGAGTGGGCTGACTTCGTCAGTCGATCCACTATAACCCATATCGCATCAAATCCCTTCTGAGTCATTGGAAGACCCACCACGAAATCCATCGTGATGTGCTCCCACTTCCACTCTGGAATTTCTAACGGTTGTAGCAAACCACTCAGTCTCTGGTGTTCTGCTTCAACTTTCTGGCATGTAAAGCATTTTGTAACGCATTCTGCAACGTCCTTCTTCATATTCGGCCACCAAAAATGATGCCTGAGATCTTGGTACATCTTCGTACTCCCGGGGTGAATAGAATATCTAGAACTATGCGCTCATAATCTCCTCTTTGACCTCAGGTACTGGCGGTACCCAGATTCTACCTTCAAATCGTAACAGACCTTCATTATCGATCTTGTACTTGAACTCTTCGCCATCAGTTATCCTCCTCCAAATCTTTCCACATTCTTCATTGTGAAGTTGTGCTTCTTTCACTTTGTCTACTAGAGTAGAACTAGTGGTTACTTGAAACAACATCTCATCCTATTCCTTCGAAAGCTTCACCTCTAACTCCAATCTAGCCATCTGTCCTATCAAATGATCCTGATCAGTTAACTCGTTCAGCTTCTCCCGACCTTTCCTGCTCAAAGCGTCGGCGACAACGTTAGCTTTACCCGGATGGTAAAGTATCTCGCAATCGTAGTCTTTAATTAGTTCCAACCATCTTCTTTGGCGCATGTTCAAATCCTTCTGGGTAAATATATACTTCAGCCTCTTGTGATCTGTGTATATTTCACACTTTTCTCCATATAAGTAGTGCCTCCAAATCTTTAGGGCAAACACTACTGCCGCCAATTCTAGATCATGGGTCGGATACCCCTTCTCATAATCTTTTAGCTGACGTGACGCATAGGCAATGACTTTGCCGCTCTGCATCAACACACAGCCTAATCCTTTATGTGAGGCATCGCTATATACTACAAAATTCCCCGACCTATCTGGTAAAGACAAAACAGGCGCAGTGCTCAGCCTCTTCTTCAACTCCTGAAAACTCTCCTCACACTTCTCCGTCCAAACAAACTTAACTATTTTACGAGTCAATTTCGTCAACGGAGTTGCGATTCTGGAAAAGTCTTGGATAAATCTACGGTAATAACCTGCAATCCCAAGAAACTCCTCACTTTAGACTTCGTCTTCGGCTGATCCCAATTCATAACAGCTTCAACCTTCGACGAATCTACCGAAATACCATCCTTGTCGATCACGTGGCCAAGAAATTACACACGTTCCAACTAGAATTCGCACTTCGAGAATTTATCATAAAGCTTCTCTCGTCTCAGGGCTTCTAAGGTTAGTCGTAAGTGGTCAACATGTTCCTCCTCGGTCTTGGAATAAACCAGGATGTCATCTACGAACACTACCACAAACGTGTCCAGAAATGGCTTGAACACCCTGTTCATTAAGTCCATAAATGTACCTGGGGCATTCGTGAGACCAAATGACATCACCAAGAACTCGTAATGACCATATCGAGTCCTAAAAGTCATTTTAGGTATACCTTCCTTCCTCACCTTCAATTGATGATACCTGCTTCTCAAATCTATTTTCGAGAAGTACTTCGCACCCTTCAACTGATCAAGCATGTTATCGATCCTAGGTAAATGATACCTATTCTTGATCGTAACTTTATTCAATTCCCTATAATCAATGCCAAGACGCATCGACCCATCCTTCTTCTTCATGAATAAAACAGGCGCTCCCCACGGCAAAATGCTTGGTTGAATATACTTCTTGTCTAGCAATTCTTGTAGTTGAACCATCAGTTCCTTCATCTCAACTGGAGCCATTCTGTACGGAGCCTTCGAAATCGGACCAGTTCCCAACGCTAGATCGATTACGAACTCTATCTCCCTATCTGGCGGAAGTCATGGCAAATCGCTCAGGAAAAACGTCCACAAACTCCTTAACTACCGATATCTCCTCCACCTTCGGGCTTTCCTTACGCGTATCTACTATGTAGGCTAGATATCCCACACAGCCTTGCGTCAGAAGTTTCTTGGCTTGCATAACCGTCAGTCAACTCGCTTGTCTAGGCGATTTGCTACCATAGAACACTAACTTCGACAGAGTCGTAAGGTTTACCGACTTTTTCTGACAGTCGATTATCGCCCCATGGTTGAACAACCAGTCCATACCTAATATGACATCGAATTCCCCAAGTTTAATCGGAATCAAATCTACTCTAAGCTCCTAACCCTTAATGTCCAATCTACAGTTCTTATAAATGCTCCTAACACGAATAACTTCCCTATTCGCAATCTCCATATTCAAAGGGTAAACTAACTCTTCTACAGGTAAGTCTAGGGTTTTAGCAAAATCATCAGATATGAATGAACAAAGAGCACCCGAATCAAATAATACATATGCATTTATACTATTGATCGGAATAATACCTTACACCACGTCTTTTGATTGCACAGCATCCTGCACCGTTATATTGAATGTCCGTGTAGTGGGTTGAGCAGCTTGCAATGGTGCAGCGATAGTAACGGTACTGCTGCTTCCATTCCCTCCGCTCCCTATTGACCCTGCCTTCAGCATCTTAGGGCAGTTGCGAGCCATGTGATCCTTGGATCCACATGTAAAGCAAGCTCCCTTCTTCAGGTTTGGGCAATTAGGCGCGATGTGGCCTTCCTGACCATAGTTGAAGCACACCCGCTTCCCCTTCATGCACACACCAGTGTGATTCTTATCGCATGTAGCATATGCTTCGAACTTCCTCTTCTGCTGGCTTCCTTGCTGACTCCCAGTAGAGGTGTTGTCATACCATTTCCTCTTCTGGTTCACAACGCTGCTACCCTCAGTCTTGGTTTCTACCTCATTCTTTTTCTTCTTATCTTGGTTAAACTTTGTTACCGCTTCGCTTCCTCCTTCAGCGAGTATGGCTTTCTCCAGCACAGTTGCAAATGTGTTCAGCTGAAACATAGAAACCTTGCTGTAGAGCCTAGGGCTTCAGTCCCCTCTTAAACCTTCTCGCTTTCCTAGCATCAGTGCTGACCTGGTATGTAGCGAACCTGGCCAACTCGTTGAACTTAGCGGCATACTCGGACACCGTCATCCCTCCCTGCTTAAGTTCTAGGAACTGGACCTCCATCTGGTCCTGGGAACTCACTGGGAAGTACATTTCGTAGAACATTTCCTTGAAACGTTCCCACGTTATGACTCCTTCTCCCTCCCGGGTCTTATTAGCCTGCCACCAGAAGCTAGCATCCGACTTCAACATGAAAGTCGCAAATGCTGTCTTCTGGTCTTCACCTACTCGGGCTACGTCGAATACCTTCTCCATTTCCATAACCCACGTCTGAGCCTCAATAGGATTGGTCGATCCTTTGAATCCAGGCGGTCCTACAGCCTTGAATTCCTTGAACGTAGTACCCTGCACTTGCGGCTGATTTGCAAGAGCTTCTGTCATCAGGTTCACCAACTGCTGAACCGAGTTGGGATTCGTCCCATCGTTATTATTGTTGTTCGTCGCACCCTCGGGGTTTTGACGTGTTATTCTTCTTCTAGGAGGCATTTTCTGTTAAGAAAATATTATTATTAGACCCTTTATTCAATTTTTAAATATTCAAGTTCATACTTAAACGTTCTAAACAATTCAATTCACATAGAACACATAGCAAGTCAATAAACTTCTTTTATTCATTAGTCGTAGTTTAAAACATCAATCAGATAGCCTTTCTGCCATTTACATCATCCTTCCTGAACTGGAAAAGTTGCAGGATTACATTATTAAATTATCCCATTCTTATCTCAAATTATGGGATTTACTTTATTTACTATAAAAAGCAACAAATAAATAAAAGCTCTACTACTACTGCTACTGCTACTGCTACTGCTACTACTGCTTCTACTACTGCCACTGCCTAGGCATATTAATACGTCGCACAGCCTCTCTGCGTTCTTCTTCCATTACCCAAAACACCGTTCTTCGGTCCACCACATACCACGGTAAACCTTGGAACTGAGCTGGGTAGTAGAAAACACAGTCCTGAGCTCTTTCTATAGCTGTGTGGAAAGCATACTCTGTTTCCCTCAGCTTGGCCCTCTTGGCTTCAGCTTCACCTTCAGCTCGATCAGCTCGTTGATTAGCTCTCAAGCTTGACTCTTCAGCTCTGGCACGCTTTCTCGACTCCTCCTAGATGTCTTGCTTTAGCTTTGCCAGTTCAAATCGAGCAGCATCTCTATCAACCTCCATATGTATTAGGTTCCACTGTGCATCTCCTAGGTCACTTGCCATTTCTTCGATCGTCTCATCCCGCTGCTGAATGGTTTCTTCGAGCTCTCCGACTCGACCCTGAAGCTCCACGTTGCTATCGTAGGCTGCCTCGTACATCTCAGCACTAGTAGAGTGAGGTGGGAATTCCTCTTCGGGATCCTCTTCCTCCTCCTTCTCCTCTTCAGACTCGTCCTCATCCTCTTCTTCTGGAATAGGTGTCAGCTCACGCTCCCGACCAGCTACGGTGATCACTGGAGATGGCTCTCTCCTAACCAGCTGCTCCCAGACAATATGTATGTCATGGGGCTCCTCCTCTCTAGGCATCGGAGGTACATCCTCTCTAGCCTAACTAGGTTCTCCAATATTCGACATCCTGACAAAAGAATTTTAAAGTTCATTATTACGTGATAACGAATCGTCACTCTTCGAATACTACAATGTAAACACATAGGCACATAAGGTAGTTTATTATCTTTTACCTATCACATCTATCTTTTCGATCTTACCATAAGGCTACTACCTAGGGTTTTTTCCACCTAAGGTTTCATAACCTACAACTTTGATACTGTGACGCCCCCAAATTCCAGGACCGCCACTTGGCCTCTCGAATTCGGTTCATCACGTGCTCATAGTAATACATCACGATAATAATAACTAAATATCACACGATCACAGCGGAAAATCTATTCTAGAATAATTTACAATGATTTATTATAATTATTCCCCCAAGTCTCGCAACCTACAGTACTTAATAGATTACATAATAATATCAATTAACGACTTATTACATAACCTAACTTAAGCTTAAACATAATCAAAACTAGTCTTACTACATCATCTTAATACAACATTAAAATATTTAAAACATATAAGAGACAAGCTAATTGGTAGCCTTGCCCTTGCCCTTATCAACGCCCGAAGGTTCGCCATGCTCTGCCTTAACTGAAATGTTTTAGGGAAAGCAAGAATGAGCACAAATTGCCCAGCAAGTAATATATAATAAGGGTAAGTGATATAATTCTTAATTCTCGAAAGGGTATAACAAGGTTTGATAGTTCAAGGATAACAAGAATATCAACAGTCTTCAATAATAGTCGCTATGGACAGAATAATATCAATATGATTCAATAATAAGTCAATTCAAGATTTCAAATAACTGAATACTGAGCAGTCACTAAGGACTATGAACTTCTACTAGAATTGACAGTAATAAACTGAAAATCTAATAAAAACAGGTACAACAGGTGATCAGCCTAAAGTACCATCGTTATGCATAACAATCAATCATACTCAAGTGTGCACGTCGGTTCTTCGACAATTATATATTCCCTTCAAAGAAGGTTGTTCTTCTCAGTCAAATACAAGATCCCGCACCAATCAATTAGTTTGGGTCGCTTTTCAATAATATAAGTCTAGCTGAATCAAATGGCATAGACACTTTCACAATATTCAAGAACAATACTAAGTTCAACATGAATAATAGCTTTAATGAAATAAGAGTTCAAGTATGCTAATCCAATTCAAACGATTAAGTAGGAAACTAGTTCGCAATATACAAAGATAGAATACTTGTATCCAAAGAGATAAGGTTTAGATACTCGCTTACGATATCCGTTGAATAAAGTAATGCAAGGATTTAGGATACTTGCCTTATGCGTAGTTTACTCACGTAAAGCTAGCCAACACTTTGGAATCCTATTTATAATGTATTACATGTATAGGATTTTCATTAGTTAACACATCCGTTACACAACTTATTACTCAATATACATACATGTTACTATCTTAGTCACATGTCATACTTATTCTCATATGACATGAAATCAGATTATATGTTATTACGAATCAAGTACATAGTTATAACATAAATGATATTATAGCAACTCATCATGTTCAAGTAGCTATGATCCTTTGACCCATGGGCTTCCATTATATAAGTTAAACATTATCTTGTTACTTAATCATCACCTATGTACACATATCAGTAGGGTGTAAACCATTTCTAGCAATGTAGGCATCATATAAGCTATCTGTCCAAAAATCAGATTGTCAAACTGCATGGCTTCTGATTCCAGGCCGGCGCAGCTGCGCCATGGCTAAGCCTAGGTCCAGCGCAGCTGCGCAGCCCTCTGGCCAAGCCAAGGCTGAGCTGTGCCTTATGGTTTCTGTCCGGTCATGCAAGCCAACAACACCACATAGCATATAAACATATTAAAAGATACTTTTATGTTTGTACAACCTTTTCTCATTTCAAATATATATGATATGGATTCTAAGTCAATACTTTCAATAACTTAAAGCCATGGATACGAACTCATAAGGTCTAACATGCTCGCTTTTTAAACACTTAAATTATTCACATAACTTGCATTAAACATGTTCATGAGTTTTCATATCACATATATGCAACTATCATTATCATTAGTTTGAAAACATGCTTTATTTATGCAAATTTGGTTTCACTACATGTAACATAGTAGGAAAACATGAGTGATACCTTAGCAAGTCTACAAGTTCTATCAAACATGTTCATAAGTATCGAAATTCAAATCTCAATGTAACATGTCGACGTTCACGTTCAACACTTATACTTTCATTAATAAAGTTTGCTAATACGCTC
The DNA here is from genome assembly GCA_020205555.1 of Panax stipuleanatus. Lineage (NCBI taxonomy): Eukaryota > Viridiplantae > Streptophyta > Magnoliopsida > Apiales > Araliaceae > Panax > Panax stipuleanatus. The sequence goes on from CM035120.1 coordinate 94,193,091, forward strand.
TAACACGTTCATGCTACATTATGAAATTTATATACGTAAGTTAATGTGTCCGACATGTATGTCAAGGCCATATAAACATACCCGAAAATCAGAATATATATATGATCTTTATATGTCAAGGTTTGCCTTTAAAAACTTATATTTTCACTCAAAATGTTTACTGATCGAGGTTTAGCATGCTCACGTCATACTATAAAACACGTATACACAAGTCAACATTCATTTCATGTGTTTCTAGATGGTACTAACGTGTCTCGAAAGTCAGAATATTAACGTGCGTCATATATGTTTAACGTCCGTTTATAAACCTTATGTTCCCTTCGAAAACTTTAAGTGCATTTCCAAACTACATGTTGTTTTGTTAACCATGCATGCTAATATACTAAAACATGCTTACATTACCTCATTATGTTTATATATATATGTTACACAAGCTAGCATGCTGGTTTAAGCCATATCAATTACTTAACACACAACAGGATTTAAGCAGATTGCAGAAAACTGGAGCAGGGTGCCAGCGCAGCTGCGCCGCATCCCAGGCTTAAACCGGCGCAGCTGCGCCACTACTGGTTCGCACCAGACAGCAGGCAGCTACGGCAGTTTCTAGCCCAACTCACAAAATGGCTTCACGAAAACAGTTTTTAAACAACTACATTCCAGTTCAAACATGTATACAAGCCATATAGCAACTAAACAAACTTCCTTCAATCCAATTATAGTCCAATTTGGCATAATCAGAAATTGAAATTTTTGACAGAAAAATGAAAATGAAGAACATGAATCATGTAATTATACCTTTACTATGAATTAAGCTTGATGCTATCTCAATAACACTGATATATATATATATATATATATATATATATGTGTGTGTGTGCTCTCTATTCTCACTTAGCCAAAATGCTCAGCAAAAGAAATGTGAAGAAACATGGCTACTATTTATAGACGAATTATTACACAGACAATGCAATTATATTGCAATTCAAACTAACAGATGAATGGATTGCATGCTAGATAAGAGGGAGTTGGTAAATGGTTGGTAAATCTCATCATCAAAACCACTCCCCATTGATCATGGCTAGCTAAGCTTGGGAGAAGAATGGGGAGAATAGGCTTTAGCCTTTTTTCCATACACATGAAGGAGAAGGAGAGTGACTATCATATTGGGACAAGGCCATATATCAGCATTCTAGAATTTATATATATACACAACACTTATGCCAAAATATGTTACATGTATATATACTATATAATTAGGCCACAATTATAGTTACGATGTAATTCTAATGATACTAACATGGATTCACATAATGTAGTAAGTGTGAATTGTACACATATAATTCATGTACATTTTTATCATACTGGTATAATTTAATCGGATGTTATCACATTACATTATCTCATGTATTATTAAATTGTTCACCATATATTCATGATGTCTCACTTTATTAAAATTAATAGTTTACAATATGTTCATGATATATTATACAGTGTATACCCACATATTTTTTATCACATAAGTATTGTCATGCATTCATAACATATAGTTTTAACATGTACATAATATAATCACATTATGCTTCATGTTAAAATATGGTTTCTATGTGTAATATATTCACATTGCATTATATAACATAGCTTATGTATATACATACATGGTCATACTTAAGTGTCTCTCTACACTATATAATATAGTTGTATTCCATATACTATATATATTCAAGTATTGCACATTTGCACATATCAATTAATATAATCTTATTATATTAATAACTCACTTATTTGTCAAATAAATAAATCATTTATCTCATTGATTAATTAATGATAGTATTAATTAATCCATTCCTCATTGATTATTAATTTATATGATTAAATATCATACATTGCTTATTATTATTATATTTCTTGCAATAATAATAATCACGTATTATTAATCAATCACAGTTAATATTCCATAACCATCAACTAATATTTTACAATAGCAATTAACAATTAATATAGATTAATTGTTTACTTAATAATTCATTCGTTAATTAATATAATCATTAATAATTCTCAACAATTAATTAATATTCTACAATAACAATTAATATAGATTAATTGTTCGCTTAAATTAATATAATCATTCTTATATTACGTCACTGTGCCACACAAGACATTTCATCGAGTTTATCGTAAACTCCAACAATTTCTCAATTATTATAATTATTCAATTTAATATAATTGAATTAATCATTCTCATAACACAAAATCATTATATTCAAATAAATTCTCATTCCCATTAATATATTTATTTAATAATATATGAAAATTCTCGGGTATTACATCCTCCCCCCCTTATAAAAATTTCGTCCCGGAATTGCTACGAGGTTACACAAATAAATGGGGATAATCCCTCATTATCCTATCTTCTAATTCCCACGTTGCCTCCTCGACATCGTGGTTACGCCAAAGTACTTTTACAGACGAAATAATTTTATTTCTCAAGGTTTGCTCTTTCCTATCTAATATCTGGACAGGAATTTCTTCATACGCCAAGTTCTTCTCCACTTGAATGGGCTCGTAAGAAATCACATGTTTGTAGTCGGCCTTGTACGGTCGCAATACGGAAATGTGAAATACGTTGTGGATGTGCTCCAACTCGGGTGGTAACGCAACTTTGTATGCCACTTCGCCCACTTGCTTCAGTATCTCGAACGGTCCTATAAATCTTGGACTCAATTTTCCTTTCTTGCCGAAACGGATCTTTCCTTTCCATGGAGATACTTTCAAGAAGACAAAACTACCGACTTTGAAGTCTCGGTCCTACCGATGCAAATCTGCGTATTTCTTCTGGCGATCTTGAGCTGCTACTAATCTGGCTCTTATCACTGTCACCACGTCTGCGGTTTGTTGTACTAACTCTGGTCCGAGTATTCGTCGTTCTCCGACTTCATCCCAATATAATGGCGTTCTGCACTTTCTTTCGTAAAGAGCTTCGTACGGTGGCATGCCGATACTCGCATGGTAACAATTATTATACGCAAATTCGACTAAGGGTAGGTGGTCGTCCCAATTTCCCTTAAAATCCATCACGCAAGTCCTAAGCATATCCTCCAGCGTTTGTATAGTTCGCTCACTCTGTCCGTCTGTCTGAGGATGGTAAGCAGTACTCAACCTCAACTGTGTTCCCATTCTCTCTTGCAAACTCTTCCAAAAATTGGACGTGAAGCGCGGATCTCGATTAGAGACAATAGACACCGGCACTCCATGTCATGAGACAATTTCTTTTACGTATAGGCTCGCTAACGGATTCAAACTGTAGCGGATCTTGATTGGTAGAAAATGTGCGGTCTTTGTTAGTCGATCTACGATAACCCAAATGGCATCATAACCTTTCTGTGTAACTGGAAGTCCTACCACGAAGTCCATGGTAATATGCTCCCATTTCCACTCTGGTATTTCTAACGGTCGTAGTAAACCACTCGGCCGTTGATGCTCTGCTTTAACGCGTTGGCAAGTCAAACATCTACTGACGCACTCTGCGACTTCCCGTTTCAAATTAGGCCACCAAAAATGTTATCTTAGATCTCGGTACATCTTTGTGCCTCCCGGATGAACGGAATAATGTCGGATGAGCTCCCACTACAAATAACTTCTCTCCAAGCTTCTTTGGTTCTTTCACTTCTATTTCCAATTTCTCCATCTCTCTTATCAATTCTTCCTGAGTCGTCAAATTAAACAACTTTTCCCTTCCTTTTCTGCTCAGAGCGTCGGCAACCACGTTTGCCTTTCCCGGGTGATAAAGAATATCGCAGTCATAATCCTTGATCAATTCTAACCACCTCCTCTGACGCATATTCAACTCCTTCTATGTGAAGATATATTTCAGACTCTTGTGGTCTGTGTATATCTCGCATTTTTCTCCGTACAAATAATGCCTCCATATCTTTAACTCAAAAACTACTGCCGCTAACTCTAAGTTGTGAGTAGGGTATCGTTTTTCGTAATCCTTTAATTGTCGTGATGCATATGCAATGACCTTGCCGTGCTGCATAAGCACACAGCCAAGTCCCTTGTGCGATGCATCACTATACACCACAAAATTTCCCGCATCATCTGGTAATGATAATACAGGTGCTTCGCTCAATCTCTTCTTCAACTCCTGAAAACTCTCTTCACATTTGTCGGTCCATACAAATTTCACCGTCTTTCTAGTCAAATTGGTCAGCGGGGTTGCTATCTTAGAAAAATCTTGGATGAATCTTCGATAGTACCCGGCTAACCCTAAAAAGCTTCTCACCTCCGTCGGTGTTTTCGGTTGTTCCCAATTACTTACTGCTTCTACCTTCGCAGGGTCTACAGCAATTCCATTCTTATCCACCACGTGACCTAAGAATTGAAGCTTCTCCATCCAAAATTCGCACTTTGAAAATTTTGCATACATCTTCTCCTTCCTTAGTGCTTCCAAAACAATCTTCAGATGTTCGGCGTGTTCTTCCTCTGTCTTCGAGTAGATCAAAATGTCGTCGATAAAAACCACTACAAATTTATCCAAGTATGGCTTGAAAACTCGGTTCATCAAGTCCATAAATGCTGCCGGAGCATTAGTCAATCCAAATGACATTACCAAAAACTCGTAGTGTCCATAACCGGTTCGAAACGCAGTCTTTGGTATGTCCTCATCCCTCACTTTCAGTTGATGATATCCTGTTCGTAGGTCAATCTTTGAGAAACACTTTGCTCCCTTCAGTTGATCAAATAAGTCGTCTATCCTCGGTAGCGGATATCGGTTCTTGATCGTTACTCTGTTCAATTCTCGATAATCGATACAGAGTCTCATCGATCCGTCCTTCTTTTTAACGAATAGTACTGGTGCTACCCCAAGGAGAAACACTCAGTCGAATGTAACCCTTATCTAACAACTCTTGCAATTGTATCATCAATTCCTTCATTTCTACTGGCGCCATACGATATGGAGCTTTCTAAATCGGTGCCGTTCCCGGTGCTAAGTCTATTACGAATTCGATTTCCCTGTCTGGCGAAAGACCAGGCAGATCATCTGGAAATATATCTTGAAATTCATTCACTACGGATATATCCTTAATTTCTACTCCCTTTTTTCGAGTATCAACGATGTAAGCTAGATATCCTACGCATCCTTTCCTTAACAATTTCTTGGCCTGCATCATCGTAACGCAACACGATTTCTTAAGCGATGAGCTACCATAAAACACTACCTTAGACTTACTCGGAGTCTGAAGGTTCACACATTTGTTCTGACAGTCAATTATCACAGCATGGTTATACAACCAATTCATTCCTAGTATCACATCAAATTCTCCCAGTCTAATAGGAATCAAGTCTACGCTCAGTTCATGTCCTCTAATGTTTGCGTGACAATCTCGATAAATGTATTCTACAGGGATCACTTCCATATTAGCAACTTCTATGACTAAAGGATTTTCTAATCGTTCACGGGGTGTACTAAGTTTACTAGCAAATTCTTCAGATACAAAAGAACAGGTGGCACCCGAATCAAATAATACATAAGCATTTATATCATTGATTGGGATTATACCTGACACCACGTCCTTCGCAGCCACGGCGTCTTGGACAGTCATGTTAAAGGTTCTGGCGGTTGGGCGGTGTATTGTGCTGGTCCACCGATCATCAGCTTGTTGCCTCCTTGCTGATTACTACCCCCGCCACTTCCCTTCTTTGGGCAGTCCTTAATTCGGTGCTCCGTCGAGCCACACACAAAGCATCCTTGTATCTTCTTTGGTTTCGGACAGTTGGGCGAGATGTGCCCTTCCTGTCCGCAGTTGTAGCAAGTGCCACGTCCCTTCCAGCACTCGCCCTGGTGATTCTTCCCACACTTCGGGCATCCTTCAGCCCTCTTCTTGAAACCTCCACGAAAATTCCCTGATTAATTATTGTTATTTTTGTTGTTGTTGTTATTCTCCCACTTTCTCTTTCCCAAGTTGCTTCCTCCGCTACTGCTTCCTCTCGTACGATTTTCTCTTCCAGCATTCTTTCCTTTCTTTTCTTTGTTATACAGACTTAAGGCCTCACTGCCACCTTCCGCAATGATTGCCTTCTCTAGTAATGTTGCAAAGGAATCAATTTGAAGAACTGATACCTTATTGAACAGCCACGGCTTCAACCCTTGTTCGAAACGTCTAGCCTTTCTCTCTTCATCACCAACTTGGTGCTCCGCAAATCGTGCTAGTTCGTTAAACCTAGCCGCGTATTGCGCCACCGTCATCTCACCTTGTTTTAACTCTAAGAATTTCACCTCCATCCGATTCTTCATACTCTTTGGGAAGTAATTCTCAAAGAACAGCGTCTTAAACTTGTCCCAAGCTATTATCCCTTCTCCAGCTCTTTGTTGATTAGCCTCCCACCAGTAGTTCGCTTATCCCCTCATCATGTACGTGGCAAACACCGTCTTCTGATCTTCGCCTACGCTAGCTATAGTGAAAGCTTTTTCGATCTCTTTGATCCATGTTTGTGCAACGATTGGGTCGGTAGTTCCCTCGAACTCTGGGGGTCCTACACTCTTAATGTCTTTAAAGGTTGTTACTGGCACAGTCTGAGGGTTCGGGCGAACGGGTTCATTGTTCCTTCCCCTTAAGGCTTCTCCTAACAAGTCTACCAGTTTCTGGATCGGGTCTACTTGTTCCCTCTCGTTGTTAACAGATTCTTCGGGTGCAGTCAATCTACGTCTGGGCGGCATTATCTGCATCACAAGTTTCCATTTTATTATTATTCAAGTATATTACTTAAGTATTTCTTCTAATACTAAAAGAATAAATCTATAACACGTTTTCGAAATAAACTTCATTTATATTCATATGCCAAATCGTTTCATTACATGATTTTCCTAGCATACTGCTATAAATGTTATTCAGCACCTGAGGGAATTAAGCCTATTGGGTACAAATGGGTCTTTAAGAGAAAGACTGGAGCGGATGACAAGGTAGAGACCTTTAAGACCAGACTGGTTGTAAAAGGTTTCAAACAAAGCAAGGAATTGACTATGATGAAACCTTCTCACCAGTAGCTATGCTCAAGTCCATTCAGATTTTGCTTGCGATTACAGCTTATAACGACTACGAGATCTGGCAAATGGACGTGAAAACGACCTTCTTTAATGGGAAACTTGAGGAGGATGTGTATATGACACAGCCAGAGGGTTTTTTTTTCAAGGGTTGGAACAAACCAAGTCTGTAAGCTACAACTATCCATTTATAGATTGAAGCAAGCTTCTCGAAGGTGGAACATCCTTTTTGATGAAACAATCAAAGAGTTTGATTTTATCAAAAATGAGAATGAACCATGTGTGTAGAAGAATGTTAGTGGGAGCGCTGTATCATTCCTTGTACTATATGTTGATGATATATTATTGATAGGGAATGATATTTTGATTCTACTGTCGATTAAAATATGGTTATCTAAACACTTCTTCATGAAAGACTTGGGAGAAGCATCCTATATTTTGGGGATAAAGATCTATAGAGATAGATCTAAAAGGATGCTTGGCTTGTCCCAAGGAATGTAAATTGACACGATGCTAAAAAGGTTTAGCTTGGAAGATTCCAAGAGAGGTCTCATGCTGATGAGCTATAGAATACATGTCTCCAAGAAACAGGCCCCAAAGGCACCTGAAGAGAGAGACCATATGAGTAAGATATCTTATACTTCAACAATAGGATCTATCATGTACAGTATGATGTGTACTAGACCAGATGTCGCTTATGCTGTGACACCCCCAAATTCGGGTACTTCGTTTCCACATGAATTGGTGTTCACTTTCTAATGTAACATATATCTACCCAATGAATAATGCAAAGTAATTACAACTTAAATTAAAATAAATAAATCTCCCTTACAACGAGGGTTACAACCTTTATAAAATAAATCCCGGGTTACACTAACCCTGACATGAATATAATAAAGTACGGAAATAAAAAACATAACATTCAAGTCTTATTACAATCATTTCAAAATAATTAAACAATTCTTCACTTGCTTTGCTTTCCCTTGCCCTTACTCGTAGACGGAGCATCAGCGTTATCAACCTTTACTGAAATTATTATTTAATGCAAGAGTGAGCAAACCACAGCTCACTAGAGTTTAACAATAATATAGACATGAAAGGATATCTTTAAAAAAAAATCTGAACAACTTAGCTTGCTACAATAATAAAGAATTGAATAATAATTCTCTATCAACATTAAAATTCGAATATAGAATTTATCTGAGGGTCATAAGACCTTTGAACTCTTATCCTAGGTTATAAATATTTCTATTTAAACCTTTAACAGTCAATAAGACTATGGACCTTAACTCGTACTTAGGGAAATCAGTCCTTTGTACCATGTATTGTGCACAAACATCTTAACGCTATGCGTAGTAACCTCCCCAAGAAAGTTTGGTTTGGATAAGCTTACAATGGTAATTTAGAATTCATGTTCATCAACTAAGGATTAGTTGAATCGACTATCAATAATTCGTAAATAACAGAATTATGAATATATGCTTTAGAATCAACTTAAAGCATTTAAAATAATAACTGGATCTTACTTGAACAATAAGTTAAGATCATTTCAATTAAATAAACAATTGTCCAATACAGAAATGGAAAGGACATTCTCAACAATGAATATATGAATGCAAGAATTTATATATAATTAACAAGTTTAAGGTTAGAGGACTTGCATAAAAATTAATTTAAAAAACTTGCATAGAATTAACGAGTTTAGGGTTTAGAAAACTTGCCTTACGCGCAAGCTACTTAACTCAACCACGTACTTAAACACTTCATATACACATTCAATTATAATAATCTAAATTAGTTAATACATAACTAATTCACATAAGTGGTTAACCCTCATTGTTAACTCACTCTAATTAAATAAATAATAATAATCATCTATCACATAGTTAATTACAATCACATACATATTCACAAAATTAAAATAATTATGTATTTAGCTAAATTATATTTAAACAATTATAATTCAAACACTTAATCAAATTATAATTACTTAAATTATCATTACCTTTTAAATTATAAACAAATTATAATTTATAATCAATTAAACCACATTCATGCATTTATAATTACACAATTTATAATTAATCATGTATTTATCAATTATAATCAATAATTAATTAAATTATAACATGTATTATAATTACACAATTTATAATAAATCATGTAATTATCAATTTAAAATTCACAATTAAACATGCATTTATTAAATTATAATTTAAATTAACATCTAATTGATTAAAATAAATCAACTTCTATACATTATAATTTCACAAAATTATAATTTAAATTAAACATTTACTCTTAATTATAATTAATCAAATTATAATTAAGTAACTTATTTTACAATTAAACAATTATAGCTTATAATTTAAATATTATATTAGGTTTTCAAAACTTCCTTTTTTCTCAAATTATGAAATTACCAACTTTGTGTTAACACATGTTATAGAAGCTAGATATATGCTCATTATCTTAGCAATAATGTAACTTAGGCATGAAAATAATCTGCACAATTGTTTAAAACACACTGCCACTGCACCGAACCCGGCGCAGCTGCGCAGCCAGCTGCCTTAAACCCGGCGCAGCTGCGCAGGTAAAGGCTCTGGTAAAAGCAAGCGGCGCAGCTGCGCTGCTCCTGGCCTTGCTGCCGGCGCAGCTGCGCAGCAGCTCGGCCAGACGCAAACAGCCACGGCTCCCTGCTTTACCGGACAACCCATACAAGCCAAAAACACAGTAATATAGACACTTTAAATCATATATACGCTGTAATACATATATCTAACATGCACTCAAAACATAAACTCATTTAAACAACGAGAATCAATAGTTTTAAAAATCCAATTTGGCCATTTTCATGAAAACGCATATTTTTCCATAAAATAATCTACTGTAATAGAATTTTTCAAGTAATTCAACTTATAATACATGAAATCTCTTCATAATTGAATATAAAATCATAACCAATTCTAATTAGACATACTAACACATACAAATTCCTAAATTTTCCATTCTAAAACCAATCAATATACATAAAATAATATGAACAAAACTTTTTTCATGAAACTTGTTTTAACAGTAATTTAATTCCTGAAAATCCTCTTATGTCATACAATTACCACAATCAACACATGGATACAATACATACATATAAAATTCATGATTTCACTAACTTCCATGAAAACTCAACTTTTGACAGAGAATAAAATACATGAAACATATGAATTGAGTTCTATAATTGTAAGAGTAAAATTATAGATTATAACATTTTTGCTAATCGTTAATGAAGAAAATGATGATGCTTAAGCTCTTCCTTTTCTTCTTCTTCTGTCTTCTCTAACTCTTCCTCAGTTCTTTCTTTTCTCTCTTACACTGATATTCTTTCTAACGTAGTTTAGACTAACGTATAATATAATACGTAGTAATAGATATAGGCTTAATTATATAATATAACTGACAAATATATTAAGTATAATGTCAATTACAAATTTCAAAAAACCACAATGCCTTGTTTGGCAAAACAAGGTTATTTTCAAAAACAGATTATTAATGCTAAGGCCATGTTTGGTAAACAGTTTATTTAAATAGCTTTTTGATAGTTAGGGCCCCGTTTGGTAGAAATAGGTTTAAAACAATTATAAGAGCCTTGTTTGGTTAAAATAAATTTAAAAATCCTTTTCTTTATTTTAACAAATTATTTAACACATACTTTAATGTCACATTTTAATTAATTAAATATCAATAATAATTTAATCAATTAAAATCTAACATCAATAAATCACATAAAATTGTCACCTAATTATAATTACTCGCTAATTATAATCCATGTAACACTTCATCACATATCTCATCTAATTTAATTATCTCAATTAAATTAGAACTATAATATAAAATTAATATACATTAATTAAATTAAATATTGCACATTCATTTAATTAATATATATAGTTAATTAAATCACTCCATTAATCACATAATTTATTTATTTAACTCAATAAATAATTCACATAAATATTTATTTAATTCAATAAATATTTAAAATTAAATATAAAATCTCAATCGTTACATATGCACTTAGTGTAACGAGCAGATATCAGTCGAATCCAGGAGAAGAGCACTGGAAGGGAGTGAAAAATATCCTAAAGTACTTAAAAAGAACTAAAGATGTATTTTTTGTCTACGGTGGGTCTGAATTGAAACTAGAAGGCTATATAGACTCAAGTTTCCAAACGGATTGATATGACAGTAAATCCGTTTCAGTGTATGTGTTTACCTTAAACGGTGGCGTAGTGAGTTGGAAGAGTTCCAAGCAGCAAACAGTTGTTGATTCAATGACAAAGGCAGAGTACAAAGCTGCAAGTGAAGCTACAAAGGAAGATGTTTGGATAAAAAAGTTCATAACTAAACTTGGCGTGGTTCCTAGCATTAGAGGAGCAATACCTTTATTCTATAACAACACCGGAGCTGTTGCACAGGCCAAGGAACCCAGCTTTCATCAGAAATCCAAACACGTGTTGTGGCGATTTCATTTGATTAGAGAGATCATTGAACGAGGAGATGTCACCCTAGAGTGTGTGGACATTCAAAATAACATTGCAGATCCATTTACTAAAGCTTTAACACAACAACAGTTTGATCGTCACTTAGAGAAGATGGGTATGAGATACCATGGCGATTGGCTTTAGTGCAAGTGGGAGATTGAAAGTAGTATGCACGCAAGCCAATCATGTATGATGATAAAGTATATACTTTGTATCAATCTTATTCATTTATTAATAAAAGAATTATTTATTTAAAGGCGTTTATATTATCTACATAATGTTGTTATATTTAAATGTGATAAACCCATAGTTTTAAGCAATGCTTTTAGAATGATCAACAAGTAATATAATGATAAGAAAAGTATCGTTCCCACAGAGACAATAATTACACTTTATCCTAACAATTACCAATTTTATACTATCTCAATTTTATTAAACCAATGATTAACTGATGATATTTATGTAAAACTACCACTTAAACTATAACTAACACTATCCCAAGAATTTAACAAGTTTTCGGAGAATTAAGCCTACAACTTCACTTATTGTTTCACTTCGAATGCTATACTTCCTTTTAACTTAAATCAATTATTCTAGATTATTAACCAAGAACACAAAAGTAGATATAACCATCTCTCAATGCATTACATCCATACTCACTCAAATTCACAATTGAAAGAATTAAGCAAGACACCTTAATTAACTAATTCACTATATCTCTACGTGAGTTATAATTGAAAAAGGTTTAATATCAAGTTCTCTTCAGATTACGCATGATGTATAGATATCTCTATCCTACACATGAATTATGAATTATAACTAACTGTAGAAATCACAAACATACGTCACTATGATCAGTTCTAATCCCATATGTCATCTCTCGAGTTCATATGGAATAACAAGTAATTGGTGATCAAACAATAACATAAATTAACTGCAAACCATAGCAAATAATCTAAAAATAATTTCCATAAGCTAAAGTGAAAGCATATTAATCCTTAGTTACATAATAAAATCCGTTGTAGACTTAAATAGCAAATTAGTTCATCATAAACAAATTAAAAACCATTATCCACAAAGTACATAACATCCTGAATACAAGGTAAAGATGAAGAGAGAAAATAGAATCTAAAAGTGTATAGCTACTCGTCTTCACGTTCGCCTTGTGTTCGTCGTGCTTCGCGTCGTGCTTCGCCTTGCTTCAATTCTCCTCAAGTGTCAACTCCCACAGATTAGGGTTTGTTAATGTCCAAGAATATCATATAAGCCTCTCTATTAACCTTATATATTCTCCTAATCGTGAGACAAAACCTCAGCTTTCTTTCCAGCAAAATCCTACTCAAATAAGGTAACGAAATCCAATCTACCCAGAAACTCGCCTAGGCTAGTTTTTCCCCTTGAAGATATTCGCCTCAGCGCACCTGCACCTAGGCAAGGTTTGCCAGCTATAAAATTGCACCCCAGCGTATATTGTAGAACCTATGCAAATTTCCTTCATCAATTCCTTAGTTCCTTGCACTTTTTATCCCGGCCAATCCCCGCACATAAACCAATGTAAATGCGTGAAATAGAATCTAAAAAGTATTTGAAGTAGCAACATCTTCGGTTTAAATGGCATCAATTTGTAGGTATGAAACCTACTTATTAAACACTGCCAAACTTAAGATTTTGGTTGTCCTCAAGCGAAAACAACAAAGAAATGAAAATAACAAACAAAGTTATATATATAAATGCATATGCATGATTTACTTCCTACATGCCTACGAATCCAGCATTAGATCAATATGATGTCCAACACATGCCTCAAAGATATCATCAAATACTTAAATAATAATTCAAATCAATGTACAATTCATCAGTAACCAATCAGTCAATCCAAACATGTCATCACCCATGTTGTGCGTGTGTGCTCGTTAACCATTCTAATCACCAACAATTCAAGATCATCACATAACAACCTTCTTAGGGGAAAATTTTAGTTCTATTTCAGTTATTCAGTAAACATGAAAAAATCGGTTAAACTTAGCAATTACCTAGTTCAGGGATTTCAAATGAGGCTTATATCTCTTATAATTCATTCACGTGTGCGTTTTATGCTCCATCCCGCGTTCACAATCGACTGTTCAATGCTTGAATCTATTAGGCTTTTCAATGTTACCCGTTTAGCAAACTTTCGACCAACGACTCCCAAACCAGATGGTTTTAGGGCGCTAGATGTAAAAACATCCCCAAGAGCTTACTTATTTAAGTAACATAGGCCACAGACACAAACTAGTCAATGTGTTTATTCTCTCTTTTTTCTCAGTATTCTAATTTCTTATCTTTCTATATTTTCTTTCTTTTCTTTCACCCCAATGACTCCCCCAAACTCGAGTTTTTACTTTATTTTAACCTTTATTGTCAGTATACCAATTTCATCAAAATTGAACTAAGATTTTTCCCCCAAAAACAAATTATGAACCCTTGACTGAGTTAACTAGAACAATTAAACTCTACGTGCTAACCAATTACACAAGTTTCAGACAGGCTCAGATTTTCATCTCGATTAACATTAGAACTAATCATCAATCTTTACATTGTTCAAGTTAACGTGTAAAACCAATCTTATCATAGGCCGAGCTAAATTCACACCAATCCAATGCTTTAATTCATGCAACAACCTATATACCTAAATGCAAAGGAAAATAATTTTTCTCAATTTTTTTTATATATATATGCAAACCATAACTAATGTAAATTTAAACTACTTATAATCTGCTCTAGTCTAGAATGTAATTACACTATCATGCAAAATGAACTACTATATGCAAATTAACTAAATGACTACTCCTACCCCCAAACTTAAACTATGCAATATCCTCATTGGATACCGATATAGAATTATAAAGTTCGAGGACTGCCCTGAGTGGTTAAGCGTCATGCTCGACCGTTGGATCCTCGGTAGGTGGGTCGTTAACTAGGTCCTCAACAGGCGGGATTGGGAGAAAAGCTGATAATGGTTGGGGAACTGGGAACTAAAAATCTTCTCCAGTGGTATTAAGTCGGGCAAAAGCAGTTGCCAGAGATGCATTGAACTCATTTTGGGTGGCGAACATGTGATCCTGCCTGGATGCCAACCCCTGTGGTCTTTGATCAAAGTACTGCTATATATTGCGAAATTGAAAACTAAAATTCACTTTTGTACGGGACAAGGTTGAAGTCCCGGCTTGTTCTTGCTCTTGCTCTTGCTCTTGCTCTTTTTCCAAATTAAAATCTGCATCTTGTTCGTCCGCCCCTTCATCATCCTCAGAATCGTAGAATGTAAAACCAAGATCGCGTGGGTGCGAATGCCCGCCTTTCTATCATGAGTACCTCTGAATCGTATTGGAATCTAAGCACAGTAGTTGCTGCTGGATAGGCTCAGTTGTGCTCCATTGTACCCCTGCCCGGGCATATAATGCACAAATCAGTGATGGATGCAACAATCTGCCCTGTAGTGGCCCACGTAGATTTTGGCGAATGGAATGATGAATGATGCGTCCCACGTTGATCGATTGGTCTTTGACTATTGTGTATAGCAGAACTGCCTTCTCCTTCGTGACATCGCTCGTATGTGTAGATGGTAGCAGTTTGGCACACAAGAACGCATGCTATATCTTTCTATATAAACTGAGATGGCCTGTCTGAAAGTGAGATCCATTCGACGACCATATAGAGTCCGACTTGCACAACTCAGTCAAAATTTTTGCATAATTCGGTCCGCTTTCCTTGAGGGTCAAAAATGAATTACTCAGTTGCGGAAGATTATAGTAGTCGATGATCTCCTGCACAGTAAACGGTACCATCTTACCCCTCACGAATGCAAAGAACGGAGCTTTGTCGGGGGCATTTGCATATAATTCCTTCACCACCGCCACCACAGCGGCTTCCGACTGTGCCGTGAACGTTTCCCATCACCTCTCATGAATCTGTTGAAGCATAGCCCCATAAAACTCGTTAGGCGCCAAACCACGCTCCGGTGTCAATGCCTTGGATGATAAATACTCGAACCTCTCCACCGTCTCGACGTTCAAAAATTTTTGTCTGTCAAATTGCTAAGCGGGGGTGGATGAATTCTCCCCGCGTTTCCTTTTTTGATGTCTAGAAGTCATGGTGCCGATGATATGACTCTAACTTGCAATTGAATGAGAAAGTGGTTGTTGAGACCTTTTGTCAAACACCTTATGTGCTAACTGTGAGTGCTTGATTATCTTACCCCCAAACTTCACTTGTTAAGCCTAAATTGTAGATTTTCCAAGTACTTGTGTAGAAGCCTGAAAGATTTTAACAATCACCCCACAAATCGACGTTACCTATAAGTTGTTTTGATGAACTCTCAAGGGTGAACTGTGGTGGTGAAGAATTCCCCTTCTGAAAATTGGTTGAATTTGAAACCCTAGATGGTGAAGACTGATTAGATTTGGTGATGAACTCTTGAAATAGCACTTAAAGAGTGATTGGGGTAGTATGTAGTCGAACTAGTGTTCTTCTTTATTTTCGGTAGGGAGAAGTCTCATAATTGTATTTGGAGTGTAATATGTAACTGCAGCAAGAGGGTTTTTAAAAATTGCAAAACGTGACCTGCGCCTAGGCGAGGTAGTTTTGCCCTATAAATGTCACCGGGGCGAGATTCACCCGACAGGTCTGTGCCTAGGCTCGCTTTTTTCTTTAGTAATCTGCGTTGGGGCACGTTACATCTGACAGTTCTCGCCTAGGCTAGATTCTTATGCCTTAAATCTGCACCGGGGCGCAGATGGGTTTTTTTGCAGCATTTTTTTCCTTTCCTTGGCAGCTAATCCTGTAACCACAACCTATAATCTTCTTTGTTGTCATGTTCATTTCTGCCCCCATCCTGCAACCACAACCATAAACACACTTAGTATCCATGTTAAATCGAAGCTTAGACATAATTTCTACGCTAAGACTCATACTAGTCTATTACTGCTTTACTTAATGAAATAAAAAAAACACATTTCAAAACTTAAAATAATCAAATGATTGGATTGCCACCCACCAAGCTCTTGATTTAGAGTCTTTTAGCCTGACTACTCCCTGTTTTTAAACTGGATCGACGAGGTCAATTGAGGTTACTTGGCGATCGAGATCACCACCCTAGTAATGCTTTAAGCGTTGGCCGTTGATTTTGAATGTTTCAGAGGAATCTCAGCTATATACTTCAATTGCCCCGTGCGGAAACACTGTCTTGATGGTGAATGGGCAAGACCACCTGGATTTCAGCTTTTCGGGAAAACGTTTCAACCGAGAGTTGAATAACATTACTGATTGGCCCGGTTCGAACTTCTTATCCACTATCTTTTGATAGTGCCATTTCTTGACCTTTTCTTTGTACAACTTTTAGTTTTCGTATGCCTGCATGCGAAACTCATCTAACTCATTGATTTGTATAAGCCTTTTCTCCCCTGTTGTTGATAGGTCAAATTTGAGTTTCTTGATGGCCCAATAGGCTTTATGTTCGAGTTCCACTGGAAGGTGATATGCCTTTTCGTAGACCAACTGGTATAGAGATATGCCGATTGGGGTCTTATAGGCGGTCCGATACGCCCAAAGAGCGTCGTCTAATTTTAATGACCAATCTTTCTTATTCGGGTTGACTACTTTCTCCAAGATTCATTTCACCTCTCTATTTGATACCTCTGCTTGGCCACTCGTTTGGGGGTGATAGGCAGTAGCGATTTGTGGTTTACCCCATACTTAGTCAAGAGCGCTGTGAAGTACTTGTTGCAGAAGTGGGTCCCCTCATCACTGATAATTTCCCTCAGGGTGCCAAATCGTGTGAAGATGTTCTTTTGCAAAAATTTTAACATAACCTTTGCATCATTTGTCAGTAGCGCGACTACTTCAACCCACTTCTACACATAGTCAACTGCCAACAAGATATATAAGTTGCTGAATGATGACGAAAACGGTCCCATGAAATGGATTTTCCATACATCAAAAACCTCGACTTCCAAAATTATGTTAAGTGGCATCTCGTTCCGCTTAGAAATGTTTCCCACCCATTGACATCGAACACAGTTTTTCACACACTGATGTGCGTCTTTGAACAAGGTGGGCCAATAGAAACCCGCCTGGAGTACTTTCGCAGCCGTTCTTTCACTCCCATAGTGTCCTCCATATAATGAGGCGTGACATGCCTGTAAGATGCTTTTTACTTCACTTTCTGGCACACATCACCGAATCATTCTGTCGGCGCACTGTCGGAACAGAAATGGTTAATCCCACATATACCACTTCACATCATGTAAGAAATTCTTCTTCTGTTGTAGCGTCAAATCTGGTAGGAGAATATTGCTTACCAAGTAATTTGCAAAATCTTCATATTACGGAAACTTGCCATGAAGCAGAAATAATTGTTCATCAGGAAAGGACTCCTTGATCACTACTTTTTTCATCTTATCATGGTTTAGATTCTCTAATCATAAAAGGTGGTCAACCGCCTGATTTTTTGTCCCCTTCCTATCTTTAATCTCTAAATCAAATTTTTGGAGTAGCAAAATCCAGCGAATCAATCTCGGTTTTGGGTCTTTCTTTGCAACTAGATATCGGATGGCCGAGTGATCTGTGTATACCACTACCTTAGTTCAGACCAAGTATGAGCGAAACTTATCGAATGCATACACAACTGCAAGTAACTTCTTTTCGGTGGTTGTGTAATTCAGCTGTGCATCAGTCAACTTCTTGCTCGCATAGTAGATGGTATAAAAGACTTTCTCTCGGCGTTGTCCTAACACGGCTCCTACCGCATAGTCACTGGCATCACACATTTACTCAAACGGCATTGTCCAGTCCGGTGCTACGATTACAGGTGTTGTGGTTAGTTTCTTCTTCAACTGCTAAAACGCTGCTAGACAGTCTTCATCAAATTTGAAGGGTACATCTTTCTTCAATAGACTGCATAGTGGTTTTGTAATTTTAGAGAAGTTCTTGATGAATCGGGTGTAGAATCCAACATGACTGAGAAAACTTCGAATACCTTTTACTGAAGTTGGCAGTGGCAAATTCTCTATTATCTCCAATTTTGCTCGATCCACTTCCAACCCCTTTTTCGAAACTTTATGCCCAGGTATTATCCCATCTTGGACCATAAAATGGCACTTTTCCCAGTTGAGCACCATATTAGTTTCTACACATCTCTTCAGTACCATGACTAAATTTTCAAGGCACCTGTCAAAAGACTCCCCGAATATAGAAAAGTCATCCATAAACACTTCAACACTACGCTCCACCATATCTGAGAAAATCGCCATCATGCATCTCTGAAATATAGCAGGAGCGTTACATAGTCCGAATGACATCCTTCTAAAGGCAAAGGTGCTATATGGGCATGTGAACGTCATCTTTTCTTTTCTTCTAATAGCAATAATAGTAAACCAACAGAAAGTGAAGCCGAAGAAGTCACTTTATGCACAGATAATTGCAGATCTGATTGATGCAATAAAAGAATTAATATTCTTAATAAAGATGAGGAAGAAAGTTCTTTGTTAATTGATTTAATTAGTAAAATTACTGATTCTGAGTTAAAGATTCAGTATATGAAATAATTAAAAGATTTATTAACCAAGACCAATACGGTTAAAAATAAGATTCTTAAAGGTAAAGAAAAACACCTTATCAGTCTTAATAAAACCCTTAAAAGATTTAAAACGCCTGATAAAGAAATCACTCTTCCAGAATTAAATCAGAAAGTTAAGAAGCTTAAAAAAAGAAATTTCAAACCTTAAAACTTAAATTTCTGATTTACGTAAAGAAGTGACCAATCTAACTACTAAAGATTCAGATCTTCACATCTCTGAATCATCATCAGATGATGATGATGATATTCCAGAAACTTCGAATGCTAAGAATGAGTCACTTTTTATGGTTAAAAGATACTCTTTAAAAAGGTTAAAAGATATTACCATTCAAAAATGGTACATAGTCATTAGGCTAGTTATCAATAAAACTTTTACAATTGAGCTTCCTGCTTTAGTTGATACTGGTGCAGATCTTAATTGTATTCAGGAGGGTTTAATTGTAAGACCCCAACTTTTTATGAATAAAATTGAATTTTCTCTATATATTATTTTGAATAGTAAGAGGTTAATTTGATTAATGTGGTAAGTTATAGGTAAAATGCGCAAATATTTTAAAATAAGCAAGTGGTTATAAAATATTCATTGTTGTCGGGGAATATTCTGTTGGTCGTGGAATATTCTTGCTATCGGAGAATATTCGTACGACGGCGCAGCCATTTGTGGGCCCCATAACGGAAAACTGTCGGATGAAGAAAACGACACGAATGAGTTTTTTAAAATAACGGCATAGTTGTTACCGTTAACACTATTAGAATATCTGAAGGTTAAAAATAAAGTAATACGCATCATTGCACAGTAGCACACAGTATTGCACAGTATTTTATATTATTGTTGTTTCAATAATTGTCACTGCACAGTATTTTCCATTATCAGATCAATAATTTATATTATTTGAATAATATTATTAGATAGCATTATTGGCAATGTCTAAAAAAGTTCTGTCTAGGAGGGTTATTTAATTGCGCGCCAATAAGGAGAAATCCTTATCGGAAAGCCCCTATTTCTTGGGAACGACCTAGTTGTCAATATTGTAGTTCTGTAATATTATTTGTGAATAATTAACTATTAATTTATATGATAAAAAAATATTTATTTTATGTGGATATAAATGAAAGAATTAGTGCGGATGTATTTTTATCAGTATTTTGTTGGAATAAATGTATGGAAAATCATCCGTATGTAGATTTCGGTCATTTTTCGTTTAAATTTGGAAAAACTTTCTTCTACAAAGTTGTAGAGAATTAAATTTTCTATGGAATGGACATAAGATTCGTATTTTGCTGATAAAAGGGCTATTTATTATGAATTATTGAAATTCCGGAATAATTGATTTTTGGGGATATAAGTGTTTTTTTTAATAAAAACATTTTTTTGATGGTGGGCCCCACTTGTGTGGGCTGATGAAATGGTCAAGGAGGTGTGCGAATTTTTTATTATAAATATATTATTTTATTAAATTTTTTACTTTGGCTTTCTAAGCATTTTGATATAAATAGGGTGCTTAGGTTAGAATTGAAAATCACATCAGAATCAGAAGTTTTCTCTCTCTATAATATCGAGCATATTTTTGTGAGTATTTAGATACTTTGAGTGTTGCTATACAATACAAGTTTTTTTTAATATTATATCCGATATTTCAATCAGAAGTACTATTCTTTTGAGGTAACGGATGTTATTTTCTTCGTAAATGATGTTATTTCTTTTAATATCATTATACCGAAATATTGGTATGAATTTTATTGTAAAATTTTTATCTTTTCATATTGAGATTACTATTCCTGTATACGGCACTATTCACGAATACGGTACTATTCACAGAAAAATTAAATTTTTCTTTCTTTGTCCAAGTTGGCTATTATGGTTCCTGTCTTTGATTGGATCCAAGTTTAGATCTTCATTCTTGAATTTTACTCCACAAATGATTATTATGGAGTATTTTTGAACTTGGATAAACTAAATTACGAATACTTAATTTTTGTACTTTATCTCACTAGATTCGTTCTTTAAAAATATTTTCATCATTTTCAGTTCTAAATGGTGATATAACTAAATATCTTTGGCCTGTAGTGCAAAGATAAATGATTACTTGATGAATATCTTTGGCCTGTAGTGCAAAGATGAATGATTACTTGATGAATATCTTTGGCCGTAGTGCAAAGATAGACAGGTGTTGAGATGAACATGACCAACTGGTAATACAAACGAATATCTTTGGCCCGTATTGCAAAGATGAATATTTGATTCAAGATTTATTGATTGATGTTACAGGGATAAAATATTGATTATGGATTTTCAAATCATAGAAGATAGTAGACATTATTTCCTACTTAACTCTTCTGGTGCATTGTTACTTCCGCTGAAGTTGTTGATCTAAAACTTGCTGTCCATAATGTTTTATCTGATTTGTTGAAGACTAGCGATAAATTATTCTGCATTATCTTAGTTATAATATTCTTTATTGGGCTAGTTGAGCTCACCCTTTTCATCTATTGTCCTCTTCAGGAAATGAGAATGTTACAGGAACTAGTCGGGGAACAGGAGTGATGGGCAGAGTTAGAGCAGTAGTAGTCCTCACTATTTTTGTATAATAGTGTGAAAATAATTATAACTATTGAGGACTAAATTTGAGTGTTTATATTTCGTATTATATACGATTTGTATTGACACTCACAGCTTGTATGGTCATCCTGCTCATGACCTTTTGATATAAAAGTTTGTATTTGGATTCAGTACCATGTGTTTGGCGACTCAGAATGGGTTGGGTTGATTAGACCTATTCTGGGGGCATCATAGTTGGTATCAGAGCTTAGGGATATGATTTTTGGCGGAGATCGGGAAATAGAACTAGAAGGGGAGAGACGAGTAAATCCTTCGCTAGTATGTCCTACCTAAGCTTATGTGGTATTTAATTGGTCAGTCGGAGCATAGGGTTAACATGTGATATGTTAATTTGTTTAATTAACCTTTATTTTATGGCAGTATTTGAGAATGACATCGGAACATTTAAGCAATGGAGCATTTGAGACCATTGAGGCACCATTACTCGTAGTCTTACTTTTAGCGGTAGTTATCTATGTAGTGATTGAAGAATTAATAGTTGCACCCGAGCTAGTCGCAGAAGTAACAGCTGAGAATGAGGAAGAAGAGGAACCTAAGGAAGATTTATTAGGAGAATTTTATGATCGGAATGTAGAACTGCAAAATCGTATTCATGAGTTAGAAGGGCAGGGTGAAAAACGGCAGGCGGTCGTGGAACAAAAGGATACAGCAATTCAAGATTTTGCTACTCTATATGCGAGGCTTGAACAGAAGCTTTCACTGGCAGAGCATATGATATTAGAGCTGGAAGCTGAGAATGCAATTGTCGAAATTCTGATGAAAGAAACTGAACGAATGTGAATGGAGGATGCATGGGTAAAAGCCGTACGACGCGTTGATATTTTAGAAAGAGACGTTCGATCCAAGAAGGCCAAAATAGACGACATGGATTTCACTTTTTGGACAGCAATTGGGAGAATCCAATATCGAGCTTGGAATTACCCTGTGCGGAGCAGTCAACCCCAATTCGATATGGATTGAAGAGTAATGATTCAAATCATGGATCAGGAGTGCGACGAATTAGTTGAGGGTGGAATGTGCGTTATAGCAAAGTTAAGTCCAGCTGGAACGGTGACACCAAAGTTTGTTCCAGACAAGTCAAAGTTGGTGGATCCTGAAAAAGCGTTTGTCGTGACTACCTAAGAAGAGAGGAACCCGAACAAGGTTATTACGGGTAAGTTAATCATAAACTTTTGCGAAGTCTATATCTTATTAGATACCGGTTATACCCATTCTTTTATTTCATCTGCTTGTGCTCAACATTTGAACTTGACTCCTGAGAAATTAGACTTTGACTTATCTGTTGAAACTCCGTTGGGTGAAACTTTCGTTACATCTACAGTTTACAAATCTTGCTTGATTCAGATTGGTACCCTCACCCTACCTGTTGATCTTATCTCTTTGTTTGGATCATTTCGTGGTTGTCATTATTAATGACATCCTAATATACTCCAAAATTCTCAAATATTTTTCCAAAAAGAACTCAACAAGCAACAACGACATTGGCTCGAGCTGTTGAAAGATTACAAAAATACCATTCAATACCATCCTAGAAAAGCGAACGTGGTAGCTGACGCGTTGAGTAGAAGATCACATGCGGGAACGAATGCGATGCTGTTAACACAAAGGCCCATTTTGTGTGACTTACAAAGGATGGAGATAGAGTTAAAGACTCCGGGGACCCACATGATGATGTCAAGTATACGCGTAGAACCAACTTTAATTGATAAAGTTAAAGCTGCTCAAGCTACAGACTCGGAGCTAATGAAGATGAAGAAGAAGGTACAAGAAGGTGCTACTCCACAGGAGAGAATTGATGAAGAAGGAATACTTCGAGTCAACGCCAGACATTGTGTTCCTAACGATGCTGATTTGAAGTATAAAATCATGATGGAAGCACACAACACACCGTTCGCAATCGTACCAAAATGTATCGTGATCTTTGACATACATTTTGGTGGAGCAATATGAAGAGAGAGATAGCATAGTTTATCTCGAGGTGTTTAACGTGTCAACGTGTCAAGACAAAGCATCAAGAGCCATAAGTTATGAAGAGCCCCGAGCCTCTCGCTGGTGACTTCTTGTGTGGGATGCACCGAAGCCAGACTCTCTGTAGGGGATGCCGTTTTTGTGCGGTGGCAAACTGATGGGTTCCATTGTGAGGTACAATGGTTGAAGAACCATGAGAGTTATAGTTGGAATCGAAGAAATGACCTGGGAGTTAAAATCGAAAATAAAAACGAGGTATTCTCACCTTTTCGACATACTAGGTGCGTATGTCATTTTTGAGGACGAAATTTCATAATGAGGGGAGGTTTTAAGACCCCAACTTTTTATGAATAAAATTGAATTTCCTCTATATATTATTTTGAATAGTAAGGGGTTGATTTGATTAATGTGGTAAGTTATGGGTAAAATGCGCAAATATTTTAAAATAAGCAAGTGGTTATAAAATATTCATTATTGTCGGAGAATATTCGGTTGGTCGTGGAATATTCTTACTGTCAGGGAATATTCTTACTGTCAGGGAATATTCGTACGACGATGCAGCCATTTGTGGGCCCCATAACGGAAAACTGTCTGATGAAGAAAATGACACGAATGAGTTTTTTAAAATAATGGCAGAGTTGTTGCCGTTAACACTGTTAGAATACCCGAAGGTTAAAAATAAAGTAATACGCGTCATTGCACAGTAGCACACGGTATTGCACAATATTTTATATTATTGTTGTTTCAATAATTGTCACTACACAATATTTTTCATTATCAGATCAATAATTTATATTATTTGAATAATATTATTAGATAGCATTATTGTCAATGTCTAAGAAAGTTCTGTCTAGGAGGGGTTATTTAATTGCACGCCAGTAAGGAGAAATCTTTATCGGAAAGCCCCCTCTTTCCTGGGAACGATCTGGTTGTCAATATTGTAGTTCTGTAAAATTATTTGTGAATAATTAATTATTGATTTATATGATAAGAAAATATTTATTTTATGTGGATATAAATGAAGGAATTAGTGCTGATGTATTTTTATCAATATTTTGTTGGAATGGAGGTGTGGAAAATCATCCATATGTAGATTTCGGTCATTTTTTGTTTGAAATTTGGAAAAAATTTCTTCTACAAAGTTGTAGAGAATTAAATTTCCTATGGAATGAACATAAGATTCTTATTTTTTTTTTAATAAAAGGGCTATTTATTATGAATTATTGAAGTTCTGAAATAAATAATTTTTGGGGTTATAAATGTTTTTTTTAATAAAAACATTTTTTTGATGGTGGGCCCCACTTGTGTGGGCTGATGAAATGGTCAAGGAGGTGTGCGGAATTTTTTTTATAAATATATTATTTTATTAAATTTTTTACTTTGGCGTTCTAAACATTTTCCTATAAATAGGGTGCTTAGGTTAGAATTGAAAATCACATCAGAATCAGAAGTTTTCTCTCTCTATAATATCGAGCATATTTTTATGAGTATTTAGATACTTTGAGTGTTGCTATACAGTACAAGTTTCCTTCAGCATTATATCCGATATTCCAATCAGAAGTACTATTCTTTTGAGGTAAGGGATGTTATTTTCTTCGTAAATGATGTTATTTTTTTAATATCATTATACCGAAATATTGGTATGAATTTTATTGTAAAATTTTTACCTTTTCATATTGAGGTTACTATTCACGTATATGACACTATTCATGTATACGGCACTATTCACGAATACGGTACTATTCACAGAAAAAATAAATTTTTCTTTCTTTGTCCAAGTTGGCTATTATGGTTCTTGTCTTTGATTGGATCCAAGTTTTGATCTTCATTCTTGAATTTTGCTCCACAAATGATTATTATGGTGTATTTTTAAACTTGGATAAACTAAATTATGAATACTTAATTTTTGTTCTTTATCTCACTGGATTCGTTCTTTAAAAATATTTTCATCATCTTCAGTCCTAAATGGTGATATAATTGATTATCTTTGGCCTGTAGTGCAAAGATGAATGATTACTTGATGAATATCTTTGGCCTGTAGTGCAAAGATGAATGATTACTTGATGAATATATTTGGCCGTAGTGAAAAGATGGACAGGTGTTGAGATGAACATGACTAACTAGTAATACAAATAAATATTTTTGGCCCGTAGTGCAAAGATGAATATTTGATTCAAGATTTATTGATTGATGTTACAGGGATAAAATATTGATTATGGACTTTCAATTCATAGAAGATAGTAGACATTATTTCCTATTTAACTCTTCTGATGCATTATTACTCCTGCTGCAGTTGTTGATCTAAAACTTGCTGTCCATAATATTTTATCTGATTTATTGAGAACTAACGATAAATTATTCTGCATTATCTTATTCATAATATTCTTTACTAGGCTAGTTCAGCTCACCCTTGTTATCTATTGTCCTTTTCAGGAAATGAGAATGTTGCAGGGACTAGTCGGGGAACAGAGTGATGGGCAGAGTTAGAGCAATAGTAGTCCTCACTATTTTTGTATAATTGTGTGAAAATAATTGTAACTATTGAGGACTAAATTTGAGTGTTTATATTTCGTATTATATACGATTTGTATTGACACTCACAGCTTGTATGGTCGTCCTGCTCACGACCTTTTGATATAAAAGTTTGTATTTGGATTCTGTACCATGTGTTTGGCAACTCAGAATAGGTTGGGTTGATTGGACCTATTATAGGGGCGTCACATTAATCCCTACTAAGTTTTATAAGAAAACTAGTGAAAAATTAAGTTCTACTAATGGTAGTAAGATGGAGATAAAGTATAAACCTTCCAAAGTCCATATTTGTCAAGATAATACGTGTTTTAAGACAACCTTTGTTTTAATACGCATTCTGACAGATAAAATTATTTTGGGATTACCATTTATATATTTATTATATCCATTTACTACTAGTAATGACGGATTAACCACTAAACATTTGGGACAAAAAGGTAGTATTTAAATTTATTACCCAACCCAAAGAAAGAGATTTAAAATTCATTCAAGATGAATCTATTTCAAAATCCATTAATCTATTAACTTGTAAAACATCTCAGTTAAAATTACTAAAGGAAGAAATTAAATATAAACAAATTGAAAATCTCCTTTTGAATGAAAGAATTCAAGCTAAGATTGAAGATCTTAAAAATTTTATGAGTAAAAACCTTTGTTCTGATTCTCCTAATGCTTTTTGGCATAGAAGAAAACATGTTGTAAGGCTTCCTTATGCTAAGGAATTCAAAGAATATTTAATTCCTACTAAGGCTAGACCTATACAAATGAATCATCAACAAATGGAGCTTTGTAAAAATGAGATTAACGATTTACTCAATAAAGGTTTAATTAAACCCAGTAAGTCACCTTGGTCTTGCCCAGCTTTTTATGTCAATAACGAAGCCGAAAAGGAGAGAGGTGTCCCTAGACTTGATATTAATTATAAACCCTTAAACAAGGTTTTAGAATGGATTAGATACTCATTGCCTAATAAAGAAGACCTTCTTAGTAGACTTAGTAATGCCACCATTTTTAATAAATTTGATCTCAAGTCCGGATTTTGGCAAGTTACCATTCACCCCAGTGATAAGTATAAAACTGCCTACACCACTCCTTTTGGTCATTATGAATGGATTGTTCAACCATTCGGTCTCAAAAATGCCCCTAGTGAGTTTCAGAATATTCTTAACGATATTCTAAACCCCTTTAGTTATTTTATTATTGTTTATATTGATGATATCCTCATCTTTTCTAAATCAATTGAAGAACATCACAAACATTTAAATTCGTTCTTTAAAACCATAAAGGTCAACGGTCTTGTTTTATCCCCTACTAAATGCAGTCTTTTTCAGACCAGAGTCAAATTCCTTGGTCATGATATTAATCATGGTCTTGTTCGACCTATTCAAAGAGTTATTCAATTTGCAGATAGATTTCCTGATAAAAGCACTGATAAAACTCAGCTTCAGCAGTTTTTAGGATCTCTCAATTATGTATGTAAATTCTATCAAAATCTTCAAAACATCCTGTAAACCTCTTTTCCAGCATTTACAAAATACTCCCCCTCCTTGGACAGATGAACATACTTCCATCGTTCAACAAGTTAAAAAGTATGTTAAGGTATTGCATTGCCTTGGCATTTCAAATGAATCTGCATTCAAAATTATTGAAACTGATGCCTCTGAAATTGGATTCGGAAGTATTCTAAAATAACAGTTAACTCCTACCTCATCTAAAAAAATTGTTCAATTTCATTCTAGCGTATGGAATCCTACACAATTAAATTACAGTACTATTAAAAAAGAAATTCTTTCTTTAGTTTTATGTATTAATAAATTTCAAAGTGATTTGTTAAATCAAATTTTTTTAGTAAGAATAGACTGTAAATCAGCAAAATATATTCTTGATAAAGATGTTGAAAATTTCGCCGCTAAGCAAAATTTTGCTAGATGGCAAGCCTTTTTGAGTATTTTTGATTTTGATATTGAGTAATATTAAAGGGAGTGAAAACTCTAATCCCGATTTTCTCACCCGGGAATTTATTAATTCAGGTACCCCTACTGTTTCGAAATGAGCATTCGAAGAGGTTCTTCTTCTCGTGGTTTGGGCCGCCCTTCAGGCCCTAGTAATCAGCCCAAAGGCTCTTTAGTCCCTCATCCAGTTAACCCAGTCCCTTCTGTGGATCTAATTAATAAGTATCATGTACTCGGTTCCGTTCCAAAACCGTATAATACGATTTTAGCTAGTAAACTAGTCCCTTTTGACCCATTTTGTTCACCTCAGCAAAATATTCCTAAGGGTCAAAACTCACAATATATTCCTAATTATCAAGTCAATCTTTTTCATGTCGAAACAGTTATGAAACCCAAGAATGATCCAGTTAAATTGGCTGCCTAGTTCTTCCCAGCTGGATGGCACTTCTTTCCTCTTGCTCTTATAAATCACTTACATTTTATAAGGATATCCTTCTTCAAACTGAGTCAATTGTTATTAAGACTATTTATGATAAAAATGATTCTTCAAAAATCATTTTTCATTCTCTTTATATTAAACAGATTATTTCTCAATCTGATTGGGGAAAGCATCCTTCAGATCTTAGTTCAATTGCTAGTCAAAACCATTATTTTTGTTTTTATGATTATATTGAAGCATGCCTCTACTATGACTCTGTCTTTCTTTTATAAACATAAGAAAGAACTATTACAAACTTTACAAAAGTAAACAGTAACTTACTTTTACTATTACAAACAGTATCTAACATTTACTATTACAAATTGAATCTGACCTTTACTATTACAAAAGTGAATAAAAACAAAATACATTTGACTAAAGTAGATAACTTTCGACTACTTTAGACATATGACCGACAAATTGATTGAGCGCATAGAGGCGCAATATGCGGAGCCTTTTGACTAAAATCCTGAGGAACATCTGCATGTGACTGAAGGCTACTTTTGGTGAGAAAGTAGGAGCATGCGATTCCAATTGTTGAGAGAGCACACTTTTTCTAGAGAGAGAGAAAACTAGGGTTTGTCAATAACCCACCTTCTTAATATTTGTTCATTCTTGGTGGATCACCTCTAGAGGCCAAACACTTGGGTGGCTGACATTGATCAAAGGAAGGAATCACACCCGGTAGATTCAAGTTGAACAAGGAAAGGATTGGAGTTGAACATGTGACGCCCCCAAATCCGAGTCCCTAGAACCTCGGACCTGATACGTTACGGTACTTCATCTTCATACATATTCTCTAACTAACGCGGAAAATATAAACATAAATTATTTATTTAACATGATTCAATAACATTTTCCAAGGTCTATTAACCTTAACTAAATACATACCTTAAGTAACTTAAACGGTTCACATATATGATTTACATCAGATAACTATTAGTTATAAATGCGTAATAATCTACTCTTGGAATTTGCCTTTGCATCTGTCTTTCTTCGAACCTTCATCTTAATCTGAAATTTGTTATCATGATATAGCAAGGGTGAGCAACTACTTTGCCCAGCAAGTTTAAATACAGCAAGGATATATCATGATTAAAAGAAAGAATAAGCTTTCGAATTTTAAATAATATAATAATTATGATAGAGCATGAATCAAAATGTCAATAATTGAATGACTGAATCAATAATGTTTAATGTCAACAAGGACCATGAACAACTTTAACTGAACCTTATGGTAATGAAGGTGATCAGCCTTTCATACCTGATGAACATATGCAACATGGACTACGTGCGAATTAATAATCAGTATAAATGTGAATAATCAACAATAATTATTCAATAATATGCTTTGAAAATATAACTCAAGTTTGAGTTAAGGAAAACTTGCATGTACCGTCAATTACTGCTACGCAATCTAATCTAATCTCTTTATTGTAAAGACCTACCATTGTTAAGATTGATCTTTCAATCAGTATATTACATCATACCACTACTTTATAAGTAAATTATCTAATATTTAATCACATAATCAAATATTAGATAACACCTTAACACCATACGTATTCATAATTTCTAAACCTAGCACACATCGAGTCTCTAACAGTATTCAGTACAGTATGCTGAGTGATTTTCCACAAACAACCAACAAACTAATTTTTCGTCTCGTTTATACTGTTTTTCACAGCGAGTTAGATCGGTAGCTAGTTCGTATATACCTCCGCTCCCTGAAGGAATCGTTTAGCCCAGATACTATACATCAACCATTAAAGAGTACGACTGTACTACTACTTTATCATATAACTTGTGAATTAACACTTAATCTTTTATATTATAAGTTCTTCTTTATAATCCATTAAGCCGAATATCTAATTCAGCAACCTAAATTTAAACTGAATTATAATCCAGCAACCTGTATTCACTAATTCAGCAAACCTAATACACCAATTCAGCAAGCTGAATACAAGCTAACATAATTAATTCAGCAAGCCGAATACACCAATTCTGTGACGCCCCCAAATCCACGTTCCTTCGAAACCTCAGATCCGGTGCAGTCACGATACTTACTATCGTCAAACTATTACATCTTTTATTCATTACTAAAAGAATACAATTTTGCATTATTATAATTTAGAATATAAATTCTATTCATATCTAGGATCTTGTATGATGACTCCAAACTTTTATAAGTTTCAAAACCCGGTCATATGCCATCCCTGTCTAAACATCACATTCGATATTACTAAAATGTGGAACAACTTAAACTTTTCAATATCCTTTGAATAAAATCTTTTATTGATTTCATAACTTGAATCAATTACAAATCCCTGAATCAACTTTATAATATGATTCATTCTATTTGAGTTATCGTATAACGTTTACAACTCGACTTGATATCCTCTATGTATCAACTAATACATCTTTACAATACGACAAGTTTTAAACAACGTATACAATTATCAAGTACAACTCATAGAACCTAAACAGGGTTCAAACGATAATCTAAAAAGTATTCTTCGTTGCGATACTATCTATCTTTATCAATCAAGAAGCACGAAATCTTTATCGTGAATCCTTAACCTGCAAAAGTGGTTATTTGCAAGAGTGAGCTCGACAGCTCAGCAATTCTAACAGTTTTCATGCATCACATAGCATACAACATCATACTCAGTTCATGGATTTATAAATAATTTATATTTACTACGCATGTTACTTTTCACATAACAAGTATATCATTAAAGATCAACTTTCAATCTCATTTATATCTCATATACAGTTCATATATAAGTTCACATTATCACAGCATAATATAATTCAACTAACAGTTATTGGATTCATATATCAAATAGGAACTGAAAGACTTGCCTGATTCGTAGTTTAACAACTACGACTTAACTGCTTAAGAATATCTGCACTTCGTGTAATCCTACACAGTTATATTAATCATAGAGATCACACTCATCAGTTATATATATCCACACATTCTCAATGTAATAATAAAGGTTACATTGTTGTCTAACTTGGTTCTTTGAACTTTCGTCTCACATTCTTATCGTATTATTAGAATAACTATGTAAGTATATGTATACTTTAACCATACGTACTTACTAACATTCTTCATATACACATGTCTGTCTACCACTAATCTATTTACATATAGCTAGTGTAGTCCATCTTTTGAGTTAATCATTACTAACACATAAGACCATAACAAAGCAAATATACTCTATTAATCATCGAAATAGGATTCAAGTATTAACATATGGTACCTACATAGCATGTATACACATTAAAGGATACTTTCATGCTCGTTTAACCTTTTCACGTTCAATTTACATGATATAGGTTCTAAGTTAATACTCGTAAAAACTTAAGTCCATTCAAGGCTATAAAGTCATAAAGCCTAACATGCTCGCCTTTTAAACACATGGGGTATTCATATGCTTTGTATTAGGCATACTCATGAATAATTATATCACATTCATGCAACTAACACCGTTTTGTTTTGAAGACATGCTTCGTTTATGCTTCATTTCAATCACAACACCTAATCATGGTGTATATACATGTAGGATACATGATCGAGTCTACGAGTACTATCAAACATGTTTACAAATATCAGAATTCAAATCTCAATATACATGTCAAGACTCACGTGCAAAACGTATACTTTTACTAGTAAACCTCACTAATAGGGTCTAATACGTCCATGCTATCTAGATTCATGTGTTAACATGTTCGACACGCATTTCTAAGTCATCCAAACATGCTCGCAAAATCAGAATGTATTCATGACATTTACGTGCTAAGGTTCACCTTTGAAACTAACATTTTCGTTAGAATTATTTAATAGTGGTGTTTGCATGTTCACATTCCATCATAAAACATATATACATCAATTAACATGCGTTTCATGCCTTCCTAGGTCATTTTAACATATCTCAAAAGTCAGAATATAACCATGATACTTCTATACCAAAAGTCCCTTTTTAAAACTCAACATTCATTTTGAAAACCACAAGTTGTTTCATCAATCGTGCATGTAAACATAGCAACACATGTGCATGTCATGTTAATATACTCATATAGGCATGTTAAATCTATTAGTATGCTTGCTTAAGCTATCTTAGCCACTATCCCTTAACAGAATCTGCGGCAGACTGTAGAAAAAAATTTCAAGTTTCAGGCCTGGCGCGGCTGCGCCGCTGGCCGGCCAGAGATAGAGATGTCTTCTACTTCGGCAGTACACAGACCCATACTCAGAATTCTAATAGTAATTTCAATTCTAAGATGCTATAATGCATTTCTAACATGCTTATAATCTTACATAACACTTGCTAAACATATTCCACAATTAAATTAACATCTAAATTACATAATCAAGGACTTGCCAACATGAATGAGAAATATAGGAATTATACCTCTGCAAGTTCGTTTGCTACTATATCAAGCCTCTCCTATACTGATAACTCCCTTAATAAACTCACTCACTTGGTTTATACTTTGAATTCTCAGCAAAAGAAGATGAGAGGAAGAGAGTTGATATTTATAGGCAATTGGTTATCCATATAATGCAATCTCCCACTAAATCAAACCAATGGATTACACAAGAACATGAAGGTTATCAAGAAGTTGGTGAATCCTATCATGAAACCCACTCCCCCCATAATCATTAGTTCTACATTGCTGAAATTTAGAAGGAACTAGAGTAGGCTAGCTTCTCACGTGAAGGGACTCTCATTTAGGGACAAGACCAAGGAACTCAGCAACTTGCAAAGTGAAATATAACACTTGAGTTATACATCCATACACATAATATATACACTTTGGTTATATAATATATGTACACATAGTATATGTTTAAGTCACAATGTCCCTTCTAAATACAACGTAACAAATAAGGGTACATCCATATAATTCATGTACATTTTCCTTAGTACCAATTACATATATCAATTGGGTATCATTATTATTCATTATCACAATGGTTATTATTTCTATTATAATAACTATTGAAATTATTATCAATTATTAATTGTTATTGATATTACTATATAATAATAGGGTATACAACAAGGTCTGCCCATACACATCATGTTACATAAACACTTACTATTATATAACTCACATAATAAAATCAATTTTACTATATAGTTTATATATATAATACACTCAAATTAATGTTGCACTATACTTTATATAACATATGTGTAACTACAATATGTTATATTCTTAATAATCACATCCTTTGCACATATCAACTAATTGAGCAATTATAATCATATTAATAATCTACTTGTTTATATATTATTGTACTCAATGGCAATTAATAAAATATTAATTAATTTACCCATCATCAATCAATGTAATTATTAACCTCCATAACAATTAATTAACATTTATATGGTTAATTATCACATTAGATAAATATAAATCTTATTATATTTATAACAAATATACTTATTATCATGCTATCACTCACAATAATAAATAATTCAACACACCATCAAATAATTACTAGATACTAGTATATTGTTCATAACAATAATTAATATTATAAGACAATATATCTCATACCTCAGCAATACAAATTTGATTATATCTATAATCAATTTCCTTATTATTATACTATCACTAGTTATAATAATAAATCAACATATTATTATAATAACAATTAATATAGACTAATTGTTTAATTAATAAATCTTCCGTCCTCGAATTAATTAATTCATCAACGAATCTATTATCGTGCCACACAAGGCATATCTCACAAGCTTACACTAAGCTTATTCTCATTCTCGACACTTATTTATTTCCACCACATTACTCACCCACCACATGTTCAATTTACTTAGGACTATTAATCCACAAGGTTCACACACACACACACACACACACACACACACACACACACACACATATATATATATATATATATATATATATATATATTGTGAATAGAAATATTCAAATATTATTTATAACTCTTATGGTAATATAGTAACTCAAGTTATTGAAATAACTTAGTTTTTTTTTATAATTTAAAGTCTCTAGGAAATACATTACTATTATAACAATTATGTATTCCACTATAACATAAAATATTATGTCTCCTCTAATTAAAGGCATTCATTATTAAAAAATAATTTACTTATTGTCTCAAGATATTATCCTTAATATAATATCAAATAATTACATGTACGACACATGTACATATATTATATATAGAAAATAGATAATAAGTTTATTTTCTTTTATAATAGATTGTTTTCATCAATTTATTTATATATAGCAAATATATTTTAATGTATTTACCATATTAATTAATCACACTTATTACATCATACCAAAAATATATAAGGAAATATTATTATTCAAAAATAATATTTTCTCCTTTTATTAAAATAACTCAATATTAGAAATTATTTTAATATCCTTTATTAGAAATATATAATAATCATTTCTCTTTCTTTTCTATAAATTATCCCCAAAACAATTTCTTCAAATATTAAATATTTATTTAAAGATATAATGATTTCCATCCTTTTTTAATAACGTATATATATTTAACGTTTTTCGCACATTAGACTTTCTCACATATTACCATTCTAAGTAATATATATAAAAAGTATCAACTATAATTACATATTCAACACACATATTAATTCACTCTTTTACTTAAGTAAATTGAACACTGCACCATATCATTAAGGTTCGATATTAACATTATATTATTCCATAATATAACTCCCAACTTAAATTAACTAATATTTATTGTTATTAGTTAATTCCCTTAACTAACTCATGCTTCACTATCCAAACACATTCATAGATAGCTTAAGTGCTATTAATAACCTATATTATAAACATAATAGTTATTAATACACATACACAAGAATATGGTGATTATACATTAAGGATATTTAATGTCACCAACTTACTATGATAAAATAATTCTATAAATTATTTAATATTGATAGAAAATCTTATCCATTTCCTTGATCTCAACTAATCTGTCTCCAAAATAAATAACGAATATATTTTAATAATATATTTATAAATCACAAAAACACATATTACATAGTCCATATTATCCTATGTAATATAATACCACATACCTCATATCACACACACACACACACACACACACACACACACACACACACATATATATATATACTCTTATTCGAACCCATCTCACAGTTTACGAATTTTATTTATTAAATCCTTATTTAATAATTTCTGAAAATTCAGGTTCTTACAAATTCAGCAAGCTGAATATAAGCTAACATAATTAATTCAGCAAGCCGAATACACCAATTCAGCAAGCCGAATTCAAACGTTATTCCCTTTTTAACATATTAAATTTCCAATTGAATGTCAAATCAATAACTTAACTCTTCTTTTAAATTCTCAATTAATATTATTAATAATTTAATAATATTTTAATTTCTTTACTAATATTATTAATCATTTTAACCTGTCATAAACATAATATCTCAGCACAAATGACCAAAACCCCCCATCAAAAATATGCATAAACCATATTTAAGGTTTTCAAGTCATAAAAATCCTATTTTCCATATCTTTAACATTACATAAGTAATTTAATTCATTTATTCATAACTAAATCATTTTCATGAAAAATAAAAAATTATCTTATTATTTTCTTATCTTTTGGTCACACATATATACTTATATTCCATACACAAAAATAATTTTTCTGAAATTTTTCAATTTCCTTTAGTATTTCTCAAAAGTCCGTTTTTAGTTCGTAACTTAAGGAAATTAGTTATATCATGCTCAACTCCAACAATTTCCAACTCTTGGCAGAATCTTACACGTATTAATGTGAACTACCAGTTTAAATTTCGTGGCAATCGAAGTTATAGAACTCCAGTTATAGCAGTTTTCGTCGAAAAAACCCAAAGATTGAAATGACCATAACTCTGTTAATTGAAGTCGGAATACACTCATCTTTGGACAGGAGATACTTTATATCATATATTTTCATTTCCCAAAAGGTTTGAATTTATTTCATTAATTAAGTTATCAAAACTGCCCCTGGCAGTTTTGGGCAGATTACTTTTTGTTCTTTTTTAGATTTTACCAACTTTGCTAAAAATAGTCCACACAAAAATCTACAACACCTTTTTCAGTGAATCCACTTGGAAATGTTAGAAGACTCATAGATATAACTCTAGGACTTTACCACACTCAAAAATTCAAAACAGAATGAGAGATATGGTTGTTTGAATTTCATGTTTTGTTTTCTCAAAAATTTAATTTTCTAACCTTTATGTTTTCTAAGCAAACTTCCATAATCTCTTGATAATCAAACATTAACCATCATAATACATACTAATATCTCTTATACTCATGGATCTACCATGATACATGATCTATTTCATCAAACTTTCACCAAATCCAAGCAAAACATAATCTATGCTAAGAAAATTAGGGTTTTCTAACTTATTGAAAACCTAGTTTCCTTTCCTTGCTTTAGATCCAACTTTTGATCCTCAAAAGTGATAGATCTACACATATAACACTCTAAATC
Source organism: Panax stipuleanatus (assembly GCA_020205555.1). Taxonomy (NCBI): domain Eukaryota; kingdom Viridiplantae; phylum Streptophyta; class Magnoliopsida; order Apiales; family Araliaceae; genus Panax; species Panax stipuleanatus. Next base: position 94,230,393 of record CM035120.1, read on the forward strand.
ATGTAGATCTAAGATTTTGAAACCTTGGATCTACATCCCATCAAAACAAGTTACATAGAAGGAATAAACTAGTTTAAACATAGTTAAATGTTATACCTTTCATGTGCTATCCTTCTTCTTCTTCTAAGGTAGTTCAAATCTTTTGGTGGAATGAAAAATAATATCTCTTCCGCTCCCCTAAAGGTTGCCGCCCCTATCCTCTTTCTCTCTCTCTCTCTCTTTGCTTGTTTTGTTAGCTTAGATAGAAATGAGATGAAAGAGAAATAAAATAGAAAATGAGATAGATTTCTATTGATAAAGAATGTTTAGATATAAGATGTATGTCTAAATACATCTCCCACACTCTTGCTCTTTCTCTCTCTTTAATCAATAAGTTATTGCTTGCACTCCATAGATTGCTTGTAAGCTTGGTTAAATTGTTGGTTTGATAAAGGAGTGACACATGTTGGGAGTGGTTGAGAGTTAGTAGATTAAATCATTACATTCATGCATCTCTCTTTTCTCATTCTTTGTGGGCCAAAATCTTGGGTCTTTCTCCCCCAATTTGGTTCAATTTTATTGCTTCATTTACTTACTCAAATAACTATTAAGTCCTTACACTTTGTGGGCTTAGTTGGGCCACTTAATTTAATGTTTGGGCTTCCTTATTTATTACTTGGGCTTGCTAGTAAAATAATTGGGCCATGTAAATTAACATAGTCCACTACTTTTTATTTTATCTTACCCTAATTATTTAATTAGGGTTTTCATTCCCTATATTTTTAATTCAATTTCTTACTCATGTACATTTAATTTCATAACCCAATTAGACTTGCTTTAATTAGGTTATAAAATTAATTAATTGAGATGTATAAAATGAATCTCTTAGGCTATGTTTGTTTGCAAGTATTACACTTGGGATAGGACTATTAATCCCAAGTGACTTGTTTGTTTTTAAATTTGAGCTAGGAACTATTAGTCTTGGGATTATAAAATAGCTTAGGATGTGAGATTATTTAATACCATCTCCTACCTGGTATTATAATCCCTACCATTTGAGATTAAAAATTGCTAGACAAAATTACCCCTAGACCTTTTCTTAATGTCATATTCTATCCTTTCGGTATATCAGTCAATCTATTTTATCAAAATAATATTTATTGATTATGTATACACTCCCACCCCGCACACCACCCACCCGCCCCCCATCTCCCCACCCATCCCAAAAAAAAAATAATATTTATTGAATATATATACACCCCCATCCCTCGCACCCCCACCCCCTCAAAAAAAATTTAATATTTACTGATTATGTATACACCCCGCCACCCCCACCCCACCCAACCACCCCCACCTCCAACCCCCACTCAATTTTTTTTATTGTGTATACACCCCCACCCCGCCCATCCCACCCCACCCCACCCCACCCCACAAAAATTAAAAAAATAATATTTACTGATTATATATACACCCCACCCGACCCCAACCCACCCCCACAAAAATTAAAAAAAAAATATTTATTGATTATATATACACCCCACCCCACCCCACAAAAATTAAAAAAATAATATTTACTGATTATATCTACACCCCCACCCTACCCCACGCTGCCCCACCCCACCCACCCCCACTCCACCCCATAAAAATTAAAAAAATAATATTTACTAATTATATATACACTCCACCCACCCCAACCGCCAACCCTAACCCACACAAATTACAAAAAAAATATTTACTGGTTATATATACACCCCCCCTACCCGTACCCCACCCCCCCCCACCCACCCCACCCCACCCCATCCCACATAAATTAAAAAAATAATATTTACTGGTTATATATACACCCCACCCTACCCCCTACCCCACCCCACCCCACCCCCCTAAAAAATAATAATATTTACTAATTATGTATACCCCTACCCCACTCCACCCATCCCCTGCCCCCGCCCTCACCCCCACCAAGCCCACCTACCCTCACCCACCACCCCACAAAAATTAAAAAATAATATTTACTAATTATGTATACACTCCCACCCTGCCCCACCCCTCCCCCTTCCCTCCTCCCCCTTCAAAAAAATATTATTTATTGATTATGTAAACACTCCCACACCACACCACACCACCCCACCCCCCCCCCCCCCCCCCACCCCCCCTCTCTAAAAAAATAATATTTACTAAATAATATAACCACTTATTTAAAAGTTTTTAATTAATTTTTTATTATTTTTTGATGTATAAATAAGTTTAAATTATAGTTTCAAATATGTTATTATTGTTAAGGGTATAATAGTCCAAATGATATTTTTTAATCCAATCCTTTAATTAATCCTGAAAAAAAATAAACATAACATGTGATTATTTTAAGTTATCCCATGAATAATCCCATAAAAATAAACATGTAACTAAGACTATTTAATCCTAGGATTAATAGTCTTGGATTATAATCCCATGGATTATAATCCTTGCAAACAAACATGGCCTTAGGGTTAGTATATATTTTAAATACTAGCATCCTTCCCTATTATAACCATTAGGGTATTTAATTTCTATACCTAATATATATATTAGGTTACACTAATTTTCTTTTATTTGTTTATTGTATAATAAACAAATATAAACAATCAAATAATATAAATATTCATACCAAATAATTTAATACTTTGAGACATGTCCCACAAATCTCATGCTATATTTATCCTTATTATTCCTTCAAGTACATATAAATCCATTTCTAGGGTTTTAAAAATTTTGTAACCCGTATTTTCTCTATTCCCCTTTAATTAGTAAACAATATAGGTTCTTCTTAAAAATTTTAAATAAATCCTCAAATTCCCATCTAGTTTTTATTCTTTAACTTTTATTTTAATCATTTAAAATTTTATAAATTTTTGGGTTGTCACATTCTTCCCCCTTATAAAGATTCTGTTCCCGAAATCACTCTTGCACCAAATGTACATACTACTATCATCTTTCTATAAGGATCTCTTCTATCTCCACATGCTATCATGACTATTCACTAGGAGTTTTCACAATTATTCAATAATTATGAAGTATAATACATAACTTGGAAAGCTTTTGACATAAATTCATCTGCAAATCGTTTTATCTGGACACCAACTTGTGTAAATTTGATATCAATTGCATTAACTTGACACCAACTTGTGTCAATTTGATACCAACTTGTATCACGTAATGCTGACACCAACTTGTGTCGGATACCAGCTTGTATCCATTTGATACCAACTTAACATAAGATTCCGCACCAAAATAATTTGGTTGGCATAAGCTCTCAAATAATACTTGAATTTCATAAACATTTTTCTAGCTAAATCAAATAGCTTAGACGTACACCAATAATTCGAATATCATGCGAAGCATATATCTAGCCATATTCAATTGGCAATAAATTATCTTTAAAATTCTAAAATTCATTTTATTACGTCATGATACCGCACTGTATTTACAGTCCGTTTGAGGATTTCATCATTTTGTGACTTTGTCATATTACATCATACTATAGTGGGCTGACAATCCTCAGATCACATCCGACACTAGACAATACTGCATTGATGACTCCATCGTTTTTATCATCTTTGCACCAGGTTCCATGATGCGTTGATGATATATAAAATATATTTTGATATTTCAAATCATTTTTGTCTAGCCGAAACAATTAGCCTAGACTCTTCTTTAAACTTTTCAAAACCATTGAAAAATTATTTTTGGTGTTATCATGCCGCAATAGGTAACGATGTGTTAGTGGTTCGAAGCCCATTTCTACATAATTGTAACCATGTGTTGCTTATAACAAAAATTCATTTATATTTTTAAAAGGCACATCAGTGCGAATTTAGCTTGATGTCAAAAATTTTGAAGTCTAGCATAGCTAGAAGATTTGGAATACATATGCTTCCACCATCAACTTCAATTTCTCTAATGATCCATTGCTTAATAATTCTATCTATTCTATCACCATTAAAACTTACTATACTAAAAACCTCAATTCTTCATTCACAACTTTTCTATACCCCAGTATAGTTCATCAAACATACCACACGTTATGAGTTCAGGAACTTTCCACAATAATATGAGTTTAGGAACTTATCCTAGCAATACGTAGTTCAAGAACCAATCAGGAACTGTCCATACACTTAGGGGTTCAAAAACATACCATACGATTATGAGTCACAAACTTACCATAAGCATGAGTTTTAAGAACTCGCACCTAATCTTATATTCTCTACCTATCCGTTATACACATAAGAAAAGAATCACCTTCTCAACAGACATATAGCGAATAGCGCGACACCAACATTTCAATGATTATCAATGTGATAAACTAATTAGTCGTTAGACTAAGCACAAAACCCTCGCCCGTACAAAGGTTTGTACAACTCAGCTATCACATAAGTCCTCAATTGAAATCCCACATGATCCTAAATTCTCGTTACTAAATACGAATTTCATTTAATCCGTATTCCATCATCTACAACTCTTTCCTGAGTTTTCATAGTACAATAGTCGTACAACAATTCTGCTACAAAGTTTTCAATTAATCGATTGATCCTCTATCCTCCTATGACCTCATCAGATCACGTTGTGTGACCTTTTCTTATAATCGTGTTATATTACGATTATTTTTTATCTTAGGATCGTTTTATCTTACGATCTTCTTATCTTAATAATTAATTTCCTGAATTCATCTCTTATCACTTAAACTTTATTTGAGTTTATTCCTTATCTTTATCTCTGCGGTTATAGCCTAAGGCACCCCTACCTAAGGTTTATAACCTACAGCTTTGATACCAACCTGTGACACCCCCAAATCCGGGTCCGTAGAACCTCGGACCTGGTACGTTACGGTACTTTATCTTCATTCATATTTTCTAACTAACGCGGAAAATATAAACATGAATTATTTATTTCACATGATTCTATAATATTTTCCAAGGTCTATTAACCTTAACTAAATACATACCTTAAGTAACTTAAAAAGTTCACATATATGATTTACATTAGATAACTACTAATTATAAATGCGTAATAATCTACTCTTGGAATTTGTCTTTGCCTCTATCTTTCTTCTAGCCTTCGTCTTAATCTGAAATTTGTTATCATGAATAGCAAGGGTGAGCAACTACTTTGCCCAGCAAGTTTAAATATAACAAGGATATATCATGATTAAAAGAAAGAATAAGCTTTCAAATTTTTAACAATATAATAATTGTGATAGAGCATGAATCAAAATGTCAATAATTGAATGACTGAATCAATAATGTTTAATGTCAACAAGGACCATGAACAACTTTAACTGAACCTTATGGTAATGAAGGTGATCAGCCTTTCATATCTGATGAACATATGCAACATGCACTACGTGCGAATCAATAATCAGTATAGATGTGAATAATCAACAATAATTATTCACTAATATGCTTTGAAAATATAACTCAAGTTTGAGTTAAGGAAAACTTGCATGTACCATCGATTACTGCTACGCAATCTAATTTAATCTCTTTATTGTAAAGACCCATCATTGTTAAGATTGATCTTTCAATCAGTATATTATATCATACCACTACTTTATAAGTAAATTATCTAACATTTAATCACATAATCAAATATTAGATAACAACTTAACACCATACGTATTCACAATTTCTAAACCTAGCACACATCGAGTATCTAATAGTATTCAGTACAGTATGCTGAGTGGTTTTCCACAAACAACCAACAAACTACTTTCCCGTCTCGTCTACACTATTTTTCTCAGCAAGTTATATCGGTAGCTAGTTCGTATATACCTCCACTCCCTGAAGGAATCGTTTAGCCCAGATATTATAAAACAACCATTAAAGAGTATGACTGTACTACTACTTTATCATATAACTTGTGAATTAACACTTAATTTTTCATATTATAAGTTCTTCTTTATAACCCATTAAGCCGAATATCTAATCCAACAACCTAAATTCAAACTGAATTACAATCCAGCAACCTGGATTCACTAATTCAACAAACCTAATACACCAATTCAGCAAGCTGAATACAAGCTAACATAATTAATTCAGCAAGCCGAATACACCAATTCAGCAAACTGAATACAAGCTAACATAATTAATTCAACAAACCGAATACACCAATTCAGCAAGTCGAATTCAAACTGTATTCCCTTTTTAACATATTAAATTTCTAATTCATCATACTATACATTCAATATGGCCTATTGAATGTTAAATCAATTACTTAACTCTTCTTTTAAACTCTCAATTAATATTATTAATTATTTAATAATATTTTAGTTTCTTTACTAATATTATTAATCATTTTAACCTGCTATAAATATAATATCTCATCACAAATGACCAAAACCCCCATCAAAAATATGCATAAATCATATTTAGGGTTTTTAAGTCATAAAATCCTATTTTTCATATCTTTAACATTACATAAGTAATTTAATTCATTTATTCATAACTAAATCATTTCCATGAAAAATACCAAATCATCTTATTATTTTCTTATCTTTTGGTCACACATATATACTTATATTCCATATGTCGACGTCGGGAAAAAATTAGCGGGTCGGGTCACAACCCGGATGTTTCTCTCTTCCTAAGTTATCTCTACGCTTACTCTTTTTATTTTGGAAAAAGGTTTTGAATGGTTTTTAGGAAAAGGCCAACATATATCATGTCGACGATTGAATGTTTTACAGAGTCGCTAGTTGGCAGATTTGAAATGGTTGTACCAACTCAACCGAGTTTATTTTGAAAGAGGCTCAATTACTGGACACTATCGAAACTTGATCTTTGAAAACAAAGTTTTGAGTTCGTGGGCATGGTTAAGTGTGGGGAAGATGTTAGGCACCCCATAACTCCCGTGTAAACACGGTACCGTATCTTTTCAATATTTCTGTTAAAAACTAAAATGTGTGTGTGAATGCTGTTTTGAAAATTGGGCCTATGTTTGATGATAAGCATGTCTATGCATCGTTGAACCTATATACGAAGGGGTTTGATTTGATTTACAGAATGTCTTTGATTTGATTTGCAAAAAGTGTTTGATTTGATTTGCAAAAGCTTTTCTTTTCGATAAGATTATTGAAATGATGTTTTGAAAGAAAGTTATCAAACCCCTACGCTAACATAGGAATTGAAGCATATTGATACTTTAATTTGATCTTTTTAAGCATTAAGGCACAATTTGCATGGTGATTGTCTGGCTGTGAAGTATCCTCGACCACAAAATATATACAAGTGTCGGTCTCCTCATGGGCATGATAGCAATCGGAGGGACTCTGACACGACAAACCATATTTTCACTATGTTAAGACCTTAAATCCGTATAACCGTTTTAAGGTCTTTTGTATGTACATTTTTTACAGAAAAATTGGCAGCGTATATTTGTAAAGTGGAGTTTATCCATCGTGGGAATCAGATTCTGATCAATTGGATCATGAATCCCACGACTCCTAGGCTCACATAGGGAGGCCAATAAACCTACACAGCTCAAATTTGTACAAAAACAGATATATATCCAAATATCGCCAGAACTAAGGATTCATCAGTAAATCCTGGCTCGCACATGGCCGAAGCGTCTCGTTCCCACTAGACAGCAATCTAAGGGCTGCAAGGTTGCTTTTATAACTGAAACTAAAAAAAATGTTAGATTTAAATAAATCTCAGCTATTCTAGCTTCCCGGTTCTGTCTGTATCTATTTTGAACCGTTTGAAAGCTAGAGTTGACGAGATTTAAACAAATCTAGTTCGCCCGCAGATATGTCAGTGCCGATTCATATAAAATGAATATTTAAAGCAATAATTTAATAAAAGTGAGTAAAGCAATATATATACAATTATATATATATATATATATATATATATATATGAAAGCTGTAAAGGGCGATGGGTTTTCACACCGGTGCCCGGACTAGAATTGAAATATATATATAAAAGCTACGGAATGATCCAAACTGGACAGAATTGAAATATATATATATATATATATATATATATATAGAAAAACAATAAAAAGGGCGATGGGTTTTCACGTATGTGCCCGGACTAAAATATAAATATACAAAAACATAGTCAACCAAGACTGGGAAGATAACCCAATATGGTGAATGATACAAAAATAGTAAAAAGGCAACAGAATGATCCAGGCCAAACTGAAATGTAAATATATAGAAAAGTAGTCAACCAAGACTGAAAAGATAACCTAATGTGGTGAAGGCTGCTTATATATGCATAAATATATATAAAAGCAGTAAAAAGGCCACAGAATGATCCAGGCTGAACTGGAATGTAAATGTATAGAAAATTAGTCAACCAAGACTGGGAAGATAACCCAATGTGGTGAAGGATGATTATATTTACATAAATATATATAAAAGCAGTAAACTACCGCGGATTTGACATTCGGGCTTGACAGAATTGAAAAGTTAGTATATATACAGTTAAATATATACAAAAAAAAAAAGCCAATCCCGGACTGGAAAGATAACCCAGTCCGGCGAAGTTGCTACTAATGAAACTACAAGTATATGAAAGCTGTCGAAAGTGACGGATCGTCAATTCGAGTTGTAAAAATGTCAGAAAATGTGTTTATATACAAAAATATACCAAAAGTTGACAAAAACGGCCACGAAACTGAGTTCTGGGCATATTTAGAAAACAAAACTTGATATGTAAGTGTATAAAAGTGTCAAGAAGTAGTATTGCCTTGTTGATCGTAAAAATACTCATAATGGACTGCTACACAGGCTTTTTCCCAAATCATAAGCTTTAAACGTCCGAATCTATTGGTTATTTTCTAATATGTGGTAGTATGTGGGTATATCTATGTGTTAGAGTGAAAAACATTGGGTTTAAAAGACAAGAAAATAGATAAAAAACCAAATAGGCAGGGGTTCGGAGCATTTTTGAATTCTTGAAATGAGAGGGGGGTGCCCTCGTATTTATAGACCAGGGAGCCTCCACTCTACCTGTTGCTGCCGTAGGTAAAGGTGCAGCTCCACATGATGGGGCCCACATAGCGGGTCCCGTCGTCTCAAAGTACATGCACTCCGAGCAACGCGAGGTCGAAGTTGAAACTTTCTAACTTTTGATCGGAGCGTTCGTTTGAGGCGTACGATACCTTTCTGGAAAGCCCTCGCCGAGAGTGTCACAATGACATGGTATAAAACATTTTTTGAGTCCAATAAGATGGGTTCAAAACCAGGTCTTCGATTCCCTGCAGTTTATCCATTGAGCTGTCTTGCGCTGTTTTCACTCGGGATCATTGTTATGGTTCGTTTTGACCTCGTTGGCATCAATTCAGCTTAAGTTTGACTGAATCGGCTTGGATTTGATAAAATGGTCATTTTTCCCCTCCCGGGGTTGCCCTTAGTGTCGGTATGGCCTTTGGTTGACTTCATGGGGTTGTTTCCAAGATTTGGATCCTATTCGAGTCTGTTTGTCCTCAGTGTTATCTCTGAGCCTGACCTAGTCACTCCAGGTTTTCCTCTGGAGATGTTAAGATGCTTAAGGATTATTTTTGAGGTTGACCTGACCTCCCGGGTTAAGACCGGGGTTGACCTGTACCTCCTAAGTTGAGACCGGGGCTGACCTGTACTTCCCGGGTTGAGACTGGGGCTGACATGTACTTCCCGGGTTGAAACTGGGGCTAACCTATACCTCCCGGGTTGAGACCGGGGCTGACATGTACCTCCCGAGTTAAGACCGGGGCTAAGTTGACGGCCCAGTATTGAGACTGGGGTTGAATTGATTGGCCCGGTATTTGAGACCGGGGTTGAGTTGATTGGCCCGGTATTGAAACCAGGGTTGAATTGATTGGCCCGATATTGAGATCGGGGTTGAATTGATGGCCCGATATTGAGACTGGGGTTGATTTGATGACCCAATATTTAGACTGGGGTTGAACTGATGGCCCGATATTGAGATCGGGGGTGATTTGATGACCCGGTATTGAGACCGGGGTTGATTTGATGACCCGATATTGAGACTGGGGTTAATTTAATGACCCGATATTGAGACCTGGGGTTGAACTGATGGCCCGGTATTGAGATCGGGGTTGATTTGATGGCCCGATATTGAGACCGAGGTTGATCTGATGACCCGATATTGAGACCGGGGTTGTACTAATGGCCATGTATTGAGACCGGGGTTGAGTTAATGGCCCAGTATTGAGACCGGGGTTGAACTGATGGCCCGGTATTGAGACTAGGGTTGAGTTGAAAAGATAATTTTGTCCTCCTACAGTGTTAGTAACAGAGAAATGAAATTTTGAGTGTCTACAGATGCCCCTCTTTATCCTATTCATGCAATGCAATTGAATGAACTAGGATAAAGATTAGTAGACATTGGAAATGCAACTGCAAAGACAACGTAATGCATGATATGCGCGGAGTGTTAGATACCTTCGAGGGGGTAGGGTTATCCCTGATTAATTAGGTTCGTTCTGCTGGGGATAAAGTTCTTCGTGATAACCCTTGTTGCAGCATTATCATGCGATTGCTGGTAGGATATCAAGTTTAAGCTACCAAAGAATGTTCTTGTCACTTTCTACTGGGGATAACGCTAATAGGCTACCGCGAACTGTTTCGTCATTTTCTACTAGAGATGACGTTGTCCTGGATAGCCCTTGGTATTGGTAGGATATCAAATTTAAGCTATCACAGAATGTTGTTATCACTTTCTGCTGGGGATGACATTGTCCATGATAGCTTTGTCGACTCTGATGGGGATATATCTCGGTTATCGAGTTATCTTTCTGTATGCTTCCGATGCTTATCCTGGCGATAACTTACTGCGGTAGCTTACTACAGGGGGTTGAACCACCAATCCTTCCTGATGCTCCTTTTGAGGATGTGTATAATAGATCCCATCATCTGTCCGCTGTGGGGATGGATTATTGGATTGTTTTCACCTTCGCTAGGGCTGTGCCAATGGCTGACCTGTCTCGGTCTATACAAAATGCTTTGCTGGGGTTAGGCCGATGGCTGAACTATCTCAGTTTGTACCCGATGCTTCACTAGGGTTGTGCCAACAGCTGAACTGTCTCGGTCTATACCCGACGCTTCGCTGGGGTTGAGCCAACGGCTGAACTATCAAGGTCTGTACCTGACACTTCACTGGGGTTAAGCCAACGGCTGAACTGTCTCGGTCTATACCCGATGCTTCGTTGAGGTTGAGCCAACGGCTGAACTGTCATCGGTCAGAACCAAACGCTTTGTTGGGGTTATGCCAACGGCTGAACTGTCATCGGTCAGTACTCGATGCTTTGCTGGGGTTGAGCCAACGGCTGAACTGTCATCGGTCAGTACCTGATGCTTCGAAAGTGGAAGTTTTTGGTAGTTTTACACAACTTTTTAGCAGTTTTTTAGTATTCTTCATCATTGATCCCCAGACATTGTTTCGGGATGAATACCAAGGGTTTTCAGAGAGTTTCCCTTTCTGTCAGGATTACGCTGCTTAAACGCAAGATTTCAGGACAAACCGCTCAATCGCGTAGCGATTTTTCTTCAGATTTGACTTGGCATCTCATATAAACTCCGTTTCAACTAGAACCAAACTGAGCCGGATGGAGCGGGACCCACCCTGGGGAGCCACAGGTAGAGGTGCCGCTGCTGTAGGTGGGCCTGCTTCTACCTGTGGCTTTATATTGGGCAGCAGAATTTCATAATTTTCAAGTTTCATTTCGAGTTTCAAACGAAATTCAATTTTCTTTTTCAGATCTATGGAGTTCGGGCAGTCTTTTTCTGATTTCGTCAGTTTCTGCGCGTTCAGCGCATCGCATGTAACGTTTTACGTCCTTTTTTTGCAAGTTTTAATTGTTAAAAGCATGTAAACCACGTAAGGGGCTTTTAGACACAATGTATAAAAAATGTATGCTTATATGACCTGCTAAAAATTTTTTGACTTCATATGTATGCATATCTTACTATAATGCACGTTTGGATGTAAGAAAATTCAGATTCTGAGACAGTTATAATTTGCTCTTTGTAATCAGTTTACTCGTCCTTTTTTAGGCTTAGTGAGCCTAGATTTTCAACTAAAAATGTCCATGGTAATTTGGCTACCATGTGAAGTTTACTTTTGATTTTATTTTATAAATATGAGCTGTTCCTGCTTTTTGGGAAGGTGTGCTACTGAATGGCCACCTAGACATGCCTGTGTGCATGTGGACAGTCCGTTTTACAAAGGAGACTCTGACGAAATTTTTTTAAAAGCCCGAGCATTTAATAAACATACAGTTTTGACTCTACTGGGGATTTTTGATTGACCCATGCATGTTTTAAGATTTAGAAAATGCATGGAGTACTGATTTAAAATAATAAGCCACAGGTTTTAGGCTTACCACACCCTTTCTGAGGTGATTTGGAGACTTTGTCCAGGTGATGGATTGAGATAGACCTGGCAGTGCCAGCAGGGTAGTTTTAGGCATTAGGCGTAGGAGGGCTTCTGATGTTCCTCAGTCACGTCCAGCTCGACTGCCTCGTAGATTGGCAGAGTCGGTGATTCGTCCAACCCAGGACGAGCCGCCGATTGATATTGATGATGAGCAGGCTCCTTTTGCAGCTCCTGCCCCTACTCAGGCCCCACGTGCGGAGGTTCCAGGCATCGTTGTGCTGACCCAGGAGTTGTTGGGAGACTTAATTCGTCATCCATCTAGATTTCTCCACACCGACGAGGTGACTTGAAGTTTTCTTCTTTCTGGATTCCCTTTCTTTCTTTTGCCATTCTCGGGGCACAGGTTTTTGACATGGGTTGGTTTTTTAATGCAGGTTCCCGGCCTTACGCAGCCTCGAGGGAATTGGTTCAATGTGCACTCCCTGTACCATACTTTGCACCAGGAGTACAGGGATATTGTTGATGGCTAGGGGTTTCAGGCCTTCTTCTCTATTCTTCCCCGCCATTGCCCCTGGGGGTATATGAGGGCTTTGTCTGAGCACTGGTTCCACCAGACTCAGTCCCTTCATCTATTGGATTGTCAGGTGATGATGACCCCTATGGATTGGAGGTTCATCACCAGCATTGAGTTCGAGGGTGAGCTAGTGCCTGTCGTGGCTGACATCACACGTACTACCGTTCGGTCCCTGCTGGGAGTTCCTACGACGGCGATCAAGGGTCGGACGGTCCGATCTGGTCTCTTGAGTATAGATGCCCAGAGTGTGGCTTTGCTTAAGCCTCTGCCTGATGATCAGAAGGTTAGAGATCGCATTTTGTGGCGATTATTTCTGGTGATCATCAGGGGCTATTTTGTGGCAAACAACTCATCGACGATATCCTTCACCCTAGTTAGTGCTACCCGATATGTAGAGCTCCTCAGTGACTTTGATTGGGATTCCTACACCTTTGCCTATTTTCTCCGGGGCATGCGCATACTTTCAGAGGGTTTGACGGAGGCTTGGTTAGGGTTTTACCCATTTCTTCTGGTGAGTACATCTTTCTTATACCTTTTTGATTTTTACATTTACATTTGTAAGTCTTGGTCACTGAGGACTTTTGATATTTACATGGCCAGTTCTAGGCGTATGAGAGGCTTCCTTACCTTCGTCCTGCTACTGCTTTAGGTCTGGAGACCTATACCCGGGGACGGCATTGGCATCACTCCACTCTGATGGAGGTCCCTGTTGCTGAGGGTTTTACTCATTCCCGTCTACAGTTGGAGCTTTTTACGGCTGGATCAATCTCTTGGATGTCGTATACCTCTGAGTTTTTAATGGTTAGATTTGAGGGAGGCTTCCCCACAAGTCGGGAGTTTACATTGTCGACCCGGAGAGTCCCGTTGTTGATAGAGGGAGGCTGGGAGCTCTATTTGGGAGAGCGTGCTATCAGGAGCATTACGGGGCAGATCCGCATTCCCATTGTTCCTCCTGCTTGGCATCATTGGTCGTTGCTCTTGCCACAGATAGATATCCCTATGGAGGGCATAGATGGCTTTACCCTATCAAAGGGCCCTTACAGCCAGGAGGCATTCCGTAGCTGGTGGAGTCCTCGCAGTATTGGAGCTCAGACTCGGGCTACCCAGTTTATGGAAGACATAATGTCTGGGTCTATTATGATGACAGACTGGATAGCTTGCCTCAGGGAGCCCACTCATTCAGACCAGATCACAGAGTTGACCTGGGAGTTAGAGAGAGCTCGCTTTTTTATCAAGCATCTTAGCCGAGATCCGTCAGAGGCATCTTCTTTTAACCCTTCCAGCTTAGGAGCGGGCCCCTCTTTAGGTCCATTTTCTAACAGTTTTGCAGCGGCTTATCCTCCCTTGTACCGCCCAGACATACCTAATGGCCGCGACTTTGTGTCCACTGAGGAGATAGAGCAGGTTAACAGCCTGAGTGTAGATATTTTGGATCTTTTTGGATAGCTATTGTAGCTATATCTTTTGGTCGGCCAGTGTTTTGGCTATTCGGACGGCTGTGCCCCATTTTGATAGGCCACTGTTAGTAGTTGGGGGTGGTGCCCCATTATCCTGTACTTTTTTTATATTTATTAGACAGGGATGATGCTTGCAGTAGATAGTTTATTGTAGATATGCATGATATTTCCTATCTATCGCATCATGTTTATCATTGTCATTATGCTTGTATTATATCATGTGTATGCATCTAGACAGATGAGTTCAGATTTGACCCCTGGATGGTCTTGTGATACGGTGATACAGATGGCGTCGTCCACCATCAGTCGTATTGAGCACTCACCACCATCTAAGGTGGCATCATCCTTGAGATCATGGTATGAGAGTCTGCCCTTGCCAGCCAGAGGGGCAGTGGATTAGATGCTAGGGCATTCATTGGCCCTCAGAGACTTTTAGGTGCCATAGGGATTTGTGGATGGCATCTTATTCTGTTAGATACCCGATAAACAGGTCTTTCGCTTTGGGCATCATGAGTTGACTCCAACCCTTGAGGAGTACCAGTGGTTTACTGGCTTAGCTTTAGGGGTGCCCTGCACTCGTACGGCAATCAGTGATATAAGGAGACCGTTTATATGGATGTCAGGTCTTTGCCAGAGCGTAGTTATGGATGAGATCATCTCTGGACGTGTGATCTACATTGACTTTTTGATCGATCGCTTTGGTGAGCTTGATAGTTATGATCGACATGCCAGAGATTTTATTGTATCGGTAGAGGCGTGGCATTTGGCCAGGATAGACATTTTGCTGATGTGCATCGTATCCTACGTCTATATGCCGTTACGCTTGGACCATTTGGATGTGGGATTGATGGTTATGGTTAGGGCCCTTAGGTAGGGTAGCACCATTATTATGATAATATTGGTCGAGACGCTGAGGTCAACCACTCACTGCATTACCCACCCGGAGGGTTTTTTCAGAGGTAGTTCGGTCTTGTTGTATATATGGCTCATGTCCCATATTCGACCGATTGGATTTTTCAGGCATCAGGGGTATTGTTTCTCCCATGATATAGCCATGTCCTAAACCTTTCAGCCGGCAGAGTGTACCGATGCAGAGACGTGGTCAATATTTCTGTCTGACATTTTGCATCCATTTTTGATTATGCCGTGTGCAGGGCTAGTCTCCCCCTATAGCTTCATCACCCATGCACCTGTAATGGACTATTTTCCCCTAGCGGGATTGAGGGGAGTGACTACTTATCATCCTCTGGCTGTTATGGGCCAGTTCGATCAGTTTCAGAGCCTACATCAGTTCAAGGGGTTGCTGATTAGAGGATGTCAGCTTCGTCTATGTTATCTACTGACTTGATTCGAGTGTATGAGTGTTGGACTCACAGGGAGTGGGCCACTTTCTCTAGTAGCCATTCGGACCGTTCTCCAGAGTACTCGGCATGGTTGGAGGCAGATATAGCATTCCGCGTCAGTCGTCTATATAGCTCCGCTTGTGGACTCAGACGAGGAGGAGCCTATGGAGGATCCTGAGTTTCCTACCGAGGATGAGTTGTTCATGGGTCTGACAGCATCTCTAGTTAGTGATTCATCGATCATTCCTGTAGGGATAGATCCGACTTTGTCAGACTCACTAGCCCGGATGACCTTTGAGAGAGATCAGTCTAGAGCACTGATGTTGATCGCCTTATTTGGAAGAGATATAGTTTTGGCAGAGAGAGATGTGGCTCGAGCCGCTCAGGATGCAGGATTTATTAAGCCAGAGGAGATCTGATCTGCTAGAGACGCAGCTTTTATAGAGATCGACGAAACTTTGATTGCTAGGGATGCAGCTTTTGTGGAGAGGGATGAGGCCATAGCCTCCCGGGATTTCCATATTGTCGATAGTATTGCTATTTGATCTTATACTCATGGTCTAGTTATCAAGATGAGTACATATATTGATGACCACAGTTCCACACTGCAGATGACTGTGGATATTTTGAGCCGTATGGAGGTTGAGGGTATTGCACTTGCAGCTGCTCCTCCATCTTCAAAGAGGGATGCCATGTTGGAATTGTTGGCCCGCTTATCCTTGGGTTCATAGACTAGCTTTATTTTTCCTGCACATACTAGATCAGCCATTTTTGTCATGTACAAGACACTACGTATATAGCAAAGAGTATTATATATCAGAGAAATATATTTTGATTCACTTCCCTGTTTGGATATGTATTGTCATTGCTAAGTGATTAACACTTCTTTTATGATTCGCTGTTGTTGATGTATCTTGAGCTTCTCCTTGATGGACTGACAGTTGAGATGTCAGAGAATATCTTAGAAGGGCCTGCTGACCCAGGAGGCTTGATAGTTTTTAGGTTTCATATGACCTCGGTGTCTTGGGACTGGTTTTTATTTGGTTCTTATTTTTTCTTGAAGGTCAAACCGTACCGTAAATGGCTGCCTACGTACTCCCGGGTGTAGGGAGATCAGGTCATTCATAGTTCAATTTTTGTGTGAGAGAGGATGGAGAAGTATTTATCTTGGGTTTCGAGTTTGGTTTGATGAGTTTTGAGTTTTTATTTGGTTTGACCGCACCAAAAATGGCTGCCTACGTACTCCCGGGTTGAGGGAGATCAGGTCATTCGTAGTTCTGGCTTCTAGTGAAAACCGAACCTAATTTGATTTGTAGGACCCGAATGCGGGCATACATGGGGTTCAAACATAGTACCTTTTCATGGTGTCTGAATTAATGAGTTGGGGAAATTCGCTCCTGTCCATCTCTTGTAGTCTGATAGCTCTTCCTGTCAACACTTCTTTGACAATGAAAGGGCCTTCCCAATTAGGGGCAAACTTTCCTTTAGCTTCATCTTGATTAGCCAAAACTTTCTTCATCACCAAGTCATTTTCTTTGAATTTTCGTATTCGAACCTTCTTGTTGTAAGATCTAGCAATCCTTTGTTGATATAACTGCCCGTGTAAATTGGCTGTAGCCCTCTTTTCATCTATCAAGGACAGTTGATGGTAACAGTCCTGCAACCACTGATCTTCTTCTATCTGAGCATCGATTAACACTCGCAAGGACTCCATCTCTACTTCTATGGGGAGGACTACTTCCATGCCATAGACTAATGAATAGGGGGTAGCCGCAGTAGAGGTATGCATTGATGTCCAGTATGCTAACAGGGTTAGAGGTAGCAGGTCAGGCCATTCTTTGTGATTGGCAGACATTTTTTGCATAATCTTTTTGATGTTCTTGTTGGCCGCTTCAACAGCACCATTCATCTTGGACCGATAGATGACGGTGTTAGTTCCCAAAGGCACAATAGTTATCTAGAAGGGGGGTTGAATAGATATTTTAAACTTTTTCTTTATAAAATACTTGTCAGTATTGAATATACTGACTGCAGCGGAATATATGTTTTGTTCCCCTTAAGATAATGCAATAATGGTTTGATAAGCAGTTATGGCAGTTATAACAGATATAGAAGTTATAGCAGTTAATGAGACACAAAGGTTTTAAGTGGTTCAGAGTACTCATTGCTCCTACTCCACTCTTCTACTCCACAAGTAGGAAATCCACTAAGGATGCCTTTTACACTTTGAATCACTTAGATTCCTTAAAGGCCAGCAGCCTTGGAACTTCTCTAGTTCACTAAGAACTCTTCAAGATCAATAATCTTGGAACTTCTTTAGTTCACTTATAACTCTTCAAGTCTAGCAGACTTGGTACACTTTGGATTGAGAGTTGTATTCTAGGGTGTGCTACTCTGTTGCAATTAAGCATCAGTTCTGAAGAAACTGAGTATCAAAGCAACCTTTCCTCTTCAGGAACGTAGAGTTTATCGTTGAGTGTTCTTGAGCATTTTTGATCTCTTCTTTTCTTTTTTCTTTCTTGCTTGCTTCATCTGAATCCTTGTCTGATTTGCTTATCAAGGAGCCCTTGAAATCTAACCGTTGAAGGCATCTGTTGTAGCATTAAATGCTTCAGACTGTTCTGTGCACTGATGTTGACTTCCTATTTTTTTGCTGCACAGCCGACTGGCCCACTGACATAGCGGACTACTTTCTCACCTAACACCTGAAAAGATGTTTTCTGCAGGCATGATAGTCCTTTCCTTAGCTTCTCGAATACGCTTCTTCGATATATACTAAGGATGATTATAAGATCATTGGGACCATCAATTTGTCAATGTTTATAAGCCTTTCTTCATTTATTGATCTTCCTCCTTCATTACATAGACGAACTTTGATGCTGACAAGAGGGTCACCACGATCGTGGTCTTTGTACCATAATCATTATGTGTTGGCTTGCACAGGCTGGACTTAGTCTTGATCGTAGAGAACACTACGATTTCTCTTAAGCTCTTAGACAGACTACTGATTTCCACTTGCTTATCTTGCAGACTCCACGCTTCCGAGAGTAGACTGCGATTCTTTACTTGGTTCGGCAGGCGCTTGGGTCATCTCCACGATTCTGAGTGTGGTTCTCAAGATAGACTACGATCTTTGGACATCTTCATTGAAGCTCCACGATTCTGCCTTGGCTTCTGCAAACTGCCTTTGACGGACTACAATTCTATCAAGGCTTAACAATTACATCTCAAAATAGATCAACCTACCAGCTTTAATCTTTCTTTTATACATTCATTTATAGAATGATAAACATTAAAGCACAGATCAACCTAACAATTTTGATCTATCATCTAAGTCCTTGTATATATATTCTTTGAAGAACTTTACACTTAAGCATTTAAATTTACTTTCAACATCAAATTTGAATATGCAATTCCCAACAATCTCCCCCTATTTGATGTTGACATAACCAAGGAGATTTGTATCATAGCATCAATTTCTAAATGCAGAATGCTAGAAAGTAAATATGATTTAGTGTTTCAGTGAGCAGCTAAAATTTCTAGAGAATAAGCATAAATTTATTGATGTTTGAAAAGATATTACAATCTAGCATAGAAACATCAATACAGCATTAATTTTGACTTATCTCTATCTTCTTTACGTCTTGCTCTTCGGAGGGTTGGCATGCTCTTCAGCTCTCCTTCTTCTGCTGGCTTTATCTCTCCATGCAATGTCAGCTAGCTCTTCTGGGCTCAGCATTTCTAAATGATCATGTCTGTTCATGAAGTTAGGATCTCCAACAGGTATGCTGAGGCCACTAAAGGATACTCCTTGTGAGCCAGAAGCTTGACCTTGACCCCTTTGATAGGGTTAAGCCATGAAAGGGCGTTGCTGCTCTTGATCAAATCGTGGAGGCTGAAAGCTAGGACTTCTGGGGTTGCTCCTCAAGGATTGACCAATGTGAGTTTGCCTTCCCTGCTGCCTTCTGCTTTCGCTGCCTCTTCTTCTGTCTCCTTGCTCATTATTCTCCCCCCTTTATGTCAACATCAAGGGTTCGAATGTCTTCAGAGAGGCGTTGGACACCTTGCACCAGCTCATGCATCTGAGAGCGGTTGAGTGCAATGTCACTACGATTTTCCTCGACTAAAGCCTCAGTGTGTCTTCTCTGTTGCTAAAGCCGCTCCATAGAGACATTAGTCTGTTTAAATCAAAGCACACTACAGGCTTGGAATTCTCGTAGTGAGAGGCGCAGCTCTTGAATATGTTTGGTCATGAGCTTATTCTGAGTTTGCTGAGTTTGCTGCATGATCTCCATAGATTCCTTATGCATTTTTGTTGCAACAAAATGAATAGCATCCCTTTGACTGAGGTAGTCAGCCATTTCCTTGACAATCTCCCTCAGTTTCTTTGACAGCTCAGTTGCCAGGTTCCCTGGTAGAGTTTGGACAGAGCTAATTATATGGTCGAATCTCTTGTGAAGAGCCAGAGAGTTTGCTTCAAGAAAGTCCTCAGACTCTAAAACCATATGGCTTATCAGATCAACCAGCTCCTCCTTTGTTGGCATTAGAGACAATTGATCAAAAATTCGCTGAGTCTCAAGAGGAGGAGGGGCAATAGTGTGTTCACCTCTCCTTGACATGCTTATGAGAGCAAGTGTCATGTCAAAATATTCATTGTTTGAGGACGAGGGAATATCTGATTGGGTTATAGGGGCTTGTGTTTGGTGTATGGGCAAAGTGTTTGGTTCAGGGTCTTGTGTTTGTGGTTCGTTGATTGGTTCTGGAGACTCTACGATTTCAGTGTCAAGATGATCAATAGGCACGAATCGTAGTTCGTCGTCCAGAGTTGGTGTCTTAATGATTGAGATTGCAAGCATTTGTCCAACTACTCTTGTTATATGCTCGATGACCATTAGGTCACTGACAGTTTGCTCTACGAGGACAAGTTGGTTATTTGGTTCATCAGGTACAGAGTTTTGGGACTCTGTAACTGGAAACTGATTGAGTGGGTGTACCTTTGAGATACCTGAAAATCCTATTTACAGTAGTTAAGTGTGATTCCTTAGTATTAACTTGAAATCTAGTACATATTCATGTTACAAACATGATATCTGGTCTACTGGCAGTTAAGTAGAGAAGGGAGCCTATCATACCTCTGTACTGAGTAATGTCAATACATTTACCTTTCTCATCTTTGTCAAACTTGGTTGCTGGAGCAATTGGTGTTTTCATGGGAGAGACTGATTCCATGCCATACTTCTTAAGTAAGTCTTTGATGTACTTTGCTTGGTTGATGAAGATACCTTCATCAGTCTACTTCACTCGCAGTCCAAGGAAGAAATTCAGCTCACCCATCATACTCATTTCAATCTTGCTCTGCATAAGCTTGGCAAATCTCTTGCATAGATTTTCATCAGTAGAGCCAAAGATAATATCATCTACATATATTTGAACTAGTAAAACTTTTTCTTTGTGCTTTCTAAGAAATAGTGTAGTGTCTACTCTACCTCTAGTGAATCCTTTTTTAATAAGAAAGTTAGTTAGTGTTTCATACCATGCTATAAGTGCTTGTTTAAGTCCATATAAAGCTTTGTCTAATCTATAGACATAATTAGAGAGGGTTGGATTGATGAAACCTGGAGGTTGTTCCATATATACTTCTTCTTGAAGTTCACCATTCAGGAATGCACTCTTGACATCCATCTGGAAGACTTTGAATCTCATGTGGGTAGTAAATGCAAGTAATATTCTGATTGCTTTAACTCTGGCAACAGGTGCAAAGGTATCATCATAGTCAATGCCTTCTTCTTGAGAATAACCTTTGGCCACTAGTCTTGCTCTGTTCCTTATGATCACCCCATCTTCATCCATCTTGTTTCTGAAGACCCATTTGGTGCCAATAACTGGGTGATTCTTTGGTCTTGGAACTAATATCTAGACTTTGCTTCTTTCAAACTAATTCAGCTCCTCTTGCATGGCTTCTATCTAGCTTGCATCTTGCATTGCATCTTCTATCTTCTTGGGTTCTATTTGAGATAGAAAACTCAAATAGAAACACTCATTCTGTGTTATAGATCTTGTCCTGATCCTGGCAGTTAGATCTCCAATAATCAGGTCTTGAGTGTGATCTCTTGCCCATCTGTTCCCTGTTGGAACATCTGCTCTGGTGCCTTCTTATCTGAACTCTTCAAGATTGACTTCTGGTTCTTGTTGAACAGAATTGTCGTCTGGTGCAGCTCTCTCTACGATTTCTTCTACAGCCTCTACGATTCCACCTTCAGGGACTACGGTCGTGGTGTTAGGCTCGACCACCTCATTCGTGGCGTCTGTATCGTCGATCGTATTACCTTGAGGTACATATTTGTCTGAGTCTGTTTCATTAAAGATAATGTGGATCGAGACTTCAACACTTAGCGTCTTCTTGTTGAACACTCTATATGCCTTGCTGTCTGTGGCATATCCAAGAAAGATTCCTTCGTCTGACTTGGGTTGGAACTTAGTCAGATATTGTTTCCCATTGTTGAGGATGTAGCATGCACAGCTGAACATATGGAAATAACTGACATTAGGCTTTCTTCCTCTCCACAGCTCGTAGGGAGTCTTCTTTAACGTAGAGTGTACAAGAGATCTGTTCTGAGCGAAGCACGCAATGTTGATGGCTTCTGCCCAAAAGTATTTAGGCAGATGAACTGCTGCTAGTAGAGTTCTTCCTGCTTCTATCAGTGTTCTGTTCTTCCTCTCAGCTACTCCATTTTGCTGTGGAGTTCGTGGTGTTGAGAAGTTGTGGCTGATGCCATTGTCTGCACAGAACTGATCCATTTCTGAGAAGTTAAATTCTCTACCATGATCACTCCTTATGGCCTTGATCATTTCTCCTTTTTCATTCATCACTAGCTTGAACATCTTGATTAGTTGGGAGCTCGTTCCATCTTTAGAAGTAAGAAAGAACACCCATGTGAATCTGGTGTAGTCATCCACTACGACCAGTGAGTATCTCTTTCCTCCTAGGCTCACAGTTGGAATTGGCCCGAAGATATCCATATGAAGTAACTATAGGGGTCTGTCAATTGAGTTGACTACTTTGCCTTTGAATGACCTCCTTGTTTGCTTTCCAAGCTGGCAGGCATTGCATGGCCTTTCTTTGACTAAGCTGAACTTGGGTAAACTTGCTACAAGATATTTGGAGGCCAGTTTTGACATGCTCTTAAAGTTGAGATGAGATAACCTTCTATGCCAAAGCCAGCTTACTTCTTCAGAAGCTTTAGCAAGGAAGCATACTGTCTCATCAGAACTTAGTTGAGCAAGATTAACAGTGTAGACATTTCCTTCTCTTGTTCCGGTCAGCTTAATAAAGGATTTTTCCAGATCTCTGACTAGACACTGGTTGTTGAGAAAGGTGATTGATGGCCTTTGTCGCAGAGTTGGCTGATGCTAAAAAGATTGTGCTTTAGTCCATCTACATATGCCACTTTGCGAAAGACACAGCACCATTTCCAGCTGAGCTATATCCTTTTGTCTTGCCAGAGCCATTATCTCCAAAGATAACTGTTGGCCCCTCCTTTTCTGTGTAGTTAAACAGGAGGGCTTTGTTCCCGGTCATATGCCTTGAGCAACCACTGTCCAGATACCATGTGGTGATCGTGGTGCTTATTTCCTGCAGACAGTTAAAGCTTTCATGTTGGTACCCACACTTGCATGGGTCCTACAATGATAGTACCCTTGGGAACACAAATCTGCTTGATTTTGGGCCTTCCATACACAGTGTTATGATAACATAATGCAGCTTTATGACCATTTCTACCACATGCAAAGCATCTAATATAATGTATGCTTGTGTGTGTGTACGGATTCTTTCTCCATTTGGACTTTTGTGAATACTGGGTGGCCTTACCCTTGTATTGCTTCTTCTTTTTCCATGTAGCCTTGAGATTCGCGATTTGTGCTGAGTGGACCTCAACACCACGATTCTTTCCAGGTTGATTCATGGAGTCAGTTTTACTTGACTCTACTATTCTTCGAGGTTGGGCAGTGGTGACTAAGTTACTCTTCTCTTTTCTGAACCCCAGGTCAGCATGGGATCCGTTGTGTCTTGGGACATGACTTGGATCAGAAGAGCAGGGTTGCACTAGTTCTTCCTTCTGTATGGATTTCACAAATGCAATACTTCTATTTAGATTAGAAGCACTGCTATTGTTAGTATCCTTTATCTTTTCCACACTTGGTTCTGGGGTAGACTCCCCAAAACCTAAACCTGTTCTGTCAGAAGCACTTCTCTGGCTGGAGATCAGGGAGTCCATGGATGAGGAAGACCTATTCCATATAGAGATAGTCTTTTCTAGCTCCTCAATCTTAGAGGTTAGTTTTGACTCTCTTTGTGTGCTCAGTTCATTGGTTTGTCTTAAGCTTTTATTCTCATCTTCAAACTGAGAGAGAGAGAGAGGCAGAACTGAGTAGAACTGTTTTCAGTTCTTTCTAAACTTTCTCTTTCTCTCTTTGAAGACCAGAATAATCTTTGGACAGAACTCTGAACCACCTCATGTATTGATATAGATCAGATGTTATGTCATGAAGAGCAGTTCTTAAATCATTAATGTCTATATCAGGAGTATTGAAGTCAAATACCTCATCTATGCTTACCTCAGGATGGTCAGTGCTTTTCTTGTTGTTTGCATCCTTGGCCATCAGACATAGATTGGCTGTTTGAGGTTCTTCATCAGCTTCAGACTCAGCATGTGTCGTTGTCTGAGTCACTCCATGAACTTCCAGCTACAAGACCTTTGTCTTTCTTCTGATGCTTCTTGTAGCCTTTGAACTCCTTCTTTATCTTTCTTTTCAGCTCTTCTCTAATAGGTTTGTTGCAGTTTGCAATGAAGCGGCCAGGCTTTTTGCAGTTGTAGCATAGGTCATTGATCTGCTCCTGACTGTTGTTGTTGAATCTCTTAGGTCTGCCGCTTTTTCCTTTGCGCATGAACCTTCTGAGTCTTCTGACCAAAATTGCAACTTCATCATCATTATCATCAGATGCAGATTCACTTTCATCATAAGTTTTGGAGATTTCTTCTGTTGCTTTGAGAGAAACTCCCTTATCCTTCTTTCTTCCTTCTGATAGAGTTTTTGCTCATTAAGTCAGCTCTAGTTCATAGGTAAGAAGGTTGCCATAGAGTTGTTGGACAGTCATTTCATGCAGGTTCTTTGATTCTCTAATTGCAGTGGTTTTGGCATCCCACTTGGCTTGGTAAGGATCTCATGAACTTGATGATAAGATCTTTGTTAGGATAGACCTTTCCAAAAGCTTGAAGAGAGTTGAGCAATAAGTTGAATCTTTCATAAGTGGAAGTGACATTTTGTGACACCCCCAAATCCGAGTACTTCGTTTCCATATGATTTGGTGCTCACTATCTAAATAAAACATACATTTACCCAATAATAAGGAATGCGAAATAAATTACAACCTCATCATTATCTAAAATCTTCCTTATAAAAAGGATTACAACCTTAATCCAAAAATATCCCAGGCTTGCTAACCTTAACATAACAAATAAGTGCGAAAATAAATTATCATAAACGAAGTCTTATTACAATCAAAATTAAAGACAACAAGTCTTCACTTGTTCATCTTGCCTTTCCCTTTACTCGTTGACGGCACGTCAACGTTCTCAACTTTAGCTGTAATGGATTATTAATATGCAAGAGTGAGCAAACAAAAGCTCACTTAGAATACAATAATATATGACATAAACTGAATAGCTTCAATAGATTTGAATAACGTTCTTTCATCAATAATAAAGGATTGAATAAAAATCCTTTCATCACATTTAGAATTTCGAATATTGAAATCATCTGAGGGTCATAAGACCTTGAACAATGTCCTAAGTAATAAACATTTTCGTTTAAAATCTTTAACAGTCATTTAGACTATGGACTCTCAACTCGTACTTAGGGGGATCAACCCTTCGTACCATGTATTGTGTACAAATATTTAACACTTTCGCATAGTAACCTCCCCTAATAAATAGGGTTGTTCATCTCAGTATTTGATACAAGTCAGCACCAAAGAAAGTTTGGTTTGGATAGCTAAAAGGAAATTTGAAGTTTCAACTATCATCAACTAAGGAGTAGTTGAATCGACTCACAATAATTTAACAGTTCGATAATATAAGAATTATGAAAAAATATAAGTTATAACAATAGACTTCATAATAACTAGGCATGCTTTAGAAATAACTTAAAGCATTTGAAAGATTAAGTAGATCTTGCTTGAACAAATAAGTCAAGATCGCATTACTTCAATAATAACTTCAATACTTGTTCATTATGAATATTAGAATACAACATAACTTGTACAAGAATTAAAAAGTTAAGAATCGGAAACAAACTTGCATAATATAAAGAGTAAGGTTTAGAGAACTTGCACAATATAAATAACAAGTTTTTAGGGATAGAAAACTTGCCTCAAGCGCAAACTACACTTTACAATTACAAATCACTTTCACAATTATCCTACATTTTACATTATGTTTACAACATCAATTAGTTCATAACCATGACGTTTAAACCGTTGAACTTCTTACTTAAGTTCAACTCACAACGTGGTTTAATACATAAGTCGCTAACTAACCACATACGTGAGTCTACACTCACAACATGCACATCATAAGCTTATAACACTTTAAACTTATCAGCTCGTAACTTATGAAAGTAATATCCAAGTACACACATAATATATTAATATGAGACTTCAAATTATCTTAAACATATTAAAAATATATTATCTCATTGTCTAATACACTTAACATGTCATCACTTTAAGTTAGCTAAACAAGCACTGTACAAAAAACTACACAAAGCATAAAGTAACTTTTCGGACAGCCACCAGCCCCTCTGGGGCGGGAGGTTATAGGCTAAAATCCCCACTGGGGGGGGGGGGCCTGCTGATGGGTTCCCCTAGTCGCCAACTGTGCAGAGAAATAAGCCAATTTAGTTTATTTCTTCGCACCAAAGTCCGATTTTTATCAACATAAAATACATGAAACTTTATGAAAATAAAATCTTAGACTTTTAACATGATTTTAACATTCATAAACACCTTAACACAAAATCAAAACACAAATTTTTGTGATTTTAAATAAAACACAATTCTTAAGCGTTCTTGACGAAAATTGAAATTGTGAGTTTGTTTTTAAACCAAATCACGTAATTCAAATTGTATTAACTTTATTTCTTAACATATTATCATAACCTATGATAAATTTATATAACAAGGCATAATCAAACACGAAGTTTGATAATTTAAAGACTATTTTCAAAACTAGTTCACTGTAAATTGCTATGAACATGATTTCTTTATGTTCATCATATTTACATGAATTTAATCATTTAGACAACTATATGAATCATATATAAACATGTTTATAACATAAATTGCATATATAATTCATGTTTATGAAATTTTCATAGAAACTCAATTAACAGAGAACTACAATTATGAAAAACATGAAAAACTATAAGTTTTAGAAATTATACCCTTGTTGATTTAGTAGAGGAAGATGAAGATTATAATGCTTTGATTTCTCAAGCTTTTCCTCCTTCTCTCTTCTTCTTTTCTCTTTTCTCTCTTTTCTCTCTTTTCTTCCTCTATTTTGTTCTTCTTTTGTTCTAACAAACTAACTTTTTGTTTTGTTCTTTTTAAACTGACGTATATTATAAGTGTTATAGATATAATATATGTATTATACATATACATATTATAACATATGTAACTGCTATTTACTTAATATATATATTAATTACAATAAATACACAAGTTACAAATTTTGAATTTTAAAAGCCATAAGGCTTGTTTGGCAACAGCTCATAAAAAATTGATTTTAAGGACTTAAGGCCCTGTTTGGTAAAACAGTTTTAAAACAGGTGCAAGGGCCTTGTTTGGCAAAACTCATTTAAAACCCGTTTTATTCTTTTCATAAATTCTTTTTAACACATAACTTAAATGTTACACTTTAATTAATTAAATCTTAACATTTTAATTTAATTAAATAAAGGCTAACATCAATTAACCACATAACAATTATAATTACTCGCTAATTATAATTTTTTGTAACAATTATCACATAAACTTCATCTAATTTAATTATCTCAATTAAATTAGAACTATAACATAAAATCATCACACATCAATTAAATAAAATATTAAATATTTATTTAATTAATATATTAAACTTAATTAAATTACTCCACAACAATCACATAATTTATTTATTTTAACTTAATAAATAAATCAGTAAGTCAATTAAAACATCTATTTAATTCAATAAATATTAAAATTTAATATATAAAATTCTCATTCGTTACACATTTTCTCTAGGAACATGGGTGAACATCTCATACTGTTGAGTCAGTAGAGATTTCTTGTTTTCTCTGACTTCTTCACTTCCTTCATGCATGTTGAGCAATGCTTCCCAGACTTCCTTAGCAGTCTTGCAATTGACCACATTTTCAAACAGATTGTCTTCTAAAGACTGGAACAAAATGTTCTTAGCCTTTTTATCTAACTGGACATCTTTCTTCTCACTGTAGGTCCACTCAGCTTTGATCTTGATCTGAACTCTATTTGGATCATCTGGAGTTGGTGCAAGCTTTGTTGGAATATAGGTCCCATTCAAAATGGTTTCAAATAGATCATCATCTATTGAATCCATGTAAGCTTGTATTCGAACTTTTCAGTTGGCAAACTTGTCTCTATTGCACATAGGTGGCTTGCTGCCTCCACCTGTCTTGGTCTAGCTTATCAGATGTGCCATTGGATCTACTCAAGCTTTGTAGGCTAGTTAAGAAAACCTGTTCTGATACCAATTGTTAGTTCCCAAAGGCATAATAGTTATCTAGAAGGGGGGTTGAATAGATATTTTAAACTTTTTCTTTATAAAATACTTGTCAGTATTGAATATACTGATTGCAGCGGAATATATGTTTTTTTCCCCTTAAGATAATGCAATAATGGTTTGATAAGCAGTTATGGCAGTTATAACAGATATAGCAGTTATAACAGTTAATGAGGCACAAAGGTTTTAAGTGGTTCAGAGCACTCAAGGCTCCTAGTCCACTCTTCTACTCCACGAGTAGGAAATCCACTAAGGATGTCTTTTACAACTTTGAATCACTTAGATTCCTTCAAGGCCAGCAGCCTTGGAACTTCTCTAGTTCACTAAGAACTCTTCAAGATCAACAATCTTGGAACTTCTTTAGTTCACTTAGAACTCTTCAAGTCCAGCAGACTTGGTACACTTTTGGATTGAGAGTTGTATTTTGGGGTGTGCTACTCAGTTGCAATTAAGCATCAGTTTTGAAGAAACTGAGTAGCGAAGCAAGCTTTCCCCTTCAGGAACGTAGAGTTTATCGTTGAGTGTTCTTGAGCATTTTTGATCTCTTCTTTTCTTTTTGCTTTCTTCCTTGCTTCATCTGAATCCTTGTCTGATTTGCTTATCAAGGAGCCCTTGAAATCTAATCGTTGAAGGCATCCGTTGTAGCATTAAATGCTTCAGACTGTTCTGTGCACTGATGTTGACTTCCTATTTTTTTGCTGCACAATCGACAAGTCCACTGACATAGCAGACTACTTTCTCACCTAACACCTGAAAAGATGTTTTCTGTAGGCATGATAGTCCTTTCTTTAGCTTCTCGAATATGTTTCTTTGATATATACAAAGGATGATTATAGGATTATTGGGACTATCAATTTGTCAACGTCTATAAGCCTTTCTTCATTTGTTAATCTTCCTCCTTCATCACATAGATAAACTTTGATGCTGACAGGAGGGTCACCACGATCGTGGTCTTTGTACCATGATCGTTGTGTGTTGGCTTGCACAGGCTGGACTCAGTCTTGATCGTAGAGAACACTACGATTTCTCTTAAGCTCTTAGACAGACTACGATTTCCACTTGCTTGTCTTGCAAACTCCACGTTTTCGAAAGCAGACAGCGATTCTTTACTTGGTTCGGCAGGCGCTCAGGTTATCTCCACGATTTTGAGTGTGGTTCTCAAGACAGACTACAATCTTTGGACATCTTCATTGAAGCTCCACGATTCTGCCTTGGCTTTTGCAGACTGCCTTTGACAGACTACGATTCTATCAAGGCTTAACAATTACATCTCAAAATAGATCAACCTAACAGCTTTAATCTTTCTTCTATACATTCATTTACAAAATGATAAACATTAAAGCACAGATCAACCTAACAATTTTGATCTATTATCTAAGTCCTTGTACATATGTTCTTTGAAGGACTTTACACTTAAGCATTTAAATTTACTTTCAACATTAAATTGGAATATGTAATTCCCAACAGACGGAATTGAGATGCTTGATGTGGAACTTACTACATAGTTCTTTCATCATTTGATTATTCAGGTTCTTGGCGTTGTCTGATATGATCACCTCCGATTGTCCATATTGACAAATAACATTATTTCTGATGAAACCAATGATATCCTCTTTGGTGACTTTGGGAACAGAGGCTGCTTCAACCCATTTGGTGAAGTAATCGATCAATGTGAAGATGAAACGATGTCCATTACTGGATTTTGGTTCCACTGGACCGATCACATCCATTCCCCACATGGAGAAAGGCCATGGTGAACTCATGTTGTGTAGCTCATTTGAAGGAGCGTGGATGGCATTTTTATGTACTTGACATTGATAATATCTCTTGACGTGATCATCACAGTCAGCTTTGAGCGAGATACAATAATGTCATGTTCTTAATATTTTCTTGGCCAGCAGATGACCGCTCATGTGCGGACCATAGACTCCACCGTGGATTTCATCCATCAGTCTCTGGGCTTGCTCTTTATCAAGGCATTTTAACAAGCCTATTCCAACATCTCTTTTGTAGAGTGCATCTCCACTCAGATAGAACTTTATACCCATCTTGTGAATCCGCTTTCGCTCGGATTGGCTTGCCCCAGCGGGTGTAGATCCATCTCGGAGATATTCCTTGATGTCTTGATACCAAGGCTGATTGACAAGAGGTATTTCATCTGATACTTCTCCAATGTAATTCCCGTATATCGGGGCTTTCTGAATTATGAATTTGATGCAAGGAATCCCACTCATATCGGATATGCGGATTAATGAAACTAACGTTGCCAATGCATCAGCAAAGTCATTCCTACCCCGAGGAATATGGCTGAAGGTTATGTCTTCAAACTCCAGGGATATTTTGATGACCTGCCGATGATAGGGCAGCAAATGCAGTTCTTTGGTGTGATATGCCCCAGTGGTTTGTATGATGACTAATTCAGAGTCTCCAAAGACCAGTAAATGTTTGATACCCATGGATTGGGCTAGTTTCAACCCCATTATGCAGCCTTCATACTCGGCTGTGTTGTTGGTGTTGCCAAATTAAGGTTTGGTAACCACAGTATATTGTTCTCCTGTACCAGAGATAAGGACTGTCCCAGCTCCGGCACCTTCCATGTTTACTGCTCCATCAAAATACATTTTCCATGGTTGGACTATATTCTCTTGCTGGAGTTGTTAAATTGTCATGATCCCATCATCCGGGAAATAAGTCTCCAGGGGCTCGAACCCTCCTAAAGGTGCTTTAGCTAATTGATCTGTAATGCCTTGACCCTTGATTGACTTCTGAGTCACGTAGACAATGTCGAACTGTTGTAGGATCAACTGCTATTTTGGACAGTCGATAATTCAACATTGTCTTGTTGAATATATATTTGAGTGGATGCATGCAGGATATGAGGTAGGTCGTATGCCCATGCAAATAGTGTTGCAACCTCATTGCGACCCATGCTAACGTACAGCATGTCTTTTCGATCAGGGTGTATTTTTGTTCACCACTGCTGAATCTTTTATTGATGTAATAGACGGCTCTATCCTTGCTACTATCATCCTTCTGTCCTAGCATACAGCCCATTACATTGGAATTAATAAACAGGTACATGAACAAGGGAACTCCATCCCTTGGGGGTACCAAAATAGGTGCTTCGACCAGCTCTTTCTTGATGGCAAGGAAGGCTTTCTGACAATCCTCATTCCATTTGGTGGAGGAATTCTTCCTTAGTAGCTTGAGGATGGGTTCACAGGTTGCTGTGAGCTGGTAAATGAATCGGCTTATGAAATTAATCCTTCCCCGAAAACCATGTATCTCCTTCTCTGTTCGAGGTACTAGCATCTCAGTGATGGCTTTGATCTTGGTAGAGTCCAGCTCGATGCCTCGATTGCTCACCAAGAAACCTAACAACTTGCCTGATTTAACACCAAAAGCACATTTGGCTGGATTCAGCTTGAGGTTGTACTTACGCAACCTGTTGAACAACTTCCTGAGATGGTCTAGGTGATTATCCTCCCTCCGGGATTTAATGATGATGTCATCCATATAAACCTATATCTCCTTGTGCATAATGTCATGAAACAGGGCCATCATGGCTCGCTGATAAGTGGCTCCGACATTAATGAGGCTGAAGGACAGTCGTCTATAGCAGAAGGTTCCCCAGGGAGTGATGAAAGCTATTTTCTCCCTGTCTTCTTTAGCAACCATGATTTGATGGTAACCAACAAAGCAATCTATAAAGGAATACATGTTGTACTGCACCGTATTATCGATCAGGATGTGGATAAAAGGTACTAGGAAATTATCCTTGAGGCAGGCTTTGTTCAAGTCCCGGTAATCCACGCATACTCGCACTTTCCCTCCAGGTTTTGGCACGGGGACTATGTTTGAAAGCCACTCTGGGTATGTTGATACCATGATGATATCGGGTTTGAATTGTTTAACGACCTCTTCTTTGACTTTAGAACTCTAATCAGGTTTTAATCGCCTAAGCTTCTGCTTAACTGGCTTGAATCCATCTTTGATGGGAATTCAATGAATAACAATGTCAGTAGACAGGCCAATCATATATTCATGTGACCATGCAAACACATCCTGGAACTGTGTTAGGAGTTCGATCAGGTCGGCTTTTTGGTCTTGGGTGAGGTCTATGCCTATCTGGATTTCTTTGGTGTTTTTGGAGGTTCCTATGTTGATAGTGGTGGTTTGGTCGAGGTTTGGTTTGGGTTTGTCTTCGACCCATTCTTTGATCTCCTCGGGCACCTCATAGTCATTTTCCTCCTTTTGATCAATATCCATCAAGTCAAAGTTCAGTTCTACATTAAAGTTGTAGTCACTTTGATAGGTTGGCATCTCATCAGCAGAGACAAACACATCCAATGCTTGAGACCTGAAAACAAAAATGCTTTCATTTTAATATATAAAACTGCTTAAATATACAGAGCAATTGGCAAAGCATGACAAAAGTTACTACTATAGTTGTGCAATTAAAAGTAAGTAGTAAATGAAAGCATGTTTAAAGGGCAGACGGACCCTTTACCCCTTTACCCTTTTCGACTGAGGAAAGGGACACTGCTCCAGTTATCTAGGGTTAGATCCTCGTGAATAGGGAGGATCAAAGAATTATGATCATCTGTTTCGTCTCAGATGATAACTAAGATATCCTTTATAATAGGGTCGGGGTTTTTCTTTGAAATGCCCCCTTTTTCCTTCTTAATGTCAGGAATTTGAATCTGATCCTCGTCGTCGCTGTCTGGGATCTCATCATTCATACCCTCGTAGTTTATGATAACCCGCATGTTAGCAAATGAGTCTCGTCCTTTGTACATGATCTTTTCTTTTCAATTTTTGCTATCCATCTCAGATCTGGGAGTTATTCTCTCACTTGCTGGTATAATGGGAGGAAATAACATGGCTGATACCACAGTTGGGATTTTCCTCATGGGTTTCACCCATCCGACTCCCGTAAGGTTTGGCAGCAAAATGGTGGAAGCATGAGCGCTGGGATGCTTGTGTGGGTTCCAGCGGTTTGACCCGGATGAATAACCCAATCCGGCTCTCCTAGTCTGACTCGAGATTTGTACTGGACTCTTGATACCTTGTTGATTCTTTCCTAACCCTTTTCCTAGGTTAGAAACCCAAAGATACCATCTCTTCGCCTACTGTCATCACCTCGGTGGAGACCTTTGGTTTCAGGGCTGGTGCTCCGATAGGTAGATACTGAGTATCACTCACCTTTAGGGATTGAAAACTTGCAGGTTCAATCCCTGCATCCAGGATAATCACTAGCATATCTCCCTGTATGCAGACAGGGTATTCTGGTTTGGCATTAACCGTGATTAGGTTGTCATTAATAATGTATTTGATCTATTGATGGAGGGTGGATGGCACTGCCCCTGCCATGTGGATCCATGGCCTGCCCAGCAACAAGTTGTATCCAGTGGTGATGTTGAGCACCTGAAAGGACATATAGAAAGTGTGTGGGTCAATCTCTAATGGAAGCTCTATTTCCCCCATAGCTTGTCAGTGAGATCTATCGAAAGCCTGGATGACCACATGACTGGTTTTGATCCGATTCGAGTTGATCTTCATTCTTTCCAAGGTGTCGTAGGGACATATATTGAGGGATGATCCTCCATCTATGAGCACCCCTCCGATCACATACCCGGAGGACATCACAGCTATATACAGGGACTTATGATGACCCGTTCCTTCTACAGGGATATCATTGTCAGTGAAAGATATCACATTGCTGTTGAAAATGTGTTCTACCACGTGACGAAATTTCTTGGCATCCACGGTATATGGAAGATGGGCTTCTTTCAGTACTTTCACCAGAATATTGCGATGATCCACCGATGATAAGACCAAATCTAGGATGGACATTTTCTTGGGTGCATCTTTCAAGATTTGCACGATTTTGATTTCATTGTGTCCCATTTTGTTGAAGAACTCTTCAATTTTCTCTGTAGCCACCTTTTCTTTGGCTTTGATGACTGGTTTGATCACCCGCTGAGGCAGGTACAATGGATTATCCTTTGGTATAATGGCAATGTTATTTGAGGTGGAACCTTCATCGCTCCCGTAGTTCCATGCATGGGACCCTCTTCAGACTAATAATTGGATATTGAGGTCTGAAGGGAAAGATTAGAGGCTCTGGTGCGGCCACCTTCACAAGATTTTGTGTTTCTTTGACCCCTTTCTCTGGTAGTACTAAGGGTGTGAGGGTTGGTTCATTGTCACAGGACACCACATCCACTATATCCTGATTCCATGCGGTGGGAATAAAGAGAGTGTCTTCATCTGGGAGGTCTAGAACTTGATTTCCCCTTATCAGTTCACCACTCTCAATCATGTTCTAAATCAGGTTACGAAGTGCCCATTAATCTTCAGTATCATGGTCGGGCGCATTGGAGTGGTACTAACAAGTTTGGTCAGGCTTGAATTTCCTGGATCTAGGGTTCAATGGAGGTAATAAATCTATAACCATTCCCTCGTTAATTAACATCTAGAGTATTTCCTCCATTGACTGGTTCAGGTTAGTGAAGTTCCTTTGAAATAAGAATTTCCTACCAGTGTGGACATTCTTATCTTTAGCTATTTTGTCGGCCCAGGGTTCATGCTCATGGGGCCGGTATTGATCCCTCCTGGGATTGATTTCTGGTGTGGGAGGACGATCGGAGTCAGATGGGTTGGCCTGTTTATCATCTGTCTGGTGATCTGATGCTGGTAGACGACTAGTTCTGCTAACTGTTCGATTTGTTTCTTGATAGATTTTATCTCCTGCTCTAATCAGGAATCTCTTTTTTGAGACTTCCCAACTGTCTGGGCTGTCGTTGCTGGATGGGATTGATTTTCCCATATAATGGAGGAATTTGGATCCCTTTCTATTTTCGGTGTTGATCATGTTGACATTCTCCTCTTTGTGTTGAAGGAGGGGATTGTCTTGTACGTGTGGTTGTTCTGGTTTGGTCACCACAATCTCTCTATTATCAATCAAGTCTTAGATTTTGTGCTTGAGAGACCAACAGTCTTGAGTGTCATGGCCCAGAGATCCAGAATGGTAAGCACACTTCTTGCTTGGGTCGAAATTCTGTCCACCAGTGTTGGTTGGTGGAAGGAGTTGGACAATCTTTTTTCCGTGTCATTAATAGCTTTAGCACATTCTAGAGTGAATCCCTTAGGGGGTGAAAGTTCTTCGATGCCTGACCGCCATACTTTTCTAAAATGGAGGGTTTAAAGGCTATGCAGAAGCTTGGAAAGGGGTGTAGTTCCTTCTTTGAATGGGCATACTATTTGACTCGCCTCTTTGATTTTGTCCTTGTAACACTAAGGACACTTCTTCATCATTCTTTTTGTGTACCCTCTGAGGATTACTCCAGTAATTTTTGGACTGGATATATTCAGCAACAGCTTCGAGGGTGGTTAGATCCTTTATCTTCCCAGATTTGAGCCCCATTTCTGCCATCTTGCCATGTTTAATCATTTCAGAGAATGGTTTTCCTATTCCTGCTAGGACCCTCTCATAATATGGAGCTTCTTGGATGTCGATGAAAGTCATGACTATCTCAGATTCAGTCATGGCTGGGGTGACTTGTGTTGCGACCCACCTCCACCGTTGGTCATATTCTCTGAATGATTCAGTGTTTTGTTTCTTGATTTTGGTTATCTGGTATCTGTCTGGAGCCAACTGAGATTGGAAACTGTATTGACTGAGGAAAGCATGGGCCAACTCTTCCCAACTGTGAATCTTAAAGTTGTCCAGACGGGCATACCAGGCTCTTGCCTCTCCGGTTAAACTTTTCTGGAATAGCTACATTCAAAGTTTCTTATCCTCTACATAGGATCAGAGCTCTCCAATGAATACCTTCAGGTGAGTGTAAGGTCTCCTAATCCATTGTATTTCTCTAAATCAGGAGTTCTAAATTTTTCGGGGATAACGAGCCCCGGAAAGATACAGAGGTCAGAATAATTGACACTGCCAAAGGCCTCAATCCCTTTAATAGACCAGAGAGTTTCTTCCATCTGCTGTACTTTCTTCAAAATGTCGCCAGCTTCCTGTTCTTTATTGAGGATGGTGATTTCAGGGGTTTTGTTGGTTGTGTTCTGGTTTTGTGGTCCAGGAATCTGAGTCTCGGCCTTTTCGGTCTCTTGACTGCCACCATTACCATCAAGTGTTCCCGGTTCTGTGTGAGCTTGGGCTTGCTTCCCTTTAAGGACCTTGCTTTTTTCTCTCAGGAAACTAGCCAATTCGGCTATCTAATTCTTCAGTCCTTCAAACTCTTCCCTAGATACAGGGGTGGATTCTGGTTAAGCACTCGAAGTCATGTCCGTGGATGGACTTTGTGCCTTCTTAGACTTAGATCTAGTGACTGGACCAATTTTTCATCTACAAAAAAACGTAGGCGTGTCAATTTCCTAATGTAGGTAGGGATAGGATGCATGCAATGATATATTTTTATAGTTTTTTAATCTTATCCTGCAAAACAGAGGTCAATTGTTTAGATGACAGGATGTATATGATAAGAAATGTAAATCTTTCATTATGATATTTACATTGTGCTCCTTTACATTTGGAATTGAAAACTTGACACTAAATTGAAAGAGGAAGGCATGAAGAAGCTTCCCATCGGATTTGGTTAATCAGAGGCTGACCTATCTTAGGCTACTCTCGTGGCTTTTTGGCATGAAGGTCCCCAGATCATCGCAATCTACTAGAGGGGAAATTAATCTGATCTTTCGACTGGAGCGAATCTGGGTGGTGCTTTTTCATGAGCCCCAGGAGACTTAGCCGTCCCTAGAGTCATTACTTATCACCGACGGGTTTTGCCTCCCGAAGGAGGAATCACACAGCATACATTCATATACAACATGCCTCACCGTATGCATATGATGACATTGGTGCGAAGCACTAAAAAAGCAAGAAAGCATTCATTCACATTCATTTAATGTAAAGATGCAGCATTCACATATATGTAGTTTTGAAAGGGAAATGTTTTGAAAAGATTGGAACGTGGCCTAAGCCCTCTACTGTCCCCAGCAGAGTCACCACCTGTCGACGTCGGGAAAAAATCTGCGAGTCGGGTCACAACCCGGATCTTTCTCTCTTCCTAAGTTATCTCTACCCTTACTCTTTTTATTTCGAAAAAAGGTTTTGAAGGGTTTTTAGGAAAAGGCCAACATGTATCACGTCGACGATTGAATGTTTTACAGAGTCGCCAGTTGGTAGATTTGAAATGGTTGTACTAACTCAACCGAGTTTGTTTTGAAAGAGGCCTAATTGCTGGACACTGTCGAAACTTGATCTTTGAAAACAAAGTTTTGAGTTCGGGGCATGGTTAAGTGTGGGGAAGGTGTTAGGCACCCCACAACTCCCGTGTAAACACGGTACCACATCTTTTCAATTCCCTTAAAAACTAAAATGTGTGTGTGAATGATGTTTTGAAAATTGGGCCTATGTTTGATGGAAAGCATGTCTATGCATCGTTGAACCTATATACGAAGGAGTTTGATTTGATTTGCAAAATGCCTTTGATTTGATTTGCAAAAAGTGTTTGATTTGATTTGCAAAAGCTTTTCTTTTCGATAAGATTATTGAAATGATGTTTTGAAAGCAGGTTATCAAAGCCCTACGCTAACATAGGAATTGAAGCATATTGATACTTTAATTTGATCTTTTTTAGCCTTAAGACACAATTTGCATGGTGATTGTCGGGCTGCGAAGCATCCTCGACCACAAAATATATACAAGTGTCGGTCTCCTCATGGGCATGATAGCCATCGGAGGGACTCTGACACGACAAACCATATTTTCACTATGTTGAGACCTTAAATCAGGATAACCGTTTTAAGGTCTTTTGTATGTACATTTTTTACAGAAAAACTGGCAGGGTACATTTGTAAAGTGGAGTTTATCCATCGTGGGAATCAGATTCTGATCAATTGGATCATGAATCCCATGACTCCTAGGCTCACATAGGGAGGCCAAAAAACCTACACAGCTCAAATTTGTACAAAAACAGATATATATCCAAATATCGCCAGAACTAAGGATTCATCAGTAAATCCTGGCTCGCACATGGCCGAAGCGTCTCGTTCCCACTAGACAGCGATCTAAGGGCTGCAAGGTTGCTTTTATAACTGAAACTAAAAAAAATGTTAGATTTAAATAAATCTCAGCCATTCTAGCTTCCTGGTTCTGTCTGTATCTATTTTGAACCGTTTGATTGCTAGAGTTGAGGAGATTTAAACAAATCTAGTTCGCCCGCAGATATGTCAATGCCGATTCATATAAAATGAATATTTAAAGCAATAATTTAATAAAAGCGAGTAAAGCAATATATATACAATTATATATATATATACGAAAACTATAAAGGGAGATGGGTTTTCACACCGATGCCCGGACTGGAATTGAAATATATATATATATATTTATAAAAGCTGTATAAAAGCCACGAAATGATCTAGGCTGGACATAATTGAAATATATATATATAGAAAAACAATAAAAAGGGCGATGGGTTTTCACGCCTGTGCCCGGACTGAAATATAAATATACAGAAACGTAGTCAACCAAGACTGGGAAGATAACCCAGTATGGTGAATGGTGCAAAAATAGTAAAAAGGCCACAGAATGATCCAGGCCAAACTGAAATGTAAATATACAGAAAATTAGTCAACCAAGACTGGGAAGATAACCTAGTGTGGTGAAGGCTGCTTATATATGCATAAATATATATAAAAGCAGTAAAAAGGCCACAGAATGAACCAGATCGAACTAGAATGTAAATATATATATATATAGACAGAAAAGTAGTCAACCAAGACTGGGAAGATAACCAAGTGTGGTGAAGGCTGCTTATATATGCATAAATATATATAAAAGCAGTAAAAAGGCCACAGAATGATCTAGGCCGAACTAGGAATGTAAATGTACAGAAAAGTAGTCAACCAAGACTGGGAAGATAACCCAGTGTGGTGAAGGCTACTTATATATGCATAAATATATATATATATAAAAGTAGTAAACTACTGCAGATTTGACATCCGGGCTTGACATAATTGAAAAGTTAGTATATATACAGTTAAATATATACAAAAAAAAGCCAAACCCGGACTGGGAAGATAACCCAGTCCGGCAAAGTTGCTAATAACAAAGTTGCAAGTATACGAAAGCTGCCGGAAGCGACGGATCTTTAACCCGAGTTGTAGAAATGCCAAAAAATGAGTTTATGTACAAAAATATACCAAAAGTTGACAAAAACGGCCACGGAACTGAGTTCCGGGCATATTTAGAAAACGAAACTTGATATGCAAGTGTATAAAAGTGCAAAGAAGTAGTATTGACTTGCTGATCGTAAAAATACTCACAATAGACTACTACACGGGCTTTTTTCCAAAATATAGGCTTTAAACGTCTGAATCTACTGGTTATTTTCTGATATGTAGTAGTATGTGGGTATATCTACGTGTTAGAGTAAAAAAATTTGGGTTTGGAAGACAAAAAATAGACAAAAAACCAAACGGGCAGGGGTTCGGAGCGTTTCTAAATTCTTAAAATGAGAGGGGGTGCCCTCTTATTTATAGACCAGGGAGCCTCCACTCTAACTGCTGCTGCAGCAGGTAGAGGTGAGGCTCCACATGGTGGGGCCCATATGGGGGATCCCGTTATCTCAAAGTACGTGCACTCCGAGCAACGCGAGGTCAAAGTCAAAACTTTCTAACTTTTGATCGGAGCGTCCGTTTGAGGCGTGCCATACCTTTCCGGAAAGCCCTCGCCAAGAGTGTCACAATGACATGGGATAAAATATTTTCTAGGTCCAAGAAGACGGGTTCATAACCAGGTCTTTGATTCCTAGTAGTTTGTCCGTTGAGCTGTCTTGCGCTGTTTGTACTCGAGATCATTGTTATAGTTCTTTCTGACCTTGTTGACATCAATTCAGCTTGAGTTTGATCGAATTAGCTTAGAGTTGATAAAATGACCATTTTGCCCCTCCCGGGGTTGCCCTTAGTGTTGGCATGGCCTTTGGTTGACATCCTGGGGCTGTTTCCAAGATTTGGATCTCATTTGAGTCTGTTTGTCCTCAACGTTGTCTCTGAGGCTGACTTAGTCACTCCAGGTTTTCCTCTAGAGATGTTATGATGCTTCAAGTGTTGGGTTTGTACGTAACGCAATCATGCAATCAAATCACATAAATAGGGCGGAAGCATAAAAAACTAGGTTTTTAAAATTTATACAAACCCATTACCATGATCATTCTTGTGCATCAATTATCAGTGAATGAAGAAGGAGAAAAACAGAATTATACCTTTGAAGATCCAAGCTTCCTCAGGTACAAGTTCTACTCCTTTGATTCCTTTGATTCCTCTGTAGTGGCTCCTTCCCTTGATCAATGTCAGCCACCCAAATGTTTGGCCTCTAACGGTGATCCACCAAGGAAGATGAAGAACTCAGTAAATGGGTTATTGGCTTAACCCTTGTTTCTATCTCTATAGAATATGTGTACTCCCAACTCTTGAAAAATTCACGTACCTTATTTCTGATATAAGACTCTCTTATATAGATATTAGGTTAACCCTCCTAATCCAATTAGAATAGGGTTTTATTTAATTAATTAATTAAATACTTTTAATTAATTTATATCCTAATCTTTATTAGGATTGAGATAGAGTACTGATATTATATTAATTCCTAAACTCCTTTAAAATTAAAATAATAATAATATTAATAAGACTCCTCTTATTAATTTATATTTAATATTTCTAAAATATTAAATAATAAACATTAAGCTATTTAATTTATTCTATCATCATAGATTAAATTAATTATACTTAATGCATTATTACTATCATGCCATTTTCTTCTTAAATAATTCTTCTTCCTTTTATGGTGTGACCCTTTAGGTTCTCCATATTAAACCGGTTGTGAATAAATCAATTAGAACAATTCTAATCTTATTTAAATAAACAAATCAAACTAATAATCTATTTAAATAAATAACATTTATTCTACAATAGGGATAAGCCTCCCTAGCGATCAACGACTTTCCAGATAATATAGATTTCAACATTAATCATAAAAGAACCTTTGAGTTAATAGTTACCGTACAATTCAATCCTTCCACCATACAATATCCCAATTAAATATAAGACATGGATTTACTGTCAAGTCTTAATTTATTTAATCATATGTATTTCGATTAGAAAATGCACAACTCCAAATAATGCAAATTAGAAACCTCTTTCTAATTTCATTCTACCTTGGCCAAGGATTCCTGGGTTGTCATTTAACGAATCACATAGGACATATCTCATCTTTTACTAGAGGTGGTAGATTCTTTATTGATCATTCATTATCTCTATATGTAACTCATTACACCCAAGCATACCCTATATATGCCTTAAGGCCTTAAGGAATTAGTCAAAGTATAATTTGTTACATACAAGATACTATGATGATCTCAAGTCCAAGGATCACATGTACTACTATCACATTAGGAATTCCTATTGACAGGCGAGTAAAAATCCATTAGGTATTCCATAGCGAGTCACGTTCAGTGAACTTATTCTCCAATAAGCACCTACATACTTGCTTTAGTGTCTCCACACAAATGACCATGAGATCAGTCATCCTCATCCAATGAGCAAGCAACATATGTACCAATCTATCCGGATTTACTAATCCCCATTTTAGTAATCCCACAATTGGGAACTATTTTAGTTTTTAAGCTTTCTAAGAATTTAGATCTCATTATCATGATTCTAAAAGCATTGCTTAAAACTATGGGTTATTTACATATTATAAAAACAGCACCATATAGATAATTATATGCCTTAAATGAATATTTTATTAATAAATAAATAAGATTGTTTACAAAGTATGTGCTTTGTCATCATACATGATTGGCTTGGATGCACACTACTATCAATCTCCCACTTGCACTAAAGCCAATCGCCATGGTATCTCATACCCATCTTCTCTAAGTGACGATCAAACTGCTGTTGTGTTAAAGCTTTAGTAAATGGATCTGCAATGTTGTCTTGAGAGTCTACACGCTCCAAGGTGACGTCTCCTCTTTCAATGATCTCCCTAATCAAGTGAAATCGCCGCAACACGTGTTTAGATTTCTGATGAGACCTGGGTTCCTTAGCCTGTGCAACCGCTCCGGTGTTGTCACAGTATACAGGAACTGCTTCTCCAATGCTAGGAACCACACCAAGTTCAGTTATGAACTTCTTCATCCAAACAGCTTCCTTTGCAGCTTCACTTGCAGCTATATACTCTACCTCTGTCACTGAATCAGCAACCGTTTGCTGCTTGGAACTCTTCCAACTCACTGCACCTCCGTTCAAGGTAAACACATACCCTGAAACAGATTTACTGTCATCTTGGTCTGTTTGAAAACTTGAGTCCGTGAATTCCTCGAGTTTTAATTCAGACCCACCGTAGACAAGAAAAATATCTTCAGTCCTTCTCAAGTACTTTAGGATATTTTTCACTGCCTTCCAGTGCTCTTCTCCTGGATTCGACTGGTATCTGCTTGTTACACTAAGTGCGTGAGCAACATCCGGTCTAGTACATATCATACCGTACATGATAGATCCTATTGCAGAAGCATAAGGGATCTTACTTATACGGTCTCTCTCCTCAGGTGTCTTTGGGGCCTGTTTCTTGGAGAGATTTATTCCATGGCTCATCGGCATGAGACCTCTTTTGGAATCTTCCATGCTAAACCTCTTTAGCATCGTATCAATGTACGTTCCTTGGGATAAGTCGAGCATCCTTTTAGATCTATCTCTATAGATCTTTATCCCCAAAATATAGGATGCTTCACCCAAGTCCTTCATGGAGAAGTTTTTAGATAACCAGATTTTAATGGATTGTAACATAGGAATGTCATTCCCTATCAGTAATATATCATCAACATATAATACAAGGAATGATACTGCGCTCCCACTAACCTTCTTGTATACACATGGTTCATCCTCATTTTTGATAAAATCAAACTCTTTGATTGTCTCATCAAAATAAATGTTCCATCTACGAGAAGCTTGCTTCAACCCATAACTGGATCGTTGTAGCTTACAGACTTGATTTGTTCCAACTTTTGAAATAAATCCCTCTGGCTGTGTCATATACACATCCTCCTCAAGTTTCCCATTGAGGAAGGCCGTTTTCACGTCCATCTGCCAGATCTCATAGTCGTTGTAAGCTGCAATCGCAAGCAAAATCCGAATGGACTTGAGCATGGCTACTGGTGAGTAGGTTTCATCATAGTCAACTCCTTGTCTTTGTTTGAAACCTTTTGCAACCAGTCGGGCCTTATAGGTCTCTACCTTTCCGTCTGCTCCAGTCTTTTTCTTAAAAACCCATTTACACCCAATAGGTTTAATACCTTCAGGTGGTGCAACCAAAGACCATACTTTGTTTTCATACATGGAGTCCATTTCGGATTTCATGGCTTCAAGCCATTTCCCTGAGTCTTTAATTACTCATAGCCTGTTCGTAATTTAATGGATCATCATCATTCATGATGTGTACCTCATCGTCATCCTCTATAACGAATCTATACCTCTCAGGTATCTTCGGTACTCTTCCAGATTTACAAACAGGGTGTGGTACAGTAGGTTCTTCTACTTGGTTAGGTTCCTAACTTTGGTCCGTGGTAACTTGCGGTTCTTGAACTTCTTCAAGATATATCTTGCTCCCACTGACCCCTTCATGGATAAACTCTTTCTCCAAGAAGGTAGCATGTTTCGCAACAAACACCTTTTGATCAGTTGGATGATAGAAATAATACCCTACGGTTTCTTTAGGGTATCCCACAAATCTACACTTATCGGATTTAGTCTGTAGCTTATCATTTTCAAACTTTTTGACATAAGTTGGACAACCCCAAGTCTTAACATGCTTAAGATTTGGTTTCCTCCCTTTCCACATCTCATATGAAGTCTTTGGGGCGGATTTGGTAGGTACCTTGTTAAGTAGGTATGCAGCCGTTTCTAGGGCATATCCCCAGAAGG
This sequence comes from Panax stipuleanatus, assembly GCA_020205555.1. Lineage (NCBI taxonomy): Eukaryota > Viridiplantae > Streptophyta > Magnoliopsida > Apiales > Araliaceae > Panax > Panax stipuleanatus. The sequence goes on from CM035120.1 coordinate 94,274,958, forward strand.
AAATTGGAAGGTCGGTAAAACTCATCATGGATCGAACCATGTCCAACAGTGTTCGATTTCTCTTTTCAGATACTCCATTTAACTGTGGTGTACCTGGAGGAGTCCATTGTGAGATTATACCATTTTCTCTGAGACAATTGAGAAACTCACTGCTTAAGTATTCTCCACCTCGATCTGATCGAAGTATCTTAATACTCTTGCCCGTTTGTTTCTCTACTTCACTTCTGAACTCTTTGAACTTTTCAAATGATTCTGATTTGTATTTCATTAAATACACATATCCAAATCTTGAGTGATCATCAGTGAAAGTAATAAAATAAGAATACCCACCCCGTGCACTTGTTGTCATAGGTCCACAAACGTCTGTGTGAATCAATGCCAACAACTCTGTAACTCTCTCTCCTTTTCCACTAAAAGGAGATTTAGTCATTTTACCCATGAGACAAGATTCACAAGTTGGATATGATTCATAATCAGATAGCTCGAGGAGCCCATCTTTATGCAACTTGGATTATCTTGTTTCATTAATATGACCTAGTCTACAGTGCCACATATAGGTATAATTAATATCATCTCTTTTCCTTTTCTTAATTTGTTCAATTTGAAATATATTTTCTTGTAAGTCAAGTGTATAAAGTCCATTTTGCAAATTTTCAATACCATATAAAACATCGTCTTTATAAATAGAACAACCATTGTTCTTTATAATAACGTCAAAACCTTCCATATCCAATACAGAAATTGAAATAATATTTTTAATAATATTCGGAACATAATAACAATTATTAAGATAAATGGATTTGCCCGAAGGCATTGCTAAACAATAAGTTCCTACAGCTAATGCAGCAACTTTTGCTCCATTTCCCACTCGTAGGATCACCTCATCTTTGTTCAGCTTTCTACTTCTGACCGGTCCCTGCACAGTATTACATATGTGAGAACCACAAGCCGGTATCCAATACCCAAGTAGAATTATGACTTTCAGAAAAATTAATTTCAATCATAAACAAACCTTGATTGGAAGTCGAAGCTTCTCCAAGCTTCTTCTCTGCTAGAAACTTCTTGCAGTTCCTCTTATAATGTCCCTGCTCATTGCAATGAAAGCACATTCCTTTAGCTGGTTTAGGTTTCTTTTGCTCCTTTTCTTTCCCTTTTCCCTTAGCCTTCTTAGATTTCTTCTTTTCAGAAGACACCTTAGGGCCTATTCCTTTTATTGGAAGAATCCACCATCAAGACATGGTTCTTCTTGGATGAGAAGTGACCTTCTGCAGTTTTCAGCATGTTAAGCAGCTCAGGTAAGCTGACATCTAGCTTATTCATGTGAAAATTAACCACAAACTGCGAGAAGGTCTCAGGGAGTGACTGCAAGACCAAGTCTTGACTCAACTCCCCATCCATGACGAACCCAAACTGTCCAAGGTGTTCAATCAAATTGATTACCTTCAGAACATGAGTCTCGACGGCAGTGCCCTAGGTCATCCGAGATCGGAAAAGCTCCTTAGATATCTCATATCTAGCAGTCCTACTCTGTTCACCATACAACTCCTTGAGGTGAAGCAGCATAGCAGGAGCATCCATTTTTTCGTGCTGACGCTGAAGCACGTTATTCATGGATGCGAGCATGATGCATTGAGCCACAGATGCATCATCTTGCCACTTATTGAAAGTGGCAATCTCTTCCTCAGAGGCTGTTTCTGAAACAGATTCAGGGATAGTGGAATTTAGGACATAAGAAATCTTTTCAGCAGTGAGAACAATTCTCAGATTTCTTAGCCAGTCCTCATAATTCGGGCCGATAAGCTTATTTGCATCAAGTATGCTTCGTAGTGAGATTAGTGATTTTAACATTTTTAAAATTCTGCATGTGAAAAGACAACATTTTAGCAAACATTCATTTTATTAACTTTGCATACCAAAATAAATTTAGGTCTTTATTTTAAATTGGTATCTCCCACTATTTTCATCAAACTATATTACCCTCACTCATATAGTTCGGCAACATCTAATTAAAGATTTGCTAGTGAGATTAAGGATCCCATTTCAAATGTATATAACCTTGTGGATAGCACAACAAGTGATATACAAATAAATAGGTAGACAACTCTTGTCAATTACATCACCATGTAACTCCTTTTATTTTGCCTCTTAAATCATAATGGTCGTGTGTGTGCACATCCGAACTAAAATGATTTAAGTTAAGTCCAGCCTAGCACTTCCATAAATTCAAAAAAGAAAAATTTTCGTCCTTGTGGATAGCACAACAAGACTAGATCGTTCAATTTTCTTGATAAGCATCAAATGTGATTAATTAACATCTTAAATATTCAATACTCGCCTTGTGGATAGCACAACAAACTCATATTAAATATTTAATACTCTATTAACTAATCATGCTAGAAGACGACGTTCAATATTCCAAATATCATTTGAACGCTTCAGACTTAATAATATTTTTTGAGGGGTTTGTTATTATTTGTCTCATCTTTTTAAGCGAGCATGCACATATATATATAAAATACGCGTCATTTTATTAAACATGCGAAGCATGTTTGTATAAAATATAATATATATAATATTTAGCATGAAATATAGAATACTATATTCTACCCGGATTGATTATGGACTTTTATTCTAGTTTGGTTCACTAGAGCCACCAAGTGAACCAAAAGGTCACACCTAGGAGTGCAAAAATTTAAATTTAAACGTAACTGTTACATTTAAACCCGGGCTCCATACAAACGGGTCTTCACGCGCTCCTTGCTCCTTGGTCTCCAGTTTCTTCAAGATAATTCTAACTATCTCTATTACATAAATTATTTTTAAATAGAAACCTTGATCAGCAGTCAAGGGGAAGTAAATAGAAGGGAGATAGAATTTTACACCGAGAATAAAATCAGAGAAGACGAGGTACGCAGACCCCATTTTATAAAACCCATACATTTAAGCATTCATCCAAAATAAAATCCAAACACATTGGTCATAGTCCATAATCAATCCCTTTTATTACCATACATATCATCATACGTATCGATAAAACTTATTCATCTCATGAAAGTAAATTCATTCCATATATGTATTAATATCAGTTAATGGGCAAAAGTTTGCTAAACTTTGTTTTTTGGAAAAATAAACTCCTTTATTTCATTCAAAAAACAATTCCAAATTAAACTCTTTAATTTTAGCAATTCTGAAATCTCATTTCATATAAAATAAACATCTTTATTTTAAACCTTTATTAATTAAATAAATCATTCATTTAATTAAATAAAACAAAAAAAAAAGTTCAGATTCTGTTAGTGGCGCAGCTGCGCCAGGAATATAAAAAGAACCAGCGCAGCTGCGGAGCATGAAAAACCAGGCCAAGACACCGGCGCAGCTGCGCAACAAGAAGGCCAGGAACCGGCGCAACTACGCAGCATGAAAACCAGCACAGGACACTGGCGCAGCTGCGCAGCAAGAAGGCCAGGAACCGGCGCAGCTGCGCAGCTTCGCAGAATCAGAAAATATTTTGTTGCCCAGAACTCGATCCAATCGCATATTATACATGTATAGAATCACATAGACTGATAATTAGCACAATATTGGCTCTGATACCACTGTTGGGTTTGTACGTAACGCAATCATGCAATCAAATCACATAAATAGGGCGGAAGAGTAAAAAACTAGGTTTTCAAAATTTATACAAACCCATTACCATGATCATTCTTGTGCATCAATTATCAGTGAATGAAGAAGGAGAAAAACAGAATTATACCTTTGAAGATCCAAGCTTCCTCAGGTACAAGTTCTACTCCTTTGATTCCTTTGATTCCTCTGTAGTGGCTCCTTCCCTTGATCAATGTCAGCCACCCAAATGTTTGGCCTCTAACGGTGATCCACCAAGGAAGATGAAGAACTCAGTAAGATGGGTTATTGGCTTAACCCTTGTTTCTATCTCTATAGAATATGTGTACTCCCAACTCTTGAAAAATTCACGTACCTTATTTCTGATATAAGACTCTCTTATATAGATATTAGGTTAACCCTCCTAATCCAATTAGAATAGGGTTTTATTTAATTAATTAATTAATTACTTTTAATTAATTTATATCCTAATCTTTATTAGGATTGAGATAGAGTACTGATATTATATTAATTCCTAAACTCCTTTAGAATTAAAATAATAATAATATTAATAAGACTCCTCTTATTAATTTATATTTAATATTTCTAAAATATTAAATAATAAACATTAAGCTATTTAATTTATTCTATCATCATAGATTAAATTAATTATACTTAATGCATTATTACTATCATGCCATTTTCTTCTTAAATAATTCTTCTTCCTTTTATGGTGTGACCCTTTAGGTTCTCCATATTAAACCGGTTGTGAATAAATCAATTAGAACAATTCTAATCTTATTTAAATAAATAAATTAAACTAATAATCTATTTAAATAAATAACATTTATTCTACAATAGGGATAAGCCTCCCTAGCGATCAACGACTTTCCAGATAATATAGATTTCAACATTAATCATAAAAGAACCTGTGAGTTAATAGTTACCGTACAATTCAATCCTTCCACCATACAATGTCCCAATTAAATATAAGACATGGATTTACTGTCAAGTCTTAATTTATTTAATCATATGTATTTCGATTAGAAAATGCACAACTCCAAATAATGCAAATTAGAAACCTCTTTCTAATTTCATTCTACCTTGGCCAAGGATTCCTGGGTTGTCATTTAACGAATCACATAGGACATATCTCCTCTTTTACTAGAGGTGGTAGATTCTTTATTGATCATTCATTATCTCCATATGTAACTCATTACACCCAAGCATACCCTATATATGCCTTAAGGAATTAGTCAAAGTATAATTTGTTACATACAAGATACTATGATGATCTCAAGTCCAAGGATCACATGTACTACTATCACATTAGGAATTCCTATTGACAGGCGAGTAAAAATCCATTAGGTATTCCATAGCGAGTCACGTTCAGTGAACTTATTCTCCAATAAGCACCTACATACTTGCTTTAGTGTCTCCACACAAATGACCATGAGATCAGTCATCCTCATCCAATGAGCAAGCAACATATGTACCAATCTATCCGGATTTACTAATCCCCATTTTAGTAATCCCACAATTGGGAACTATTTTAGTTTTTAAGCTTTCTAAGAATTTAGATCTCATTATTATGATCTCATCATGATTCTAAAAGCATTGCTTAAAACTATGGGTTATTTACATATTATAAAAACAGCACCATGTAGATAATTATATGCCTTAAATGAATATTTTATTAATAAATAAATAAGATTGTTTACAAAGTATGTGCTTTGTCATCATACATGATTGGCTTGTATGCACACTACTATCATCAAGATTATTTATGAGGTTGACCTGACCTCCCGAGTTAAGACCGGGGTTAACTTGTACCTCCCGGGTTGAGACCAGGGCTAACCTGTACTTCCCGAGTTGAGACCGGGGCAGACCTGTACTTCACGGGTTGAAACCGGAGCTGACCTGTACTTCTTGGGTTGAAATCGGAGCTAACCTGTACTTCTCGGGTTGAAACCGGGGCTGACCTGTTCCTCCTAGGTTGAGATCGAGGTTGACCTGTACCTCCCGGGTTGAGACCGGGGCTGACCTGTACCTCTCTAGTTAAGATCGGGGCTGAGTTGATGGCCTGGTATTGAGACCGGGGTTGAATTGATTGGCCCGATATTGAGACCGGGGTTGAATTGATGGCCCGGTATTGAGATCGAGGTTGATTTAATGACCCGGTATTGAGACCGGGGTTGAACTGATGGCCCAGTATTGAGACCGGGATTGATTTGATGACCCGGTATTGAGACCGGGGTTGATTTGATGACCTGGTATTGAGACCGGGGTTGAACTGATGGCCCAGTATTGAGACCAGGGGGTTGATTTAATGGCCCGATATTAAGACTGGGGTTGATCTGATGACCCGGTATTAAGAACGAGGTTGAACTGATGGCCCGATATTGAGACTAGGGTTGATTTGATGACCCGGTATTGAGACCGAGGTTGATTTAATGGCCCGGTATTGAGACCGGGGTTGAGTTGATGGCCCGGTATTGAGACCGGGGTTGAACTGATGGCCTGGTATTGAGACCGAAGTTGAGTTGAAAAGATAATTTTTCCCTCCTATAGTGTTAGTAACAGGGAAACAAAATTTCGAGTGTCTACACCATACACAAAAATAATTTTTCTGGAATTTTTCAATTTCCTTTAGTATTTTTCAAAAGTACGTTTTTAATTCGTAACTTAAGGAAACTAGCTATGTCATGCTCAACTCCAACAATTCCTAACTCTTGGCAGAATCTTACACGTAATAACGTGAACTTCAAGTTTAAATTTTGTGGACATCGGAGTTATAAAACTCCAGTTATAGCGGTTTTCGTTAGAAAAATCTAAATATTGAAATGACCATAACTGGGTCGATTTATGTCTGAATAAGATCATATTTGGCTAAGAGATACTTTATATCATATATTTCATGCTCCAAAAGGTTGAATTTATTTAATTAATTAAGTTGCCGAAACTGCCCCTGGAAGTTTTGGGCAGATTACCTTTTGCTCTTTTTTAGATTTTGCCTACTTTGCTAAAAATAGTCCACAAATAAATCTACAACACCTTTTTTAGTTAGTCTACTTGGAAATGTTAGAAGACTCATAGATCTAACTCTAGGACTTGACCACACTCAAAAATTCAAAATAGAATGAGAGATATGGTCGTTTGAATTTCATATTTTATTTTCTCAAAAATCTGATTTTCTAACCTTTGTGTTTTCTAAAAAAACTTTCATGATCTGTTGATTAATCAAACATTAACCATCATAAACCATCATAATACATACTAATATTTCTTATACTCATGGATCTACAATGATACATGATCTATTTCATCAAACCTTCACCAAATCCAAGAAAAACATAATCCATGCTAAGAAAATTAGGGTTTTCTAACTTTTTGAAAACCTAGTTTCCTTTCCTTGCTTTAGATCCAACTTTTGATCCTCAAAAGTGATAGATCTACATATATAACATTCTAAATCATGTAGATCTAAGATTTTGAAACCTTGGATCTACATCCCATCAAAACAAGTTACATAGAAGGAATAAACTAGTTTAAACATAGTTAAATGTTAAACCTTTCATGCGCTATCCTTCTTCTTCTAAGGTAGTTCAAATCTTTTGGTCGAATAAAAAATAATCTCTCTTCCTCTCCCCTAAGGGCTGCCGCCCCTCTCCTCTTTCTCTCTCTCTCTCTTTGCTTGTTTTGTTAACTTAGATAGAAATGAGATGAAAGAGAAATAAAATAGAAACTGAGATAGATTTTTGTTGGGAAAGAATGTTTGGATATAAGATGTATATCTAAATACATCTCCCACACTCTTACTCTTTCTCTCTCTTTAATCAATAAGTTGTTGCTTACACTCCATAAGTTGTGACAACCCGAAAAATTGGCTTGTCTAGAAATTAAGGTTAAAGAATTAATAATTAATAAAATGAACTTTTATTGATTATATTCTGTGTTATGTGTTTATTAATTATTCTATGACATAGGATGATTAGAAATGGGGAGGATTCTGGCTACGAGCTGGAATGAACAAGTATGAATTTTCAAAAAATAAAAGATTTCTGGGAATAAAAATATTTCTGAGAAAAAGACGAAATAAACACTATTCATGAAACCCTAAGGGTTAAGGTTTGAGGTTAGGGTTTGAACCCTAAGCCTTTCTAGAAGATCGAAATGTCAGAATGACATTCTGTCGAAAGATTTGATGGTAATTTACCGTGAAAAGTTAAGTTAGCCGAGAAAAAGTTTTCTCGGAAGAAAATCATAAAAATCACTATTCATCCATTTTTGCTAGGGAATTATTATTAAATTTTGAGAAACGCGTAATGATAGGATTTTAAGACAAAATGTAATATGTAATAATATTTCATTTATGGCTCACAAAGTTTTCTCTTGCGGACTTAAAATCCGAAGGGTTATGGAAAGTGAAATTAAAGAAGTAAATGATTATGTGTAATAATAAATGATTATTATACATAATGAATACGCGTATAATACTAATTATTATGCGAGTATAATGCGAGGAGGATATGAGAATTAGTACGACATATAATACGAATTTTATACGAAGTAAATATATTTAATTTGAATTATATTAAGAATTAAACCCGTGTGTCGAACCGGCGGATAAACGGATGGTTTAAACCCATGGGGCAACCCATGACCTATGATAGCTTGATGGCACATAGGAAATATGGGAGAGCACATGAGGGGACATGGTGGCCATGTGCTAGCACATGGGAAGACATGGGTAACATGTGAAGGATGATGGGGGTTAAGGAGGTTTGCCTTAATGACCTTAATGCCCTTGGTCTTTCATTTTCTATAAATAACAAGTTTAAGGCTTCATTTGTTGGTCTTGAAATTCACCAATGAGTTTGAGAGAGATAGAAGAGAAGACGAAAAGCTCTTGTGATGAGAAACCAAGAAGCAAGAGAAGCTAGCTTAAGACTTTAATCAAGAACAAAGTCATGGACAAGAACACTTAAGAGGTATAAATGTTAAACCTTGATTTCATCTTTCTTTCAATTCTTAAATTAATAGAGAAGTGGAAATTGGAGGAACATGAATTGTAGGAAGTATGGAGATTGATGTTAGTGGACTTTAAATCACTTATAATCAAGAACAAGTAAAACCATAATGAAATGGTTCGGAAGTTAAGGAAGAAATGAGTTAAAAGCCATAATGAAATGGTTAAGTAAATTAAATGAAGAAAGCCATTAAAACTTAGATGTTTAGAATAGTTAGAAATATGGATGAATAACCAATGGATTGATTCCATTTGGTTTGAAGTAAAAATATCGAGAAACGAGGATTCGACGAAAGTTTACGCGATTAGACGTTAAGCGTCAAATCGTAAATTTTCCCGGAATAGAAGTCAAAAGTCGTCGTGTGACTCAAAAATGATGGTTTTCCAAGGCTTCACATATAATTAACTAAACAAGACTAGCGAGAGTAAGAATGAACGAATTCAGAGTTAAAAAGAAGAAACGAGCGTTAAACGTTCACGAACATTTAACGAAAATGTAAAAATGGACGAAACGGTCAATTTTCTGCCAACGAATTCAAAAATGAATTCCAACTGGATGGAATCATAGAACGTAAGATATGTGAACTATTGGCTTTGAAACAAGCCAATTTTGAGTTGTAACGATCGCGTTACAAGCCCGGGAAGTTCAAAGTTTGTAAAAAAATTTAATGGAACAGGGATGGCGCCGCAGCGCCTGCCCGGGAGAATGGCCACTGTAGGTGCAGCGTCGCAGCGTGACAAAGACAAAAGGGAATCGAAGTCGCAGCGCTGGTGCAAGGGAAAAGCCAGTGAAGCGCTTTTTAATGCTCAACACATGGGGAATGTGTACGTAACAATAGTGAACATATAATTCACTTAATGTAACACTTAAACAAGTGATTTAAACCTTAAGTAAAGGTTGAATGAGAGTAAGAGACGAGTAACATGAAAGCAGGATACGTGAACGATTCTCGTGAATCGTATAGACTTTGAGTGAACGTTCTAAGTATACATTGGTTGTATGACTTAGACGTTAACAAATGTTGGCATAATAAAATGTGATAAGCCGTAATGATCGGTAATAAGATAATGAAGAATGTATAAGAGTTGAAAAGCCAAGTTAATGGTAATAACTTGAATAACGTTCCGAGTCGAATGGACCGGACGTTGTAAGAAATGTAATGAACTTAACGAAAATTATAGTTATAATGGTTCAGATAAGTTGAGTATAAAAAGGTAATGCAGTCGTAGTCTATAATGGTCGAGATATAATATATGAGCTAAACGATTCCGTCAGAGAGCGACGGTATATACGAACTAGCAATCAATCTAACTCACTATGAAAGATAGTGTAGACGAGACGAAAAACTAGTTTGTTGGTTGTTTGTGGGAAACCACTCAGTGTACTATATTTGACTACTGTTAGAGACTCGATGTGTACTAAGTGTAATGTAGTGAAAGGATAGAAGAATGGAAGTAAAGTTGGTCGCGTAGACTTAGATTACAAGAACGCGAACCATAAGAAGTAAAGAGAAGTAAAGTTTAAATATGCCTAAGTCAAGTATATGACTAATGGATATGTGTATTCCTTATGTGTTATATAGGGATTGTGACAAACGATAAGGCGTAAGCAGTAAGTATACTTGATGCAAGTTCCTAACTTCATTCATTTTTATATGAATACTAGTTTCTTAACTTCCTCAGATGTTGAGCATGAGGAAGTATATCGTAGGTGCAAATATGTGATATTTGTACGAGATGTTAGTATGTATGAGGTCTTGTGCCACAATGTTAACACTTTGGTGTTTCGATGAAATAAAATGTTTAATGTGAAAGGCGTGGTTTATTTATGAACCGTTCTTGTTAAGTCTGTGCTAACTGTCAACGTTGGAAAATTTAAGAAATACAGCGAGTCGATTTATAACCCGGTTTTTCTCAAATCGATCTTCCTAAGTTCTCTCTACCCTTATTCTTTTTATTTTGGAAAAAGGTTTTGAAGGGTTTTTAGGAAAGAGGCCAACATGTGTATATGTCAACGATTTGATTTAAACAGAGTCGCCAGTTAGTAGTTCTGAAAATGGTTGTACCAACTCAACCAAATTTGATTTAAAAAGAGGCCCAATTGCTGGACACTGTCGAAACTTGATCTTTAAAATTGAAGTTTTAAGTTCGGGGGCTTGGTTAAGTGTGGGGAAGGTGTTAGGCACCCCACGACTCCTGTGTAAACACGGTACCGCAATCTTTTCAATATTTCCCTTAAAACTGGAATGTGTGGGTGAATTTTGTTTAAAAATTGGGCCTTTGGATTGATTGAAAGCTTTGACAGGCATCGTTGAGCCTATATACGAAGGGTTTGATTTGATTTAAAAATTAGTCTTTGATTTGATTTGCAAAAGCATTTGATTTGATTTTCTTGAAAAGCTTTTCTTTGATTGAATTGAAAATGATGTTTTGAAAGCTGGTTTTATCAAACCCTTACGCTAACATAGGAATTGAAGCATATTGCTACTCTTAATTTTATCTTTATAGCTTTAAGGCTACAGGCAAGTGGTGATTTGTCGGGCTGCGAAGCATCCTCGACCACAAAAATATAAAGTGTTGGTCTCCTCATGGGTATGAAAACCATCGGAGGGACGCTGACACGACAATCTATATTTTCACTATGTTGAGACCTTAAATACGGATAACCATTTTAAGGTATGTGCATGTACATTTTACAGAAAAAACTGGCAGGGTACATCTGTAAATCAGAGTTTGTCCATCATGGGAATCAGATTCTGATCAGTTTGATCATGAATCCCACGATTTCTAGGCTCACATATGAGTGGCTAGAAAACCTGCACAGTTCGAATTTGTACAGAAACAGATAAATATCCCAAAATAGCCAGAACCAGGGATTCATTCAGTAAATCTCGGTTCGCACGGCCGAAGCGTCTCGTTCCCACTAGATAGCGATCTAAGGGACGCGAGGTTGCTTTTGAAGCTAAAACTATAAAAATAACTAGATTTAAAGAAATCTCAGCCATTATAGCTTCCAGGTTCTGTCAGGACCTGTTTGAACTGTTGAAAGCTAGAAATGGAGAGATTTGGATAAATCTAGTTCACCTGCAGAAATGTCAATGCAGATTCATATACAAATGAATATTAAATGCAACAGTTGAATAAATTGAGCAAAGCAATATATATAGTTAAATATATATAAAAGCTGTAAAAAGGGAGATGGATTTTCACTCGCAAGCCCGGACTGGAAATGAAATATATATATCTATAAAATAACTGTAAATAGCCACGAAATAATCTAGGCTGTGATAGAAATGAAATATACATATATATAGAAAAACAATAAAAAGGGCGATGGGTTTTCACGCCTGTGCCCGTCTTGGAATTGAAATTGACAGAAAAATAGTCACCCAGTGACTTGAGAGAGCACCCAGTATGGGGAAGTGTGCAAAAGCAGTAAAATGGCCACGAAATAATCCAGGCCGGACTAAAAATATATAAATATATATATATATTGACAGACATATAGTCAACCAAGACTGATAGGAGTACCAGTGATGGTGAAAGTCGCTTATATATGCGTAAATATATATAAAAGCGGTATACTACCTCGGATTTGAAATTTGGGCTTGATAGAATTGAAATGTTAGTATATTTACAGTTAAATATATATAAAAAAGGGCCAAACCCGGACTGGGAAGATAACCCAGTCCGGCGAAGTTGCCAGAATGTGTGTGCTAGTGCATTGAAGCTACTGGAGCTGACGGATCATCAATCCGAGTTGTAGAAATGCTGAAAACAGAGTTTATGTACAAAAATGTATCAAGTTTTGACGAAATCCATATTTAAAAAGTGAAATTTTGTGTGGAAGTGTAAAACAGTGCAAAGTAGTAATAGCAACTTGCTGATCGTAAAAATACTTATAATAGCCTGCACTACGAGCTTTTTGCCGAATCATAGGCTTTAAACAACCAAATCTAACGGTGGTTTTTTGATATGTGGTAGTATATGGGTATATCTACGTGTTGGAGTGAAAATATTTGGGTTTGAAAGAGGTGTAAAAGTCGAAAAATCAAACTGCCAGAGCTTCGCTGCGTTTCTGAATTTTTTTCAAATGAACAGGGGGTACGTTTATTTATAGGCCAGGGAGCCTCCACTCTACCTGTGGCAATCGCAGGTAGATCTACGGCTCCCCTAGGTGGGGCCCACATTCCCGGCTTGGTCGTCTCAAAGTATGTGCACTCCGAGCAATGCGATGTCCGGTCGAAAACTTTCTAACTTTTGATCGGAGCGTCCGTTTGAGGCGTGCGATACCTTTTCAGAAAGCTCTCACCGATAGTGTCGCAATGATATGGGAAAAAAAAAATTGGGTCCAAGAAGATGGGTTCATAACCAGGTCTTCGATTCCCCATAGTTTATTCGTTGAGGTATCTTGCGTAGTTGCCACTCGGGATCGTCGTTAGGGTTCATTCTGACTTTGGCGGCATTGATTTGGCTTGAGTTTGACCAAGTTAGTTGAGAGTTGATGAAATGACCATTGTACCCCTCCCGGGGCTGCCTGTAGTGTTAGCATGGTCGCTAGTTGACTTCTGGAAGCTGATTCCAAGACTTAAATCCCATTCGAGTCTTTTGACCTCAGGGTTGTCTCTAAGGCTGATGTGGTCATTCTAGATTTTGCTCTAGAGTTGTTGTGATGCTTCAAGTTGATGTTTGAAGTTGACCTGATGTCCCGGGTTGAGACCGGGGATGACCGACATTTCCCGGGTTGAGACCGGGGTTAAACTGACTTTCCGGGTTAAGATCGGGGTTGATCTTGACTTCCCGGGTTAAGACTAGGGTTGATTTTGATTTCTTGAGTTAAGACTGGGGTTGATTGATACCTCCCTGGTTGCTGCTGGGGTTGATCTTGACTTCCCAGGTTAAAACCGTGGTTGATTTTGACTTCCCGGGTTGAGACCAGGGTTGAGCTTAATGATCCGATTAACTGTCAGAACTTGATTGATGGTCCGATTGACTGTCGGAACTTAATTAATGGTCCGATTGACTGTCCGAGCTTGATTGATGGTTCGATTGACTGTCTGAACTTGATTGATTATCCGATTGACTATCGGAGCTTGATTACCGATATTGGGAATCAGATTTATGTTGAAGGACCGGCATTAGTGGCCGGATTTGGATTGATTGATGGTTTTGCCCTCCTACCGGGTTAGTATTGGGGCAAGAAAAATTTCTAGTGTCTACAGATGCCCCTCTTTATCATGTCCATATAACGTGGTGGAATGGACAGGATAAAGATTAGTAGACACTGGAAATAAAGAGTGCCAGAGCTATTTTGAAGCTGGGCATCTTGGAGTAGAATGGGGCTACTTTTGGCTGTGTACGTTATCACTTTGCTGGGGATGACGCTATCCGATATAGCCATTGATGGTATTAGGAAGTTATCGCGAGCCAGTTTTGTCATTCTCGACGGTGGATGACATCATTCACGATAATTTATTTGACTCTGATGAGTTTGTTAAAAATGATTTACCACAGATTTTCCCATTTTGACCTGCTGGGGATGACGTCCTCTGCAATAGCTTGGTAGATTCTGAGGGGGTGAGCTATCACAGATTTTCTCGTCTTGATCTGTTGGGGATGACGTCCTCTCTGATAGATTTGTAGGTATTGAGGAAGTGGCCAGGATTGATACTATCTCATTGATCTTCTTTGAGGATGTGTATAACAGATTCCATCATCTGTCCTTTGTGAAGATGGATTATTTTGTGACTCTCAACTATAGATCGTCTCCCGACATCTCATGGGACTAGTCTGAAGGTTGAAATTGACTTCGGTCGGCACCCGAACTTCGCTGGGGTTGCACCAACGGCTGAGTTATCATCGGTCAGTACCCGATGCTTCAATGGACTGGAACCAACGGCTGAGTTGTCAACCATCAGTACCCGATGCTTTGCTGGACTGGAACCGACGGCTGAGTTGTCATTGGTCAGTACCCGATGTTTCACTGGACTGGAACCAACGGCTAAGTTATCACCAGTCAGTACTTGATGCTTCGCTGGACTGGAACCAACAGTTGAGTTGTCATCGGTCAGTACCCAATGCTTCGCTGGACTGAAACCAACAGCTGAGTTATCACCGGTCAGTACCCGATGCTTTGCTGGACTGGAACCAATGGTTGAAACTGCTTTGGAAATGGCAGTTTTGCGTAATTTTTGCGCAGTTCTTCCGTAGTTTAATCTGTTGATCCCCGGACATCGCTCCGGGCTGAATGTCAAGGGTCTTTGTGGAGTTTCCCTTTTTTTCAGGATTGCACTGCTTGAACGCAGGATTTCAGGACAAACCGCTCAATCGCGTAGCGATTTCTCTTCAGATTTGATTTGACGGCCCGTTTAAACTCCGTTTTGACTCGAACTGAATCGGGCCCCGGCAGGTGGAACCCACCTGGGCTGCCACAGGTGGAGGTGCGGCATCCGCAGGTGGTGGTACGGCATCCGCAGGTGGAGGTGCGGCAGCCGCAGGTGGAGGTGCGACAGCCGCAGATGGAGGTGCGACAGCCGCAGATGGAGGTGCGACAACCGCAGGTGGAGCTACTTAATATGCTGCAAGATTTTTCATTTTGCAAGTTTCCCATTTAAGCAGCGAAACAATTTGTGTTCTTTTTTTTAGATCTATGGAGTTCTGGTAGTCAGATTTTGAATCCGTCAATTTCTACGCGTTTAGCGCGGTGCAGGTAACGTTTTCCATCCTTCTTTCGCAGTTTTTAACCGTTAAAAGCATGCGAACCACCTAGGGTGCTTTCAAATGTAATGTATAAAAAATGTATGCCTATATGACCAGTGAAAATTTTTTTGTCTACATATGTATACATATCTTACTGTAATGCACGTTTGGATGTAAGAAAATTCAGGTTCTAAGACAGTCAATTTTTCCACTTTTTGATCAGGTTAGTCATCCTTTTTGAGGCCTAGTGAGCCGGACGTTCAACTAAAAATGCCTATGGTATTTTGGAGACCATGTGAGGCTGGTTTTTAATTTTTTTTAGATATATATGAACTATTTTTGTTTTTTAGGTAGGTGTGCTACTGAATTGCCACCTAGACATGCCTGTATGCATGTGGACAGTCCATTTAACAAAGGAGACTCTTCTAAAAAATTTCCAAAATCTTAACTTTTGAAAAGCATGCCTTTTTGACTCTGTGGGGAGCTTCTGGGATTTTGAAAACATGCAATTTTGGCTGTGCGGGGTATTTTTGATTGACCCGTGTATGTTTTAGGACTTATATATGTATGCTGGACTGATTAATTAATAAGCCACAAGTTTTAGGATTACCACACCTTGTCTGAGGTGATTTCGAGTACTGGTGTATACGATGGATAGCGATAGACCCGGCAGCTCTATCGAGGTTTCATCAGGCGTTAGACTGAGGAGGGCTTCTGCCGTCCCACAAGCCCGTCCAGCTAGGACACCTCACAGATTGGTAGAGAGCAGGATATGTCCAGCACAGGACGAGCATCCCATTGACATTGATGACGAGGAGGCTATTTTTGTTGCTCTTGTTCCAGCTCAGGTTCCACGTGTGGATGTCCCGGGCATTACTGTGCAGATACAGGAGTTGCTGGGCGACTTGAGTCGCCATCCTTCGAGATATTTTTAGGTCAACGAGGTGACTTAAAGTCTTTCTTCTCTCTGGACTTTTTTCCCATCTTCTGGCCATTCTCAAGGCACAGGTTTTTGACATGGGTTGATTTTTAATGCAGGTCCCTGGCTTGACATAGCCTCGAGGGAACTGGTTTAGTGTGCACTCCCTCTATCAGACTCTGCATGAGGATTAGAGGGAGATCGTGGATGGCCGGGGATTTTAGGCCTTCTTCTCGATCCTGCCCCGCCATTGCCCTTGGGGATATATGAGGGCTTTGTCTGAGCGCTGGTTCCACCAGACTCAGTCCCTTCATCTGCTTGATTGCGAGGTGATGATGACTCCTATGGACTGGAGATTTATCACCGGCATTGAGTTTGAGGGCGAGACAGTGCCTGTCATCTCTGACATTTCGCCCACCTCAGTTAGATCCCTGTTGGGAGTCCCTCAGTCAGCATTCAAGGGTCGGGCAATCCGATATGGTCCCTTGAGTATAGGCGCCCAGGATGGGACTTTGCAGTTGCCTCTACCTGATGATTGGAGGGCTAGAGATCGCATTCTGAGGCGATTGTTTTTGTAGATCATCAGGGGTTATTTTGTGGCGGATAACTCATCGACGGTGTCCTTTACTTTGATCAACGCCACTTAGCATGTAGAGCACCTCAGTGACTTTGATTGGGTCTCCTATACCTTTGCCTATTTTCTCTGGGGCATGCGCCTGCTTTCGGTGGGTGTGACGGAGGCTTGGTTAGAAGTCCATCAGTTTTTGCTGGTGAGTACATCTTTCTGTACCTTTTTGATTTCTGCACTTATTTTTGGCAGTCTTGGTCACTGAGGACTTTTGATATTTGCATGGATAGCTTTAGGCATTTGAGAGGCTTCCTTGCCTATGGCCCGTTTCAGCATTAGGTCTGGAGACCTATCCACGTGGATGGAGATGGCACCACTCCATTTTGACGGAGGTCCTTATTGCTGAGGGATTCACTCATGCCCATCTATAGTTGGAGCTTTTGACGGCGGCCTCGATCACCTGGACGCCGTACACATCCGAGCACTTGACCGTCGAATTTGATGGAGGTTTCCCCACTGGGCGGGAGTTTGACTTATTGACCCGTAGAGTCCCTATATTGACGGAAGAAGGCTGGGAGCTCTATCTTAGAGAGCGTGCCATTTGGAGAGTTATAGGGGAGATCCGTATTCCCATTGCTCCTCCTACTTGGCATCATTGGCCATTGTCCGTGCCTTTGACAAACATCCCTTTGAAGGGTATAGACAACTTTGATCTATCAGAGGGCCTATACAGCCAGGCAGCCTTCTACAGTTGGTGGAGTCCTCGCACTATTGGGACTCAAACTCGTGCCACCTATTTTATGGCAGACATGGTGCCGGGGTCTGTGATGATGACGGATTGGATAGCTTGTATTAGAGAGCCTACTCATGCAGACCAGATAGCACATCTGACTAGGGAGTTGGATCAGGCTCATTTCTTTATCAAGCACATTGGCCGAGATCCATCAGAGGCATCTTCATTTGACCCATCCAGCTCTGGAGCAGGCCCCTCTTCAGGTCCATTCAGTAGTAGTTATACAGGGGCAGATCCTCCCTTATACCGCCCAGATATGCCTGATCCCAGCAGCTTTGTGCAGACAGAGGATCTAGAACAGGTCGATCGATTTGATACCGAGGTTTTTGACTTCCTGTGATATCTATGGAAGCTATATTTTTGGTCAGCCACTATTTTGGCTATTCGACGTCTGTGCCATCATTTTGATAGACCGCTATATTAGCTGGATGGTGGTGCCCCATTTCCTTGTATTCTTCCTTTCACTTTGTACCAGGATATAGGGATGATGTATGCAGTAGATAGCTTTTTGTATATCTTTCTATCATCTTTATCTGCTGCATCATGTTTATATCATTGTCATCATGCATGTATCATGTGTATGCATTCAGACAGTTATGATTTGACTTGACCTCTGGACAGTCTTGTGATACGGTGCTACAGATGACGACGTCTGCAGTTAGCCGTATAGAGCATTTGCCACAGTCAGAGGTGGTTGCATCGTTGCGGTCATGGTATGATAGTCTGTCCTTCCCAGCTAAGGGGACAGTTGACCAGATGCTGGGGCATTCGATGGCCCTTGTAGATTTTAGGTTCCAGATGGCTTTATTGATGGCGTCCTACCCTTAGGGGTACCAGAGAGACAGGTATTCCGCATTGGGCGGTGTGAGCTTTCGTCTACTCTGGAGGAGTACCAGAGATTTACTGGCTTGGATTTAGAGTCGTCGTGTGCTCGGACAACTATCAGTGATATGCGGAGATCGTTTACTTGACTGTCCGATCTTCGACAGAGCATAGTCATGGATGAGATCATATCAGAGCATGTAATCTCCCTTGACTTCTTGATAGAGCGTTATGGTGAGCTTGACAGCTACGACCGTCACGTCGGGGATTTCATCATTTTCGTAGAGCAGTGGCATACAGCCAGGATAGACATGCTGCTGATGTACATCGTGGCGTATATTTACATGCCATTGCGTTTAGATCACCTTGATGTGGGATTGGTTATTGTAGTCAGAGCCCTTTGGCAGAATAGTACCATTATCCCTGTGATCTTGGCGGAGACACTGAGGTCGCTCACCTATTGCAGTACCCATCCAGCGGGGTTTTTTTGGGGTAGCTCGGTCGTGCTGTATATGTGGTTGATGTCACACATACGACCGATTGGATCATTTAGACCTCATGCCTATTGTTTTAGCCATGAGATATCCTCAGTTTACTCCTTCCGTCAGCCTAATTGCGTCAACTCAGAGTCCTGGTTAGCATTTTTGTCGGATATTGAGCATCCGTTCGCAGTTTTGTTATGCTCAGGGATGGCGACCCCGTTCAGCTTCATTACTCATGCATCTGGCATGGATTATTTGCCTTTCATAGGATTGAGGGGTATAACTACTTATCATCCCTTAGCAGTTATGGAACAGTTTGATTATTGGCAGAGTATGCACCATTTTGAGGATTCTGCTGATCAGAGGATGTCGGCTTCATCGATGTCACCGACCGACTTGGTTAGAGTTTATGAGTGTTGGACTCACAGGGAGAGGGCTGAGTTCTCCAGTAGACATCCTGGTCGTTCTTCGGAGTATTCTACATGGTTAGAGGCAGAGACCGCAGTCGCAGTAGCAGAGCTTTATTTACCTCTGCTTGTGGATTTTGACGAGGAGGAACCCATGGAGGTTCCCGATTCTCCTACTGAGGATGAGCTGTTCGCAAATTTGGCGGTAGCTTTGATTAGTGATCCCCCGATTATTCCCACAGGGACAGATCCAACTCTGTCAGATTCTCTATTCCGGAAGACCTTTGAGAGAGATTCAGCTAGAGCGCAGATGTTGGCTGCCCTATCTGGCAGGAATTTAGCTTTTGCTGAGCGGGATGGTCTCAGGACTGCCATTGTGGAGCGAGACGAGGTTCGCTCTGCCAGAGATGCAGCATATGTTGAGATTGAGGAGACTTTAATTTCTCGGGATGCATCTTTTGCAGAGAGGGATGAGGCTATAGCTTCTCGTGATTTCCACATTGCTGATAGTATTTCTCTCCAATCTTACACCCATGGTTTGGTTACCGAGATGAGTGCTTATATTGATGACCACAGTGCCACCTTGCAGATGACTGTGGATGTTCTTAGTCATATGGAGGCTGAGTGGACTACTCTTACAGATGCTCCTCCATCTTTAGAGAGAGATGTCATGCTGGCATTGCTGACCCGCTTGTCCTTGGGTCTATACACTAGCTTTATTTTTCCTGCACAGACTAGATCAGCCATTTTTGTCATGTACAGGGCAGTACGTATATAAAGCAGTTTATATATCAGAGAAATATATTTTTGAGATACTTCCCTGCTTAGATATGTATTGTCATTGCTGAGTGATTACCACTTCCTTCATGACTTGTAGTTGTTGATGTATTTTGAGCTTCTCCTTGATGGACAGACAGTTGAGGTGTCAAGGGCGTTCCTCAAATGGGTCTGGTAACCAACAGCTTGACAATATTTTAGCTTTTATTTGTCTTCGGTGTCTTGGAACTGGTCTTCCATTTTTTTTGTTTTTTCTTGAGGGACCGCACCGTAGATGGCTGCCTACGTACTCCCGGGTTGAGGGAGATCAAGTCATTTGTAGTTCTGGTTGAAGAGGTTTGCAAAGAGTTTATCTGGGGTTTGAATTTGGTTCAATGAGCTTTGAAATTTGATGCTGGAATTTGTAAGTTCTTTGGATTTTTGCTTGATTTGACCGCACCATAGATGGTTCCCTACGTACTCCCGGGCTGAGGGAGATCAGGTCATTCGTAGTTCAGGCTTCTCTAATGAAAATTCGAACCTGATTCGATTTATAGGACCCAGATGCGGGTATGTATGTGCTTTAGACGTAGTACTTTTTTACGGTGTCTAAATTGATGAGTTAGGAAAATTCGTTCTCGTCCATTTCTTGTAGCCTGATGGCTCCCCCTGTCAGCACTTCCTTTATAATGAAAGGGCCTTCCCAGTTTAGGGCAAATTTTCCTTTGGCTTCATCCTGATTGGCCAGGATTTTCTTTAGCACAAAATCATTTTCTTTGAATTACCGAATTCTGACTTTCTTGTTGTAGGATCTGGCGATCCTTTGTTGGTATAACCGTCCGTGAAAAATGGCTGTGGTCCTTTTTTTGTCTATCAGGGACAGTTGATAATATCGGTCTTGCAACTATTGATCGTCGTCTATCTGAGCATCTATTAATACTCGTAAAGACTCCATCTCTACTTCTATGGGGAGGACTGATTCCATGCCATAGACCAATGAATAGGGGGTAGCCCCAGTAGAGGTGCGCATTGACGTCCTGTAGGCTAACAGGGTGAGAGCAGGTCAGGCCAGTCCTTGTGATTAGCGGACATTTTCTGTATGATCTTCTTGATGTTTTTGTTGGCCGCTTCGACAACACCATTCATCTTGGGCCGATAGATGACGGAGGTGAGATGCTTGATGTGGAACTTGCCGCACAGTTCTACCATCATTTGATTGTTCAGGTTTTTGGCGTTGTCTGATACGATCACCTCCGGTTGTCCATATCGACAGACGACATTTTTTCTGATGAAACTGATGATAATTTCTTTTGTGACTTTAGGAAAAGAGGCTGCTTCAACCCATTTGGTGAAGTAGTCGATCATGGTGAAGATAAACCGATGACCGTTGCTGGCTTTGGGTTTGACTGGACCTATCACGTCCATTCCCCACATAGAAAAAGGCCATGGTGCACTCATGTTATACAGCTCATTTGGAGGAGCGTGGATGGCATTTCCATGTGTTTGGCATTGAAAGCATCTCTTGACGTGATCATCGCAATCAACTTTGAGCGAGATCCAGTAATGTCCTATTCTGATTATCTTCTTGGCCAGCAGATGGCCGCTCATGTGTGGACCACAGACTCTGCCATGGACTTCATCCATTAGTCTTTGGGCTTGCTCCTTGTCGAGGCATCTTAACAGGCCTATTCCAGCATCCCTTTTATAAAGTGCATCTCCGCTTAGATAGAACTTTATGGCCATTCTGAGAATCCATTTATGGTCTGATTGGCTTGCACGAGCGGGTGTAGATCTATCACGGAGATATTCTTTGATATCTTGAAACCAAGGTTGCTTAACAGGAGGTATTTTGTTTGATACTTCTCCAATGTAATTCCCGTACATTGGGGCTTTTTGATTTATGAACTGGATGTTGGGAAACCCGCTCCTGTTGGATATGCGGATTAATGAAGCCAACGTTGCTAGTGCATCGATAAAGTCATTTCCCAAGGAATGTGGACAAAGGTTATTGCTTCGAACTCCTGGGACATTTTGAGGACTTGCCAATGATATGGCAGCAGATGCAGTTCTTTTGTGAGATAATTGCCGGTGGTTTATTTGATGACCAACTCAGAATCTCCAAAGACCAATAACTGTTTGATACCCATGGATTGGGCTAGTTTTAACCCCAGTATACAGCCTTCGTACTCGGCCGTGTTGTTGGTGTTGCCAAATTGAAGTTTGGTAGCCACAGGATATTGATCACCTGTACCAGAGATAAGGACTGCCCCAGTTCCTGAACCTTCCATGTTTACCGCTTCGTCAAAATATATTTTCCATGGTTGGACTGCATTCTCTGACTGGAGTTGTTGAATTGTTATAATCCCATCATCTCGGAAATATGTCTCCAGGGGCTCGAACCCTCCTGAAGGTGCTTCTGCTAATTGATCTGCAATGCCTTGGCCTTTGATAGACTTCTGAGTCACGTAGACAATGTCGAACTGCTGTAGAATCAACTGCCATTTGGACAGTCGGCAATTTAACATTGGTTTGTTGAAGACGTATTTAAGTGGATCCATGCGGGATATGAGATACGTCGTGTGCCCATGCAAATAGTTTTACAACCTCATGGCGGCCCATGCTAATGCACAGCATGTCTTCTCGATCAGGGTGTATTTTTGTTCCCCACTGCTGAATCTTTTGCTGATGTAGTAGATAGCTCTTTCTTTGCACTATCATCTTTCTGTCCTAGCATACAGCCCATGGCATTGGCATTGACAGATAGGTACATGAATAAGGGGACTCCATCCCTCGGAGGTACTAAAACAGGTGCTTCGACAAGCTGCTTTTTAATGGCAAGGAAGGCTTGTTGACAATCCTCATTCCATTTGATGGAGGAATTCTTCCTTAATAGCTTTAAGATGGGCTCACAGGTTGCTATGAGCTGGGAAATGAATCGACTTATGAAGTTGATCCTTCCTAAAAATCCTCGTATCTCCTTCTCTGTACGAGGCACGGGCATTTCAGAAATGGCTTTGATCTTGGCAGGGTCTAACTCAATGCCCCGATTGCTCACCAGGAATCCTAGCAGTTTGTCTGCCTTGACGCCAAAAGCGCATTTAGCGAGATTTAGCTTGAGGTTGTACTTGTGCAACTTGTTGAACAGCTTTTTGAGATGGTCTATATGATCATCCTCCCTCCGGGACTTGATGATGATGTCGTCAACATAGACTTCTATTTCTTTGTGCATCATATCATAAAAGAGGGCCATTATGGCTCGCTGATACGTTGCTCTGACATTAATGAGGCCGAAGGATAGTCGTCGATAGCAAAAAGTTCCCCAGGGAGTGATAAAAGCTATTTTCTCGCGGTCTTCTTTAGTAACCATGATTTGATGGTAACCAGCAAAGCAGTCTACGAAGGAATACATGCCGTATTGCGTAGTATTGTCAATCAAGATGTGGATAAAAGGAATTGGGAAATTGTCCTTGAGGCAGGCTTTGTTTAGATCCCGGTAATCCACGCAGACTCGTACCTTCCCTCCTGGTTTAGGTACGAGGACTATGTTTGATAGTCATTCGGGATATGTTGATACCATGATGATCCCGGCTTTGAATTGTTTAACGATTTCTTCTTTGACTTTGAGACTCCACTCAGGTTTCAATCGTCTGAGCTTTTGTTTGACTGGTTTAAACCCTTCTTTGATGGGCATCCGATGGATGACAATGTCTGTGGATAGACCGATCATGTCTTCATGCGACCATGCAAATACATCCTGGTACTGTGCTAGGAATTTGATCAGGTCGGCTTTTTGATCCGGTGTGTGGTATAAACCTATTTGGATTTCTTTGATGGTTTTGGAGGTTCCTATGTTGATGGTGGAGGTTTGGTCAAGGTTTGGTTTAGGTTTGTCTTCGACCCATTCCTTGATCTCCTCTAGCACCTCATAGTCATCTTCCTCCTCTTGATCAAGATTCATCAAGTTGAAGCTCAATCTTGCATCACGATTGGAGTTATATTGACAGGTTGGCATCTTATCAGTAGAGACACACACATCCAATGCTTGGGTCCTGAAAACAAAAATGCTTTCATTAATATATATAACTTCTTAAATACACATAGCATTTATAAAGCATGACAAAAAATACTGCTCTAGCTGTGCAATCAAAAGTAAGCAGTCAATGAAAGCATGATTAAGGGCAGATTGACTGTCTGCCCCTTTACCCTTTTCGACTGAGGCAAGGGACACTGCTCTAATTGTCCAGCGTTAGATCCTCATCAATAGGGATGATGCTGGAAGCGTTCTCGTCTGTCTCATCTTGAATGACAACTGAGACATCCTTTAGGATATGGCCGAGGCTTTTCTGGGGATTGTTCCTCTGTTTGCCTAGAGGAAAGTGAGCACGATCTTCGTCGTCACTATCTGAGAGTTCATCATTCATCCTTTCGTAGTTGATAATGACTTTCATATTAGCAAACGGGTTTCATCCTTCGTACAAGATCTTTTTTTTTCCTTTTTGCTATCTTCCTCAAGTTTGAGGGCTTTCCTTTCATGGAAAGGTATGACCGGAGGGAACAGCATGGCTGATACTGCAGTCGGGATTTTTCTCACAGGTTTCATCCATCTGACACTCGTGAGGTCTGGGAGCAGAATTGTGGAGGCATGAGCCTTGGGATGTTTGTGTGGGTTCCGGTGATTGGATCCGGATAAGTATCCCAATCCTGCTCTTCCTATCTGACTTGGGATTTGAATTGGCATCTTAATGTTGCGCTTGTTCTTTCCTAACCCTTCTCCAGGCTGGAAACCCACAGCTACCATTTCTTGGCCCACTGTCATTACTTTAGTGGAAATTTTAGGCTTTAGAGCTGGTGCCCCAATCGGTAGATATTGAATATCGCTTATCTCGAGAGCTTGAAAACTTGCTGGCTCAACCCCGGTGTCCAAGATAATCACTGGCATGTCCCCGTGTATGTGGGTAGGGTATTTCGATTCAGCATTCACTATGATGAGGCTGCCGTTGATAATGTACTTGAGTTGCTGATGGAGGGTGGATGGAACAGCCCCGGCCATATGGATCTATGGCCTACCCAACAACAAGTTATATCCGGTGGCTATGTTGAGCACCTGGAAAGATACATAGAAGGTGTGTGGACCAATTTCTAGAGGAAACTCGATTTTCCCCATAGCCTGGCGGCGAGATCCATAAAAATCCATGTGACTGGCTTTAATCCGGTTTGGATTGATCTTCATTCTTTCCAACGTGTCGTATGGACAAATGTTGAGGGAAGATCCTCCATCAATAAGCATTCCTCCGATCACGTATCCGGAGGACATAACAGCTATATGCAGGGACTTGTGGTGGCCCCTTCCCTCAGCCGGGATATCATCGTCTGTGAAGGAAATCACATTGTTGTTAAAAATGTGTTCTATCACGTGACAGAATTTCTCTGTGTCTACCGTGTGTGGCAGATGGGCTTCTTCTAGTACCTTGACTAGGATGTTACGGTGATCCTCTGATGATAGACCAAGTCCTAGGATGGATATTTGCTTGGGTGCGTCTTTCAAGCTTTACACTATCTTGATTTCATTGTGTCCCATCTTTTTGAGGAACTCTTTTATCATTTCTTTAGCTACCCTTTCTTTTGCTTTGGTAACTGGTTTAATCACCTGCTGAGGCAGGTACAATGGATTATCCTTTGACAGGATGGAAATGTTGTTTGAAGTAGAGCTTTTAATGTCCCCGTAGTTCCATAGGACCTTCTTCAGACTGAGGATTAGATACTGAGGCCTGAAGGGCAAAATTAGAGGCTGAGGTGCAGCCACCTTCACAGGATTTTGTTTGTCTTAGACCCCTTTACCTGCCAGCACTAGGGGTGTGATGATTGATTCTTTATCGCAGGATATGACAGCCACTGTGTCCTGATACCATGCATCGGGGATCCAGAGGCAATCTTTATCTGTCATGTCGAGGATTTGATCTCCTCTGATTAGGTCACCTTTCTCAATTAGGTCTTGAATTAGGTTACGAAGTGCCCAGCATTCTTCTGTATCATGGCCGGGAGAGTTGGAATGGTACTGACATATTTGGTCAGGTTTGAATTTTTAGCTTTAGGGTTTAAGCGGACGTAGCAAGTTTTTAACCATTCCCTCGTTGATCATCACTTGCAGAATTTCTTCCGTTGACTGGTTCAAATTGGTGAAATTCCTTTGAAATAAGAACTTCCTACCTGTTTGGACACTTACTTCTTCGATCCCCTTGTCAGTCCAGGGTGTAAGCTCACAAGTTCGTCTATGATCTTGATTGGAATTAACTTTCGCTGGAGGAGAGCGACTGCCAATAGATTGATGGATTTGCTTCAACATCTTTCTGGTGAGTTGATGTTGGTAGACGACCATTTCAGCCAACTGCTCGATTTGTTCCTTGATAGACTTTATTTCTTGCTCTATTAGGAATTATTTTTCAAAAGCTTCCCAACTCATTGGGCTGATGTTGTTGGATTGAGTTGATTTTTCAACATAGCGGAGGTATTTGGATCCTTCTCCACTTGAAGTGTTGATCATGTTGACACTCTCCTCCTTGTGCTGTGGGAGAGGATTATCTTGGACATGCAGTTGATCTGGCTTTGTGACCACAATTTCCCCGCTATCAATCAAATCTTGGATTTTATGCTTAAGCGACCAACAATCTTGGGTGTCATGGCCCGGTGATCCGAAATGATAAGCACATTTCTTGCTAGGGTCGAAGTTCCTTACATTAGTATTAGTTGGCGGAAGGAGTTGGCCAATCTTCTTCTGAGCTGTCAGAAGTTTGAAGACGTTCTCGAGTGAATCCCCTAGCGGGGTGAAAGTCCTTCTACGCCCGACCTCCATATTTTTCTGGAATGAAGGATTTGAAGGCTGTGTTGCAGCTTGGAAAGGAGTATAGTTCCTCCTTTGAATGGGTGTATTATTTGAATTACCGCTTGAATTTTGTCCTTGTAATACTAAGGAAACTTCTTCATCTTTCTTTTTATGGACCCTCCGGGGATTACTCCCGTAATTTCCTGATTGGATATGCTCAGCAACAGCTTGGAGTGCTGTTAGGTCTTTTATTTTCCCGGACTTGAGTCCCTATTTCGATCATTTCGCCGTGTTTGATCATTTTAGAGAAAGGTTTTCCTATGCCTGCCAGGACCCTTTCATAATAAGGAGCTTCTTGAATATCGATGAAAGTCATGACTATTTTAGATTCAGTCATGACTGGGGTGACTTGTGCTACGACTCGTCTCCATCGCTGGGCATATTCTCTGAATGATTCAGTGTTATTCTTCTTGATTTTGGTAATTTGATACCGATATGGAGCTAGTTGAGATTGGAAACTATACTAGCTGAGGAAGGCATGGGCCAATTCTTCCCAACTGTGGATTTTGGAGTTGTCCAGTCGGGCATACCAGGCTCTGGCTTCTCCAGATAAACTCTTCTGAAATAGCTGCATTCGCAGTTTCTCGTCCTCAGCATAGGATCCGAGTTCTCCTATGAAAACTTTCAGGTGTGTATAAGGATCCCCTAATCTGTCATATTTCTTGAAATCAGGGACTTGGAATTTTTTAAGATATCTAGCCCCGGGAAATATGCATAGATCTTAGTAGTTGACACTGCCAAATGCCCAGTCCCTTTGATGGACCGGAGGGTTTCTTCCATTTGTTGGATTTTCTTTAGAAGGTCACCAGCTTCCTGTTCTTTGCCTAGGATGGTGATTTTTGGAGTTTTGTTGATTGGGTCCTGGTTCTGGGGTCCAGGGATCTGAGTTTCGGCCTTTTTTGTATCTTGACCACTAGCACCACTACCAGATGCTCCTGGTTCTGGACGAGATTATTTCTCTTTGAAGGCCTTGCTTTGCTCTCGAAGGAAATCGGCTAGCTCGGTTATCTGATTTTTCAATCCTTCGAACTCTTCCCTAGACACAGGGGTGGATTCTGGTGAAGCACTTGAAGCCATGTCCGTAGATGGACCGTGTGCTTTTCTGGCCTTTGAGCTGGTGATGGGACCAATTTATCCCTACCTACACCAAAACGTAGAGGTGTCAGTTCTCTGTGGTAGGTAATGACTGGATGCATTTATGATGTGTGTTTTTAAGTTTATCCTGCAAAATCGAGGTTAGTTATTTTGATGGCAGGATGACAGGATATTTGACAGGAAAGTAAATCTTTCATTATTGTCATTTACATTGTGCTCCTCAGTAATTGGAGACTTGACATGGAATTGAAAGAGGAAGGCATGAAGAAGCATCCCGTCGAATTCGGTTGATCAGAAGCTGACCTATCCTAGGTTACTCTCGCGACTTTTGTTTCGGCATGAAGGTTCCCAGATCATCGCAATCTACTAAAAGGGAAGTTAATCCGATCGTTCAACTGGAGCGAATCTGGGTGGTGCATTTTCAAGAGGCAGCCCCGAAGACTTAGTCGTCCCCAGAGTCCTTACTTATCACCGACCGGGTTAGCCTCCTAGTGGAGGAACACACAACATACATTCACATACATCGGCCTCACCGCTTATGCATGCAATGACAGTTCGTGCGAAGCACTAATATGGGTGCAAAGCACTAAAACATTCATTCTCATTCATTCAATGTAAAGCCATAGCATTCATACATTCAATGAAAGACGCAGCATTCACTCATCCATTGACTGTGGAGACGCATGATTTCATGCATTCAATAGTTTTGAAAGGAAAATATTTGAAAAGATTGGAAGCGGCCTAAGCCCTCTACTGTCCCCAGCAGAGTCGCCACCTGTCGACGTTGGAAAATTTAAGAAATACCGCAAGTCGGTTTATAACCCGAGTTTTCTCAAATCGATCTTCCTAAGTTCTCTCTACCCTTATTCTTTTTATTTTGGAAAAAGGTTTTGAAGGGTTTTTAGGAAAGTGGCCAACATGTGTATATGTCGACGATTTGATTTAAACAGAGTCGCCAGTTGGTAGTTCTGAAAATGGTTGTACCAACTCAATCGAATTTGATTTGAAAAGAGGCCCAATTGCTGGACACTGTCGAAACTTGATCTTTGAAATCGGAGTTTTGAGTTCGGGGGCTTGGTTAAGTGTGGGGAATGTGTTAGGCACCCCACGACTCCCGTGTAAACACAGTACCATAATCTTTTCAATATTTCCCTTAAAGATGGAATGCGTGAGTGAATGCTATTTAAAAATTGAGCCTTTGGATTGATTGAAAGCATTGACAGACTTCGTTGAGCCTATATACGAAGGGTTTAATTTGATTTGAAAATCAGTCTTTGATTTGATTTGCAAAAGCATTTGATTTGATTTTATTGAAAAGCTTTTCTTTTGATTGAATTGAAAATGATGTTTTGAAAGCTGGTTTTATCAAACCCTTACGCTGACATAGGAATTGAAGCATATCGCTACTTTCAATTTTATCTTTATTGCCTTAAGGCTGCATGCAAGTGGTGATTTGTCGGGCTGCGAAGCATCCTCGACCACAGAAATATAAAGTGTCGGTCTCCTCATGGGTATGAAAACCATCGGAGGGACGCTAACACGACAATCTATATTTTCACTATGTTGAGACCTTAAATATGGATAACTGTTTTAAGGTCTGTGCATGTATATTTTATAGAAAAACCTGGCAGGGTACATCTGTAAATCGGAGTTTGTCCATCGTGGGAATCAGATTCTGATCAGTTTGATTATGAATCCCACGATTCCTAGGCTCACATATGAGTGGCTAGAAAACCTGCACAGTTCGAATTTGTACAAAAACAGATAAATATCCCAAAATAGCCAGAACTAGGGATTCATTCAGTAAATCCCAGTCCGCACGGTCGAAGCGTCTCGTTCCCACTAGATAGTGATCTAAGGGACTCGAGGTTACTTTTGAAGCTAAAACTATAAAAATAACTAGATTTAAAGAAATCTCAGCCATTATAGCTTCCAGGTTCTGTCAGGACCTGTTTGAACTGTTGAAAGCTAGAAATGGCAAGATTTGGATAAATCTAGTTCACCTATAGAAATGTCAATGCAGATTTATATACAAATGAATATTAAATGCAACAGTTGAATAAATTGAGCAAAGCAATATATAGTTAAATATATATAAAAGCTGTAAAAAGGACGATGGTTTTCACTCGCAAGCCCGGACTGGAATTGAAATATATATATTTATAAAATAACTGTAAATAGCTATGAAATAATCCAGGCTGTGACAGAAATGAAATATATATATATATAGAAAAACAGTAAAAAGGGCGATGGATTTTCACGCCTGTGCCCGTACTGGAATTGAAATTGACAGAAAAATAGTCACCCAGTGACTGGAGAGAGCACCCAGTATGGGAAAGTGTGCAAAAGCAGTAAAATGACCACGAAGTAATCCAGGCCGGACTGAAAATATATAAATATATATATATATATACATATATATATATATATATTGACAGAAATGTATCAGGACTGATAGGAGTACCAGTGATGGTGAAAGTCGCTTATATATGTGTAATTATATATAAAAGCGGTACACTACCTCAGATTTGAAATTCGGGCTTGACAGAATTGAAATGTTAGTACATTTACAATTAAATATATACAAAAAGGGCTAAACCTGGACTGGGAAGATAACCCAGTCCGGCGAAGTTGCCAGAATGTGTGCGCTAGTGCATTGAAGCTACTGGAGCTGACGGATCGTCAATCCGAGTTATAGAAATGCTGGAAACGGAGTTTATGTACAAAAATGTATCAAGTTTTGATGAAAAAGGCCACGGAACTAAGTTCTGGGCATATTTAGAAAGTGAAATTTTGTGTGCAAGTGTAAAACAGTGCAAAGTAGTAATAGCAACTTGCTGATCGTAAAAATACTTACAATAGCCTGCACTACGGGCTTTTTGCCTGAATCGTAGGCTTTAAACATCCAAATCTACCGGTGGTTTTTTGATATGTGGTAGTATATGGGTATATCTACGTGTTGGAGTGAAAATTTTTGGGTTTGGAAGAGGTGTAACAGTCAGAAATTCAAACTACCAGAGCTTCGCTGCGTTTTTGAATTTTTTTCAAATGAACGGGGGGGGCACGTTTATTTATAGGTCAGGGAGCCTCCACTCTACCTGCGCCAGTAGCAGGTAGAGCTGCGGCTCCCCTAGGTGGGGCCCACGTGCCCGGCTTAGTTGTCTCAAAGTACGTGCACTCCGAGCAATACGATGTCCGGTCGAAAACTTTTTAACTTTTGATCGGAGCGTCCATTTGAGGCATGCGTTACCTTTCCGAAAAGCTCTCGCAGAGAGTGTCGCAATGATATGGGAAAAAACATTTTCTGGGTCCAAGAAGACGGGTTCATAACCAGGTCTTCGATTCCCCGCAGTTTATCCGTTGAGCTGTCTTGCGTAGTTGCAACTCGGGATCATCGTTAGGGTTCATTCTGACTTTGGCGGCATCGATTTGGCTTGAGTTTGACCAAGTCGGTTAAGAGTTGATGAAATGACCATTGTACCCCTCTCGGGGCTGCCTGTAGTGTCGGCATGGTCGCTAGTTGACTTTTGGGAGCTGAATCCAAGACTTGGATCCCAGTCGAGTCTTTTAACCTCAGGGTTGTCTCTGAGGCTGACGTGGTCATTCCAGGTTTTGCTCTGGAGTTGTTATGATGCTTCAGGTTGATGTCTGAAGTTGACCTGATGTTCCGGGTTGAGACCAGGGATGACCTGCACTTCCCGGGTTAAGACCGGGGTTAAATTGACTTCCCGGGTTGAGACCTGGGTTGATCTTGACTCCCCGGGTTGATATCGGGGTTGATTTTAACTTCTCGGGTTGAGATCGGGGTTGATTGATACCTCCTTGGTTGCTATTGGGGTTGAATTGACTTCCCAGGTTGAGACTGGGGTTGATTTTGACTTCCCGGGTTGAGACCGGGGTCGAGCTTGATGATCTGATTGACTGTCGGAACTTGATTGATGGTCTGATTAACTGTCGAAGCTTGATTGATGGTCCGATTAACTGTCAAAAATTAATTGACGGTCCCGATTGACTGTCGGAGCTTGATTACCGATATTAGGAATCAGATTTAGGTTGAAGGACCGGCGTTGATGGCCGGATTTGGATTAATTAACGATTTTGCCCTCCTACTGAGTTAGTATTGGGGCAAGGAAAATTTCGAGAGTCTACACTAATGATTCTAGCCAGACATAATGTGTATGGAAAAGAGGTAGAAAGATGAAAGTATGACAAAGAATATGTGATGTACGTTTTAAAATGATAGGAATCGGAACATATTCCTATTATTCGAGCTGCTTCATAACCATTGTTCGGTTATTGAAGTCTTAAAAGAATTTTGATTCTTGAGTTGTTAATATTCAATTGCTATGACTTGCTGAGCAATTGAATGCTCACACTTACTTAAAATAAAAATATTTTCAGCGAACAACGGTAGTATGTATTAAAGGTCCTGATGAAGATCAAGATGAATGATGTCCTGCTATGGTGAGATGCTATGGTTGTAAATACCATTAGCATCACAAGATGAAGAACTATTCATGTTATGAACAAGCGTGAAGATCAAGCCAAGACTTGTAGAATAGTTAGTTAAAACTATTCTGTAGATATGGTGACTCGTTAAGTCACAATTGTAATGTGATAAGAATAATGTAATTATCATTATTCTTAATGAATGAAGAGTTTAAGGTAATAGAACCTGGGAATGGAATGATATATCATTAATCTTCAAGATTTAATGATGTATGTATAGAATGAAAAGTACTCGTAATGCACGGAATTCTGGTGTGAAAAATAGGCCGGATTTCTGGGCGTCACATAGGTTGCTTGTAAGCTTGGTTAAATTGTTGGTTTGATAAAGGAGTGACACATGTTGGGAGTGGTTGAGAGTTAGTAGATTAAATCATTACATTCATGCATCTCTCTTTTCTCATTCCTTGTGGGCCAAAATCTTGGGCCTTTCTCCCCCAATTTGGTTCAATTTTATTACTTCATTTACTTACTCAAATAACTATTAAGTCCTTACACTTGTTGGGCTTAGTTGGGCCACTTAATTTAATGTTTGGGCTTCCTTATTTATTACTTGGGCTTGCTAGTAAAATAATTGGGCCATGTAAATTAACATAGTCCACTACTTTTAATTCTATCCTACCCTAATTATTTAATTAGGGTTTTTATTCCCTATATTTGTAATTCAATTCCTTACTCATGTACATTTAATTTCATAACCCAATTAGACTTGTTTTAATTATGTTATAAAATTAATTAATTAAGATGTATAAAACTGAATCTCTTAGGGTTAGTATATATTTTAAATACTAACATCATTTCCTATTATAACCCTTAGTGTATTTAATTTCCATACCTAATATATATATTAGGTTGCATTAGTTTTCTTTTATTTGTTTATTGTATAATAAATAAATATAAACAATCAAATAATATAAATATTCATACCAAATAATTTAATACTTTGAGACATGTCCCCAAATCTCATGCTATATTTATCCTTATCATCCCTTCAAGTACATATAAATCCATTTATAGGATTTTAAAAATTTTGTAACCCGTATTTTCTCTATTCCCCTTTAATTAGTAAACTATATAGGTTCTTCTTAAAAATTTTAAATAAATCCTCAAATTCCTATCTAGGTTTTATTCTTTAACCTTTTATTTTAATCATTTAAAATCTTATAAATTTTTGGGTTGTCATAGAACTCGTACTTGAGGAAGCACAAATCTTCAAGGGTATGATTCGTTATTCATCTCTTTAGATTAAATTAATACTTGCGCATAAAGGATGATCCGAGTTCATGGTTTGTAAAATTTAAAACTCTATTTTTACACTTCTGCTTCTATGTATTGTAGGGTTTTCGGCACATAAACGCAGCGGAAATTAAAAATTTTCGAAATCCTAAAACAGGATCCATGCGAAAACATATTAATTCAGAGGTTAAGATATGTTTTACCGATTATTCAAGCCTAAAAGAAGACGATGGAGATTCTGGAACTACTTCGAATCCTCAGCGCAATCCAACGGAATTACGCCTCTACGGTATCCACACGAACGTCCCGCGAATCGCCACACGATCTGCAGCAAGGAAAGCTGCGGTACTAGCCGCCAAGGATCTGGACTTTTCAAAAATTTTCTCTCTAGTCTCTCTCTAAGAGCGGCTAGGGTTTTGATATCGATGATCCCTTAAACGGCTGATATATCATATATATAGCAGTTAAAGGAATTAACCAAAACCTAATCCAATTAGAAATATAAAATCCGAATTTATATATATTTATATATTATATCTTAATTAAGTCTTACTTAATTAATATACATATATATATATATACAAATTATCCTATTAATTTAAATTCATAATTTAAATACTATCAATCATATTGATATATTTAAATCCATACAATTTAAATTAATTACCTTTTAATTACGTTCTAAGTGTGTGACCCTATAGGTTATTATTATGTTGGCAATAATTTTAAAATCATATTATAAAATTATAAACAGTGAGCGGCATCTAGTAATGCATCACTGCTACCCAAATAATAATAAGATCGGTGATTCGATACAACCTTTTCGTGACCAATGTTTCAATGTAATTTAATCCTTTTAACCTTGACATCCTAGATTAAACTCGAGGCATGGAATGTGTCATCCTCTTCATAATTTAATCTGAGTTTTCTTGATCGATGAGTAGACTATATGAAACAAATCACTATTTGAGCATGGCCATGCATTTCATAGTCCTACTCAATCAAGAGGCCTATGGATATCACCCCTAATATATTGGAGGGTTAAATTCCATCTAGATCACTCATATTCCTCACACGATTCATGATGTACCCAATAATCACCTTTATCGTCCACCTATTAAAGGTGGCCTTTGATGATATCAAAGTACATAAATTCTCGTGTAGTAATATACTGATTTCAGGTCGGAGGATCATTACATCATTGTCACTATGAGAATTGCTTATGACACTTTGCATAATGCTCCACGTAGAATTCTCATGGTGGGTCTGCCCAGTACATTGTTCTCTAACATGTACCTATGCATTGACTCAATATCTCATATATTTATGACCAATGAGATTTGGCCATCAGTCAATTCACATACTAGTCTCAATGTATCATTGTTGTCCCATTAACAATGACACTCGACTAGGGACATTTAAGAGTAATGATACTAATTGTAACTATATGATCTCATGTTCAAGTCACATACTTGAAGCCATATAATTTGTATCACTATTCTAAGGACTTTTATTATGTTAACATTTATATAACGCAGTAAATAAAACCATAATAAAATAAGTTATTTATTCAATCAAATATAATATCAAAAATATTTAAGCAATTACATCAAAGAATTAGCCTCTAGGGCATAAACTCTAACAGTCTCCCACTTGCACTAGAGCCAATCACTAATGTATCTAATACCCATGGAACTAGTGTGACTTTCGTACTTATGCTGCGACAAAGCTTTGGTCAGTGGATCTGCAACAATATCATCTGTTGGCACTCTGCTTATATGTACATTTCCTCTATCAATGATTTCACGGATGAGATGGTACCGCCTAAGTATATGCTTGGATCGTTGGTGAGATCTGGGTTCCTTAGCCTGTGCAATGGCTCCATTATTATCACAGTATAGCTCAGCCGGATCAACAATGGTTGGAACAACACCAAGTTTAGTGACGAACTTTTTAATCCATACAGCCTCCTTGGCCGCACTAGAAGCAGCAATATACTCAGCCTCTGTTGTAGAATCGGCTACTGTCTCTTGCTTCGAACTTTTCCAGCTAACAGCACCACCATTAAGGAAAAACACAAAACCTGACTGAGACTTATAGTCATCTGTGTCAGTCTGGAAACTAGCATCTGTGTAACCATTTACTGTCAGTTCATCTTCACCTCCATATACCAAGAATGAATCCTTAGTCCTTTTCAGGTACTTGAGGATATTCTTGACTGCTGTCCAGTGACCTTCACCTAGATTTGACTGGTATCTGCTCGTCATGCTCAAAGCATACG
The DNA here is from genome assembly GCA_020205555.1 of Panax stipuleanatus. Lineage (NCBI taxonomy): Eukaryota > Viridiplantae > Streptophyta > Magnoliopsida > Apiales > Araliaceae > Panax > Panax stipuleanatus. The sequence continues at coordinate 94,311,034 of CM035120.1, forward strand.
AGACATCCGGACGAGTACATATCATTGCATACATGATAGATCCAATTGCCGAAGCATAAGGGATCTTTCTCATACGCTCCTCATCATCATGTGATTTAGGACATTGGGCCTTAGAGATCTTAACACCATGAGACATGGGTAAGTGTCCTCTTTTTGCCTCTTGCATGCTGAACCGTTTCAGCACTTTATCAATATATGTACTTTGACTTAGGCCGAGCATTTTTCTCGATCTATCTCGATAGATCTTGATACCTAAAATGTAGGTTGCATCGCCCAAATCTTTCATGGAGAAACATTTTCCTAACCATGTTTTTACAGCCTGTAAGGAAGGAATGTCATTCCCAATAATTAATATGTCGTCAACATATAATACCAGGAATACAATGTGACTCCCACTAACCTTCTTATATACACAAGGTTCATCTTCATTTTTTATAAAGCCAAACTCTTTGACTGCTTCATCAAATCGAAGATTCCAACTCCGAGAGGCTTGCTTCAATCCATAAATGGATCGCTGCAGCTTACATACCTTTCCAGCATCCTTTAGATTGACCCTCAGGTTGTGTCATATACACATCCTCAAGGAGATTTCCGTTAAGGAAAGCAGTTTTGACATCTATCTGCCAGATTTAGTAATCATAAAAGGCTGCAATAGCAAGTAAGATCCTGATGGATTTAACCATTGCCACTGGAGAGAAGGTTTCATCATAATCAACACCTTGAACTTGTTTGAAACCTTTTGCTACCAGTCGACCTTTATAGGTTTGTATATTACCATCCATGTCGGTTTTCTTCTTGAAAACCCACTTGCACCCGATTGGTTTTACCCCTTCGGGTGGATCAACCAAAGTCCATACTTGGTTAGTATACATGGAGTCCATCTCAAATTTCATGGCTTCAAGCCATCTCTCAGAATCTGGTCCATTCATAGCTTCTTGGTAGGAAGCAGGTTCATCATGATCTATGAGCATCACATCGCCGTTTTGAGTCACAAGAAATCCATAATATCTCTCGGGCTCTTGGCGTGTCCTACCAGATCTACGAATGCCTCGTGTAATTTGAGCAGGTTCACTTTCCACAATATCTTGTGGTTCCTGCTCATGTTCCAACTCAGGTTCAATGATATTTTTTGGTTCTCGAACTTCTTCGAGTTCTACTTTCCTCCCACTGTTTCCTTTAGAGACAAATTCTCTTTCTAGAAAAATACCAGTTCGAGCAACAAATACTTTGTTCTCAGAAGGTTTGTAGAAATAATACCCTTTTGTTTCCTTTGGGTATCCCACAAAATTACATTTGTCAGATTTGGGTCCGAGCTTGTCAGAAGCCAGACGTTTTACAAACGCCTCGCAACCCCAAATCTTTATGAACGACATACTAGGACGTTTCCCAGTCCACATCTCATATGGTGTCTTATGAACCGTCTTTGTAGGAACACGATTAAGTGTGAATGCAGCTGTCTCTAGGGCATGACCCCAGAAGCTTATTGGAAGATCTGCGTGACTCATCATCGATCGTACCATGTCCAACAAGGTGCGATTCCTCCTCTCAGACACACCATTCCATTGTGGTGTTCCAGGTGGAGTGAGCTGTGATATAATACCACACTCCTTTAGAAGGTCATCAAAGTCTTGGCTTAAGTATTCACCTCCTCGATCAGATCGAAGGGCTTTTATGCTTTTGCCAAATTGGTTTTGAACTTCATTCTTGAATTCCTTGAACTTTTCAAAGGATTCGGATTTGTGTCTCATAAGATACACATATCCATATCTACTGAAGTCGTCAGTAAATGTAATGAAGTAATAAAACCCACCTCTTGCTAACGAACTCATGGGTCCGCATACATCACTATGTATAAGTCCCAATACATCGCTAGCCCGTTCACTGTGTCCAGTGAAAGGGGCTTTAGTCATCTTGCCTAATAAACAAGACTCGCATGTCTCATATGATTCAAAATCAAATGAATCCAAAAACCCATCTTTATAGAGTTTGGATATGCGTTTCTCATTTATATGGCCTAAACGACAGTGCCAAAGATATGTCGGATTTGAATCATTTTATTTAAATCATTTTGTATTTATCTTATAGATAGGCATTTCTAAATTAAGAATATAAAGACCATTAAACAATTGTGCAACACCATAACATATTTCATTTAAGTAAAATGAACAACTGTTGTTCTTTATTAAAAATGAAAAACCTTTCTTGTCCAAACAAGAAACAGAAATAATGTTTTTGCTAATAGCAGGCACATAATAACAATCCTCTAATTCTAATACTAGCCCAGTGGGCAAAAATAAATGATAAGTTCCTACGGCTAGTGCAGCAACTTTTGCTCCATTCCCAACTCGTAGGTCAACCTCGCCTTTCGCCAAAGTCCTACTCCTTCGGAGTTCCTGCACATTAACACAAATGTGAGAACCACATCCAGTATCCAATACCCATGATGTAGAAGTGGACAAATTAACTTCTATAACATATATACCTGAATCAGAAGTTATACTTCCTTTCTTTTTCTTCAGTTCTTCCAAATAAGCATGACAATTTCTCTTCCAGTGTCCAGATTTTCCACAGAAGTGACAATCACCTTCTTTAGCCACCCCACCTTTAGGTTTTAAAGCCTGTTTGGTTTTGGGATTGGGTTTGGCAGATTTAGATCCTATCTTCTTCTTGCCTTTCCCCATTCCCTTAGCATTCCCCTTTTGCACCATCATTATGGGAGCGGGTCCTGCCTTTTTCATGTTGTTCTCGGCAGTTCTTAACATGCTCAACAACTCAGTAAGTGGTTTCTCAATTTCATTCATGAGGTAATTCATAACAAATTGAGAGTAGCTGCTGTTCAAAGATTGCAAAACAAGATCAGTTTGGGCTTCCGGAGTAATCGAAAAACCCAACCTACCAAGGTACTCAATATACCCAATCATTTTCAGCACATGTGGACCAACTGGATCACGTTCACCCATCTTGCAGTGATACAACGCCTTGCTTGTATCATACATCTCCTGTCGAGCATGCCCTTCGAACAATTTCTTGAGATGCTCGATCATCTCATAAGCATCCATTAACTCATGTTGCTTCTGAAGCTCAGAGTTCATAGTTGCTAGCATGAGACAACTCACGTCCAGAGCATCATCTTGATGCTTCTTATAAGCATTATGCTCTACACGTGGTGCAGTGTTAGCTGGTGCTGCAGGAATGGGCCCATCAAGGATATATAGCTTGCGCTCCTGTTTGAGGACAATCCTCAAGTTCCTATGCCAGTCTATGAAATTAACTCCACTCAGCTTTTCCTTCTCAAGGACTGATCGTAGTGAAAGACTATTTGTGTTGTTGTTTGCCATTGATATCTACAATTTATAAGTGCAAAAATAATAAGTCAAATTGCAGAATTTTGATATTATGTAATTGATAATAGTACATTCAAAATATACCTCCCACTATTTTATTCAAATTAATAGCCCTCACCATTAATTCGGAAAGTATTTTTCAATTAAATCTTTCTAGTGAGCTAAGATCCATATTTCATTATGCCTTAAGTTAGCTTTGGCTATTCTCTCAAAACATAATTATTTAGGTAGACAACCATTTGTCAATTATATCATATATAACTCTTAGATAGTTTGGTGAACAACATTTGTTTCTAGTCCATCTAATGGTACCTACCAAACTCTATGCCTCTAAGTCCACAATCCTATTGTGATAACTTAGTTAAGTCTGACCCAATGATTTTAACAGTTTGGATATCACAATTATCCTATCGCATCTTACCAAGATAAATGGGGTACTTTACTTTGGCAAACCTACATCCATCGGTCAAGGTCTTGATGAGTGTTATTCATTGGAAGGCATCTGATTTAGACTTAATAATTTTATGAGGGATTTTAATAATTAATTTAGATCTCACCAATTTTAATCTTATTAAACATGCACATTATTTATCATATCATATCGTATACAAGCATAAATAAAGTGCAAAATTAAATGTGTCACAGTTATGGCCCCAACCCTATGCCAATCTTTTCAAGCTAATGAAAAGATTGAAGGTCAGTCTAAGGTGGTAAAAGGTCTTCAAAAAGTAGCTTCCTTGGACCTTCCTCATGCATGTGTCTCCTCTCCATCATCATCTTGTCATCTTGATAGGTTACAATTGTACATTACATGACATAAAGAAACCTCGAGTTACATTCGAGGGGATTTAGATGAGAAGAGAATATTACATCAGAATTTATAGAAAGGCACGACATGCAAGCCGTATTTCAAAACCAAAGCCACTAACCTATGGGTCAAAAGGGCCATAACTGTGCACCATGCATATCACAATAAGCACATGACACAATTTATATAATTAAAGAAAACTATATACAAAATATTGGGGTCACGACCATCGTGCGCTACGACGGGGGGGTCCAAGGGGGGGGGCTCCCCCCCTGGCGGTGGTCCGGCTGACCGATCAGCAGGCGGGTGGTCTCGCTGCCCGGTCAGCGAGCGGGGCCAGGGGTAGCGGCCTGGGAAAATTTTTTTTGAACTACAATCTGTATTGTAGAATTTTTCATACAAATCTCTGAAACAATTCCAGAATCATATACAATCCGCTAACACACTCATACTAACAATACACCCAGAACATATCATATATGTCCAATTTCGATTAATCATATTAAATCGAATCTTCATGTTTCTAATCCAATTAGAACAGAAGTTGAATTGTTATTCCACCTTCTAGGATACAATTATCAGAACATCATATACATGCATATATATTACAGATTTCCAGAATACGCATACATGCAGAATATCATATATTCAATTTCAGATCGGCAAACATGCATCATCATATATCATATATAACGAATACAATTAAAACACGTAATCTGAATTAATCGTTTCGCAAGTAGCTCTGATACCACTGTAGGGTTTTCGGCACATAAACGCAGCGGAAATTAAAAATTTTCAAAACCCTAAAACAGGATCCATGCGAAAACATATTAATTCAGAGGTTAAGATATGTTTTACCGATTATTCAAGCCTGAAAGGAGACGATGGAGATTCTGGAACTACTTCGAATCCTCAACGCAATCCAACGGAACTGCGCCTCTACGGTATCCACACGAATGTCCCGCGAATCGTCACACGATCTGCAGCAAGGAAAGCTGCGGTACTAGCCGCCAAGGATCTGGACTTTTCAAAAAATTTCTCTCTAGTCTCTCTCTAAGAGCGGCTAGGGTTTTGATATCGATGATCCCTTAAACGGCTGATATATCATATATATAGCAGTTAAAGGAATTAACCAAAACCTAATCCAATTAGAAATATAAAATTCGAATTTATATATATTTATATATTATATCTTAATTAAGTCTTACTTAATTAATATACATATATATATATATATATATATACAAATTATCCTATTAATTTAAATTCATAATTTAAATACTATCAATCATATTGATATATTTAAATCCATACAATTTAAATTAATTCCCTTTTAATTACGTTCTAAGTGTGTGACCCTATAGGTTATTATTATGTTGGCAATAATTTTAAAATCATATTATAAAATTATAAACAGTGAGCGGCATCTAGTAATGCATCACTGCTACCCAAATAATAATAAGATCGGTGATTTGATACAACCTTTTCATGACAAATGTTTTAAAGTAATTTAATCCTTTTAACCTTGACATCCTAGATTAAACTCGAGGCATGAAATGTGTCATCCTCTTCATAATTTAATCTGAGTTTTCTTGATCGATGAGTAGACTATATGAAACAAATCACTATTTGAGCATGACCATGCATTTCATAGTCCTACTCAATCAAGAGGCCTATGGATATCACCCCTAATATATTGGAGGGTTAAATTCCATCTAGATCACTCATATTCCTCACACGATTCATGATGTACCCAATAATCACCTTTATCGTCTACCTATTAAAGGTGGCCTTTGATGATATCAAAGTACATAAATTCTCGTGTAGTAATATACTGATTTCAGGTCGGAGGATCATTACATCATTGTCACTATGAGAATTGCTTATGACACTTTGCATAATGCTCCACGTAGAATTCTCATGGTGGGTCTTCCCAGTACATTGTTCTCTAACATGTACCTATGCATTGACTCAATATCTCATATATTTATGACCAATGAGATTTGACCATCAGTCAATTCACATACTAGTCTCAATGTATCATTGTTGTCCCATTAACAATGACACTCGACTAGGGACATTTAAGAGTAATGATACTAATTGTAACTATATGATCTCATGTTCAAGTCACATACTTGAAGCCATATAATTTGTATCACTATTCTAAGGACTTTTATTATGTTAACATTTATATAACGCAGTAAATAAAACCATAATAAAATAAGTTATTTATTCAATCAAATATAATATCAAAAATATTTAAGCAATTACATCAAAGAATTAGCCTCTAGGGACATAAACTCTAACATGTATGTAATTGTTGCATGTTATTTTGATCTTACAAACCTAACAAATTTATCATGCTTTCATTTATTTTATGCAATTTGATTGCGTTCATGAATCTTACAAACGTAACACGGTTGGGCACAGTGGGTCCCACTGCCTCGAAGTTCGTTCCTCGATTATGGCTCAGGCTGCTGAAACGTCCATATCTTGCAATCCGGGAATCATTTGGGAGATGTGTTATACCATTCCAAAAAAATCTTTCTGAGAGCTATGCCATTACATCAAACTTTCCCCTTTGCTGTGGTGGCTCTTATGACCCTATCTTCAGTTGGACTATTGTTATTCTGTGTTGTGTCAGCAAAATTACATATTTTCCCTTCTGAGGTTGTCTCTGGAGTGGAGTTGTTGTTGCTGCCTCAACAGGGTTGTCTCCGGGATTGAAGTTGTAGTTATAGTCACATGAGGTTGTCTCCGGGGTTGAAGTTGTTGTTGTTGTTGTTGTTGTCCCACGGGGTTGATCCCCCGAGATTGTCTCTGGTGTTGGAAATGACGTTTTTGCCTTCCTGCAAGTTTAGTCGAAAGAAAGCGATATTTCGAGTGTCTACATTGGGCCATATTGCAAAAACTTTAAAAAATTCAGATGAGTTGGTACATCCATTTGAACTTATACCAACTGGTGGCTGTCTAATTCGTCCCAATCAATAAAATCAATTTTTTTTCAAATTCGTTGGCATTTATATCGGTCTTTTCTTATAGCTCAACCTTTTAAATAAAACGAATCAACATAACAAAATTAAAGGGTAGAAAACATCCAGCCTTAGGAAAAGGTAGGGAGAATCTTTTTCCCCCCTGACGTTGACAATACTATCCACAACTATAAAAATATGTTGTATTAAATAAAATTGGAAAAAATATATAATAGAAGGAATCCAATTCCTAAATTAGGCTAATACCAAAAAATTATACGTTTGTTGGTGAAGTTAGGTTTGTTTTCCTTTTTCTTTTTTCTTTTTCGTTTTTATAAAAAATGAGACATATTTAGAGATTTCAAATTTTTTTTCTCAAATAATGTGTCATTATTATATTAATTAATTCTCTTATGATTGTTATACATTTAATTTGTTTTATTTAATATCACATCATTTGAAATATATTTGTGATAAAAATTTGAGATTCCTAACATTACATTTTGCCCGATAAAAATTAACATATTATTTTTGTAATAATATACTCCCTCCATCCTCATAAAGATGACTTAAGATACACTTTTTTTGTCTTCAAAAAGATGAATTAAGATATAAAAATAAAGAGTAAGTATGTCATTTAATGAGATCTACTGGTATATAAAAAAAATACATCACTTTTATGTAATCTTGTGGAGTCGGATATTTTTTTCAAAAAATTTACTCTTTTTTTTCTTAATTTTGTTTGAAAAATGTACTTTGGCGGAGGGCGTAAATCTTTTCCGAATTTCTAAACTCTCCTTCCATCTCCCCCTCCTTCCCTCGCTCAGAAGCACTCTTTCACACACGTCAGAGTTCAGACAATGGTCGGGCACTATCATCAAACTAGTGATACTGGTGGCGGCAACAATTCACTAATCATCTAACAGCATTACCTGCCAAAAATTTACTAAAATAACAATCCCACTAAAAACAATCTCTCCAAACAATCTCTCCATTCTTTTTAAGCTATTAAATTAAACATAATCTCTAAAGTCAGATGCCTTGACAAATTCTTAAGTCCCAGCATCTTCTCCCCTATCCCTTACTAGATTCCATCTCTCTCCTTCTCCTTTCTCTCTCTAAAACTCCGCTTACTTCTCTCAGCAATACCTATACTTTAATTTATGGCTTCTTCTGTTTGTTTTCCAGCCACTTTTCGGAGCGACTATGCCGGATTCTTACTCTCCCGCCTTCGTCCCTCAACGCAATTTAAGGCCCAGAGGATGGTTGTTCGGTCGGATTTGGACAGAAATGTCTCAGACATGAGAACCAATGGTAATTTCGATTTACTCTTTTGCTATATGTACATGTTTGGAGTTGTGAATTCATGGGGTTTGTTTTTATTTTTAATCTTGGTTTGTTTTGTGTGAATTTAGGCTTTTATTGGAGGATACTGTAATGTTTGAAAGTTTGTTTGTTGATTTTTGGTGAATTTAAATAATGTTTGCGCAAAATTGGGTTGGAGTTGAAGTGAAATTTGAATTTGATTATAATTTTGATAGTAAGAATGTGTTTGTTTGAGTATGACTTTGTCCCTTACAGGGATGAACTAACATAAGGTCTGTATGGGGGGCATTTCAAGTAATGTAGAAAAGTACCTATGGATTCAATAATCCATGTTTACTTTTAGAAATACTTAAGTAATTCGTTATAAAGAATTACAACCTCCATCTCAAAAGATGTCTAAAGTACACTTTTCACACATATTAAGAAAATTATTTACTTGTCTTTAGAACACGTTTTATATTAACTATGTATACATTTAATATTAGCGATGTACTTTAAGAGATCCTTTTATGGTCAAAATATACTGTATTGTAGATATCCTTTCTGGTCGAAGGTTGTATGAGTTTTTTATTCTTCCTTTTATGTGGATCATTTAGGAAAGTAGAAGATAATTTCTTTTTCTGATAGTATAGATTTTTATTGAATGGCCGACTTAAACATATAATTTTGCTAAGCTTATCTAACTTAAATTGAAATTCTTGTGCGGACAATGAAGGGAAGTGATGAAGTGAATTCAGTTCAATTTAGTATAAACTTTTGGGTAATTTTATTATATATATATATATATATATATCTCATATCTGAAAGGATTGAACATCAGATTCAAAGTTCAGGTCTTTTTCCCCCCCAAGGAATGAAAGGTCTTGTATCTGGGTTGATAGCAGTCAGAATAATATTTAGGTCTGTCCGCTTTTAGGTTTTATTCCCAAGATAAGTATATATCATATTCAGGTTGTAAATGTGCTAATATCTGGTTGACAGAAATTGTAGATCATATCGAATACAATTGTAGAATTACTCCTGTTTTTTCGCTATTTTGACAGAAAACATTAATTGTATAATGTCCAAGATACAGTTGGAGGGATGGATTTAATTTTATGATGTTTACAATCTAGCAGTTATTCTTTTTGTTTAGTTCTTTGTTTGAGGTTCTATTCTTTGGCATCTTAACGTGTAAGCTTTGCCTCTCCAGCTCCAAAAGGGTTATTTCCACCTGAACCTGAACACTATCGTGGGCCAAAGCTAAAAGTGGCTATCATAGGAGCGGGTCTTGCGGGCATGTCTACTGCTGTTGAGCTTTTGGATCAAGGCCATGAGGTTATAAATCTTCTTGTTCTTCCTCTTTATATTTTTATTAATGTTCACATTTATTGCTGAATCTTTTGTTTTCTGCAATATGTGTCATGCTTATTAATTTTCTTGATATATTCATACATTTTACAATTACTAATTGAATTAGACTCCTTCCAAACCTATTATCAGGTCTGTAGTGCTAGGCTACTCTTTATTGCTGCGTAGCTTGTGCAATTTGCGTGATATTCCATAGAGTAGAGAACAAAATTATTTCTATTAAGTTTATTCTATTTGGGTAATCTACTGATTTCACATAGGGTTAGAGCTCACTGACATATATACTTGGTTGATACAGGTGGATATATATGAATCAAGGCCTTTTATAGGTGGTAAAGTGGGTTCTTTTGTTGATAGACGTGGAAATCATATTGAAATGGGTCTGCATGTTTTCTTTGGTTGCTACAATAATCTTTTCCGTCTTATGAAAAAGGTGAAGAAAGCTTGATTTGTTACAGTGCTATGACTAATTGATGACTTCAGGTCTTATATCAATTCATCATTAGTTGTATTTTGTTGATCCTAAACTAAACACGCAAATAAATTATTTTTGTGTTAATTAAATTGTGTATCTGAAATGATGAACAGATTTATAGTAGTATAAAATAAATAGTACCATTTATGTTATTCTGCATGGTCCAAAACTCCAAATATATGTTGCTATGTTAGTTGGGGTCTGTCATGAAGGGCTGCTTTGTGCATACTTAATCTGAACATCAGCTTATACTGTCTGGAATGAAATTATAGGAAAGAAAATTTGTAATTTTAGTTGTTTGGACCCGTTCAGAAAACCTTGAAAGTTGGATGTGCTATCTTTTTGAAACAGATATGCTACTTAGTTGAAGACAAGAAAGGAAGTAACTAACATTCAAATGTATATTTGCCATTAATTTATTGTTCATATGACTGTATTTATCTAGACCACAAGGCGACTAATTTTCAATGACCTCTAGAGCCTTAGGCGTGATGCACATGATGTACAAAATGTATATGCACATATGTAATATATAATACAATAGTTTTCTTAAAAGAAACAAATAAATAACATAATTCATTAAATGCAATTTCCTTCACTCTTCAACAAGCAACATAGAAGACTAACACACATACATCCCCAGAGAAAAGTAAGTTCAGGAGTAGTAGAAGCGATAAAACAACCTAGTCCCTACATTAATTTTTAACACTAGTGTCATAATATTCAATGCTAAATGTCTAGTTGAAGTTCATGAGCTCCGTATCCCAAAAAGCCCCACACTTGGTCCTCAACTCACCTAGCGCTAATGGTAACTATGTGTTTGACGTACATGTTAAGTACTTAGTTTTCTTAATTTATTTCCCATGCACTCAGAGAATCGTAGCGTTGTCTAAATTTGAAGATGAATCTGTTTGTAAGCTACACCTAATGTCCTGATTTTGGACAACAAAGGCCTTCGACCTTTTCTGTATGTTGTTTTGAGAAATTTATTAGGTTAAGGGTTGGTCATGTTAAAATCAGACAAGTTGACACCTTCTGAAATATTAGTTTACTTGTACTGATAACTTGTTCTCTATGTTATGGTACATAAAACCATGGGGAGCCATTGTTTCATTAAACCTAGAGTTAGCTTTATATAGCATCAACTGTACCTGTAGGCTGTTTGATCAATATTGAGTACATTGCAAATTGTTAGTGTGTTAGAATCAGGCCATTCTCTGTACAATCAGATAAAGACATTTGCATTTTCTGCAAATTTTCATCATTAATAAAGGTTCTAATTTGATTTAAAACAAAATTTTCTTATCATTCTTTCTAATCTCTACTTAATATAGGTTGGCGCGGATAAAAATCTTCTTGTGAAGGATCACACTCACACTTTTGTAAACAAAGGGGGTGAAATTGGTGGTATGATTTGCTGCTGAACTTTTTTAGTTTATATATTGTGCTTCTCAATGTGATGTCACATTGTCTTACGATACAATGAACCTTCTTCATTTCCTTTGAAACCTCAATAACTTTATTCATTCTAATCCAAATTACGCTTCCCACTGCAGAACTTGATTTTCGTTTTCCAGTTGGGGCACCATTACATGGAATAAATGCTTTTTTGACTACAAATCAGCTCAAGGTAGTGACTTGCAATAAATATTTTCTAATTAACTGAATATTTGAAGTATTCCTTTTGTTATGAAATCATTTATATTCTTATTTTCATTCCGTGACTGTACTCTGAACATTGAATAAACACCTTCTTTTTCTTGTTGGTTGTCGTTGCTTCTAGACTATATGCTATGCAGACCCATATTTGGAGTTCTTATGCTATTATCCCAACACTATTTATGACTGCAACAGATAAATCATGTGTTAAGGACAATAAACATTTTGGAGTACCTAATTGTCCAAAGCAATTTTTCGTGTTTTGTTTCTTTATTTCTTATCACTGAAGCCCGTTATTAATGAGCCGTAGACAAAACTGAACAATAGATGCTGGCCTCTTTTCTTCCTTTCAAATGCTATGAATGTACAAGAAACAGATGAGGTTGATATCTGATTGAATGACCTACTTATGACCTGCATTTAAAGTATAAGGTTTTACAAAACAAGATTAAATATTCATAATCCTACTATAACCGTTACCTAAGCTGTCCAACTTCCCTAATAATCAACTAAGAAGGGCATCTCCACCTCTTCTGCCGCCATAAAAGAGTAACTCCAAAATACCATACCAGCAGTAGAGCAATGACTTGAGTAGATGTTGATAGCATAACTATGCGAATCATCTCTTTTTAGGCAACTCCTCTTTCATGTCCCTAACATATACTTCACTCTTAACACTGCCACAGCGCCACCACCTCATAAACTGCCATTTCCCTGTCCCTGTTGCCATTACTCTTGCTATGAATGTCACCCTGGTCACTACTATAGCACAATTCATTGGTACTTATATTCCCATTCATGGTAAGAGAAAATTCATAGATTGCAGATAACAATATGTCATGTTCCCTTTGTTCTTTGAATCAGAAGGGAAAGAGAGGCAAATGATGAAATTCTTTCTTCTTGATAGTCATTTTAGATAGTTGACGCAAATAATGCCTATGCTTTTCTCTTAGTTGGACTCTTGTTTTGTTTTAATGGGTTTCTGGCTTGGTATTTTCATTTGCAGCCTTATGATAAAGCAAGAAATGCTGTGGCCCTTGCCCTTAGTCCAGTTGTGCGGGCTCTTATTGACCCGGATGGAGCAATGAGAGACATAAGAAATTTAGATAATGTAAAAATACTTTGCATTCTAGTTTTGGTTACTATTTCATCTAGTACTTAAAAGGGATTTGTCTGTATTCTTTTTCTTGACTTTTCACTTTCCTATTATATTACAGATTAGCTTTTCTGAATGGTTCTTGTCCAAAGGGGGCACGCGAAAGAGTATCCAGAGAATGTGGGATCCTGTAGCCTATGCTCTCGGGTTTATTGACTGCGATAACATGAGTGCTCGTTGTATGCTCACTATTTTCTCATTGTTTGCCACCAAGACAGAAGCTTCCCTTTTGAGAATGCTCAAAGGTTCTCCTGACGTTTATCTGAGTGGTCCCATCAAAGAGTACATTACACAGAAAGGAGGCAGGTAAAAGTGAACAGAAACTAAATTTATCATGATGTGATTCTAAATATCATGTAATTGTGGACTACTTTCATCTGGCACTTACTTCTCTACAAGAACAGGTTCCATCTCAGGTGGGGATGTCGAGAGATTCTTTATGAGAGATCTGCTGATGGCCACACATATGTCTCAGGGATCGCCATGTCCAAGGTAAAGTGCTCTTCATTCTGCCATGTTAGAAAGTTTGGGAGCTAACATTAGGATAATTGTCTAACTGGCAAACACGTCTTTTTCGCCAGTTGTGGATTCACAATTAGATGACAAACACATCCACAAATTGTATGGTAGTTGGTATGGTTAAGACTTATTTAAAACTAGATGGGTTAGATGCACCTATTTGTATTTTTGTAGCCTCTTTTTTTTGTTTTTAACAAAATAGATCCTTATATAAGTAGTTATTTTGAGATATTTGTTTGCTAATAGACATAACTTTAGATGTAGTTATTTGAAGAGAATAATTAGGCTTCTTAACTTCATTTTTGAATCAAAGATATAATAGTAGAACTAAAGATAGAAAAGAATCTTTTTGTGCCAAGAGTGATATGTTACACCATAACACACGTAAATCTCCCCACTGACCTTCTAGCACATATTAATGCTAAACGTTTTCTAGAGAATCTGAATTTGAATGATCCAAGTCATACTCCTTAAACTTTCTACTATGTTTTACTTAAAGTAATAAAATAATCAAGCCGGGGAATCCAAGCCTGATGTAAGGCAGCACAACCTCTACCAGACCAAGAAAAGTGGAAGTTTTGAGTTTGATCTTAGTGCCACAATTAGTACACCAGAATCTTACTTTCGCAGTTTAAGGATTCTTGGAGTTCTGTAGAGGATGGATCCAAAGTTTTGTTTTCAAATTTAATTGTAGTCTTTTAAGGAGGCTTGAAAGAACAGAGATCAATAAAGAAGTAAGAGAAAATGGGAGAGGGGTGGAAAGAATGCCGGGCCAGGATAAGTTAAGGTTCACAATTACTTGATGAAGAGTCCCACTCTGTATTTCATTAAAAGGTAAACCCTAGATAGGCCTGTTACCAAGTAGAAAATGCATCACTTTCCATATATGTAGTCCCTAAATAGATATCATCTTTTACGAAGTCAAAAAGAAGGCAATATAACAGTTTCTGTAAGAGCTTATGACTTGGAGACCAACAGAATTTAAAAGACACATGTTTTGACTAGAAGATTTGGACTACTCAAGATTTGTCTACAATAAGTTGTAGTATTATTTTATCAAATGGAACCTAAACTATATTAAGATACGAGCATCATCAAATTCCACCTTTACCTCACCACAAAAAAATTATTACCAACACTTTTAACAAAGCTTATTGTTTTCCGTTTTGATCAATTCTAGCAACAGTATTTTAATTTAACATAACAAATAAAAAAGAACTTCAAGAAGTTCATTGCCTTGTGTGTCCCATTTAAAAATTGACTAAATTTCAAAATATTTAATTTTTGTTTGTCTACTTTATCCTTGGTCCTTATATAGTTTGCATTAACATTACTCGTCAAGGGCCTTGGGAACCAGCAGTTGCTGCCGCTATTTATCTATGATTCGCAGTTTGACCTTTTAGCTTGCCTGTGATAGTGTTCTGCAATTTGTTTGAAGACTTTGGACCGATTCTTTTCTTATTTTTTTCAGGCTACTCAAAAGAAAATCGTGAAAGCAGATGCCTATGTTGCAGGTTTTTGGTTATCCCCCCCATCTCTCTCTCTAGATATTCCCTCGTTTATAAAACTCTCTCTCTCTCTCTCTCTCTGGATATTCCCTCGTTAATAAAACTATATTCAAACTAACCAAAGGTATGCAATTAAATGGCAGCATGTGATGTCCCTGGAATCAAAAGATTAGTACCGCCAGAGTGGAGGGAGTTGGAGTTCTTTGAGAATATTTACAAACTAGTCGGTGTTCCTGTTGTCACAGTACAACTTAGATACAACGGCTGGGTTACAGAGATGCAGGATCTAGAAAAGTCAAGGTGAGCCTCTTGTAATTTAGGAAGTTGTTACTTTTGTGAAGTTGATAATTATTGAGGCAGATGGATGAACCTATTTTTGAACTTATCATCATTAGTGTACCAGTGGAATGTCATGTTAGGTAACTTTTCACCTTGTACTGGTAGGCAATTGAGGCAAGCAGTAGGATTGGATAATCTTCTTTATTCCCCAGATGCGGATTTCTCTTGTTTTGCAGACCTAGCACTTGCATCTCCAGAAGATTACTATCTTGAGGGGCAAGGCTCATTGCTCCAGTAAGGAAGCTTTCCTTTTTCTTTTATATTATTTGTAAGCAACTAAGCACCACCAGTCATATGGTTGTCGTTGATGTTGCTTGTGGGAAGAATTTATCAATCAAGAATACATATTTCTGCTTAATAAAGTTGTTGGGGAAGTATGAATTTCTGATTAATTTATTTGATGGGAAAGCCTTTATTCGGCAGTTCAGTGTTACCATATATTATCTTCATTCTCAGTAAAAGCATTTTTTTCCTTGCAGATGTGTGCTTACCCCTGGTGATCCGTATATGCCTTTACCAAATGATGAAATTGTAAAGAGAGTTACAAAACAGGTGAGTACAATTTTGGGTAGATCCATTAACTTTTTTTGCAACTGAGATACTGAAGAATGAAGCATCACTAAGATCTGCTATAGACTAGCATACGTACCAACATTATAATGGGGTTTGTTCATCATAAGTCATCAAAGATTATGTTTTGCAAGTATAATGCATCAACATCCAAAAATACCCCTCCTCCCCCAAAAATAAAGAAGGAAAAAAAAGGAGAGAAATGAAGATAAGGGAAATACATAGTCAAAAGTATTTGATTTATAAGCAGTAAAGTATAACGAATCTGACCTGTCAAAAGAATAAAATAAAAAAATCAGTCTAACATATCTGGGAGAATAAGCGCCTTCACTTGTAGGCTCGACACATCAGGTCTTTGCATAATACTAATTTATCAATTGATGATACTTTAAAGAGAAAGTAGAAGCACAATGTCCTCACTTAATTGACACTACTAAGAAAGAACCAACAATAGTTTTTATTTATTGCATGCATGCAATGTAACAAATCAATTAGTAACTGAAGTTTTTAAGTTAGACTTTCACTTTTTCTAAATTTACCCTAGATATTCAAAAATTAGTTTTACATAGGCTGAATGACACTTTACACCCTCCAAGTTACCATCCACTTTCAAAGTCGTTCCTAAAGTACATTTTTCGTCAATTGGGTCTTTAAAGTGGCATTTTGTGTTGATTCTGTTCCTATTACCCAATTTGACCATTACCTCGACCCATTTTGACCAAATTTTGACCCAACCCGACCCGGTTTGACCCAACAATAAATTTTAATATTTTAAAATAAAATAAATATTTAAAATATTTTAAAATAAAATATTATTTTAAAAATAATAATTATATTTAATATTTTAAAATAAAATAATATTTTTGTTAAATTTTAAAATAAAATATTTTTGAAATAATTTTAAAAGAGCATATTATTTTTAAAATAATAATTATATTTATTTATAATTATGATTAATTATATTTATATTTAATTTTTTTAAGTAATAATTATATTTAATATTTTAAAATAAAATATTTTTTTTAATAATTTTAGAATAAATATTATTTTTAATATTTTAAAAGAAAATATTAAATTTAAAATAATTTTTATATTTAATATTTTAAACTAAAATATAATTTTTAAAATAATAATTATTTTTTATATTTAAAATAAATTATTATTTTAAAAAGTTTAAAAAATAAATATTAATTTAAGGGAAAAATATTAGAAACTTTTATTTTTTTTAAATGAGTATAATTTCACAAAGTATAGATTCAAAAAAACTAAAGTTAAAATTTTTTAAACCTTTATTATTTTTATGAAAATTTACACATCTTTAAAAAAAATTAATTTATTTTTGTTTTATGAAATTAAAGTTTTATTTTTTTTGAATCTATATTTAATAAAAATTTACTCATTTTTTTTATAAAATGGAAAATTTTCTATTTTTTTCCCTGAAAATAATTATTTTTAAAACTTTTTAATTTATTTTTATATTAAAAAATTGAATCAAATTTTTTTATTTATCTTTTACTGTTTTTTGTATTTTAATTTCTATTTTTAGCTTTTGGTTTTAAAAATTCTAATATTAAGAATACATATAATAATGGTAAATATATTTAACTCTTTTTTTTTTTTTTTTTTCTGAAAACAAAGTTTTGCATAAAAATGAAAAAAATCTTCTTGTTTTTAAATAAAGTTTTTTTATTTTATTTTTTTTGAATCTATATTATATAATTTTTATTTTTATTTTTTAAAATATAAATATAGTTAAACATAATTATAAATAAATATAATTATTATTTTTAAAATTATTTTAAAAATATTATGTTCTTTTAAAATATTAAAAATAATAAATATTTTAAAATAATTCTTTTATTTTAAAATATTAAAATTTGTGGTTGTGTCAAATTTGGTCGGATTGGGTCAAAATGGATCGGGTTGGGGTCAAATCGGGTAAAAGGAACATAATCGACACAAAATGCCACTATAAGGACCCAATTGACGAAAAATGTACTTTAGGGATGACTTTGAAAGTGGGTGGCAACTTGGAGGGTTAAAAGTGTCATTCAGCCTTTTACTTAGAACTGGAACTATGTGAAAGATTTTAAATAAAATGTCAATGTTGCAGAGTTGATTAAAAATAGTTCGAGAATAATCAGTTTTGCAACCTACAGTTAGTGTACGACCTTTCTGACACAAAAATTACTATTATTAGCATGCATTGGCAATTTATGTTAATATACTGATACAAAAAGAGACGTAGAGTAGATAATGCGCCTCACTTTTGTGTATTAAGTAATGTTCGGGTCATTTGGAGTGATGCCTTTCTGGTCTTGGAGGTGTTAACACCTCTGCCTTTTCTTAACTCCCTTAGGGGGTCAGACTTCGTAATGAATCCCTTGACCACGCTACTCTCTCTAGCCGCCCCTCTTTCTTCGAACGATCTCATAGGCTCTTGATCATGTAAGTGTAGCTAGACTCCCCTGAGGGGAGAAGAGCGTAGCGAAGAGGGGGAAACGTTCCGCTGAGCCTATTAGCTTCTTCCGAGTTAAGAGTTAGCTTCTACTGAAACTTTTTGGCCTGTACTTAAAACCTTAAAACATTATAGATAGAATACGAGCATAAGCAAGTTTTCTGTTTTTTTTTGGTTTGGGTTGGGTTGGGGTGGGGTGGGGTGGGGGAAGGGAGATGTCCACCGAAGAAAGAGCAACTCTCCATTCTTTACAAAGATCAGACTCAAAAATGCCTCTAAAACATCTGTCATATAGATTTAAACTTTTAGAACAATTAATGCCTTAACCTGATGTAAGAGTTCATGTTTTGCAAGGTCTTGGGCTTGAACTTTCCTGCTTTCATTTAGTTTCGCCTTTGTCGTTAATACAGTTGCACTTTGTTTGGTTTGTGCAATTTGATGAATTGTGATTTGTCTCTCCCTATGCGATGAAGGGTCTCGTGTGAGTATAGTTCTTAAAGCATTATTTAAGTTGCCAGGCTCATTATCTAACAGTTTAAACTATGAAAGTTGTTAGATTAATTAATATGGTTGTAAAGAACTGGTTACTAACAATTTTCCTCGTGTTTGATACAACCATTATGTCTTGCAAGTTGTGTTTTTGGTTTGGCTTGTGTATTATAATGCTCAATGAGTTATTTCCTCATGTGCCAGTAGGGGTCACATGTGAGAGGTAGTTTATCCAGTGATATGAGTTGTTGGGCTTATTTTTAAACAACTTGAGCTTTAAATGGAATTAGTAGATTAACAAGTAAATAGTAGATTTTTGTGATCCAGATTATTTATTTTCGAAAAAAAAAAATCTTTAATACAACAGCACTAGTGACTACTAGCTAGGGGTGCAAATGAACCGAGTCGAGCCGAATATTGAGTTGCTCAGATTTGATTCGTAAAATTTATCGAGTCTAAAATAAAGTTTGATGAGCAATTTGAATTTTTTGAGCGAATATGATCCAAGTATCAATAAAAAATTGCAATTCCAAATTGTTCGAATAATTTATCGAACTTTAAAATATGCTCATATTTGAATCGTTTATATTTCGAGTCGAGCTCGAATCGAACTTTTAGTCGAGCGATGTACGAATCAAGCTTGCACCGTTTGGTTCATTTTATAGCCTTACCAGTGACTAATGAATTATATTTGTTTGCAATACAAAGTTTTTGGAAAACTTTTTGAGAGGATAAATAATACTCTATCCAGTCTCCAAAAAGAGTTCCATTTGCTATTTTTTCTTTTCAATTTGCAAAATCCTAAACCTTAAAAATTGGTTTTAATTTATTTAATTTTGATTAATACAATAGTCAATATTGGAGACTACCTGAGAAGTGTTATGATGTTCAAAAATGACATTTTGTAAATTTAAATAAATTCACATTACAATTTGAATTTTTGGATTTCGCAAATTAACTAAGATCAAACTTAAATGGATTCTTTTTGTAGAACGGGAGGGAGTACATTGCGTGCAGAACATATTCGGAAAATAATTAGTTCAATAACTTTATGTTAGTATTGTAACGGCCCCCAAATCCGGGTCTGACTTCAAGGCCGGGTTCGGTAGACCACGGTACTACCCATTCAACATAATCTTAACGACATTAATGCAATTATTATATTATCACAACATATCTCACTCTAATCCAAGGTTCTAAGACTTTTACATCTTCAAATCATAATATTAATGAATATTACATCATTACAAATATTACAATTAAATCACATTGCGTACATCTAGACAATTAAGTCTTCTTCCTTGGCGTATTCCTTTCTCTTAACCACCGCTGACCATTTAGGTCCTTCAGCTTTAGCTGCAAAAGTTTTAGAATTTCGCAAGAGTGAACATTTAATTGCTTAGCAAGTCATAGCAGTTGAATAAACAACAAAATCAAGAATCAAATATTCTTTCTTTGAAAACTTCATCAACTGAACAATAGTTGAGAAGCAGTTCGAATAAATAGGAATAAATCAAATTCCTTTCATTTTAAACATCCACAATATTCACCAAACATTCATACCGACCTTAATCTTCTTCTACTCTTCTCTAATATCTAACTTTTAACGACTATCTGCGTTTAAGTTTACACCAACTAGAGTTCATCTCATTATTATGACACCACCAATGTGTACTTTAACTTCTGAATCTTAGCTCCCCTATATTAGGGTATCTTCTCTTATGCTTACACCAGAATCCGCACTAGTTTAATCCAGTTTGGATTGGCATTTCTTAGCTTTAATGAATTTTTCACAATTCATTTTAAACACATTAACATTTGCCAAGCCGAAACAATTTGCGTGTACTCATTCATAATGCAGTTCATGAATAAACAGAACTTTAACAACTTGAACAGTTCATCTCAATGGCACATAAGTGCATATAATTGACACA
The DNA here is from genome assembly GCA_020205555.1 of Panax stipuleanatus. NCBI lineage: Eukaryota > Viridiplantae > Streptophyta > Magnoliopsida > Apiales > Araliaceae > Panax > Panax stipuleanatus. The sequence goes on from CM035120.1 coordinate 94,331,941, forward strand.
TAGCACAATTCATAGATACATATCTTATACAAATATAATACATTTGCACAAAGATAGAAAACTTGCACAAAATAATCATCTGAGTAAGTTAGAAAACTTGCCTTAAGCGTTCTTTACTGCTTGCGCTATTTCGCTCTTTGAATGCCCTATATATATCAAATAAGAACAACATACCAATTATTAGTTTACATTAACTTTATTTCTTAGTTCACGATGTTCGGGTGTTATAACTCGTAACAACGTTTAGCTTTATACGCTCCGGTTCACTTCTCTCTTAGCTTCATTCATAATCGAGACTCCAATTTCAAAGTTTCCCGATGTTCGCGTTTTATAACTTGAAACATCTCAAATCATACTCTAATCAACCTTCACGATGTTTGACTTTTATAAGTCAGAACAACGTATCACAACTAACGTCGCATAATGACTCGGCGTTCGGAAGTCCGCACGCCTTGGCTTACTTCTAATTTAGCCTAATTTATAATTTAGACTTGCATTTCAAAGTTCCTCGATCTCCAAATTTTAGACATCGAAACACTTAACGATCAACATCTGGCACGGCGTCGTGGCGTTTGGAAACGACACGCTCAGCACGCCCGATAAGCCCAACGTCACTCAGCGTCGCTCAACACGCTCCGACGTGCACGTCGCTCGGCATCCCGCGACATGCCCCAACGTGCACAACGTCGCTCGGCGTCCCTCGACACGTCCCGACGTGCACGTCGCTCGACGTCCAAAAATAGCCCGGCGACACGCCAGTGCACAGCCCAAGCCAAGCACGCCCAGCACGCCGTGCAAGCCTACGCGCCCGAGCTGCTGCACGCTTCGCCCCAGCACCTGCACGCTGCCCCTCTGGCACTGCCGCGCCCAAAAATTATCGCGCCAACCCTCTAGTGCCCAATTTCAGCTTTCCAGTTTTGGCAGTTTTGTCGCACCTACTTTGCCGCTTCATAACTTCATCATCCGATATCGGAATGGGTCCGTTCTCGAGCCATTTTCTTCCTTGTAACATTCTCTAAAACTTCCCCTGGATGAAATAATTTTTTTGATTCTCTAACTAGCGAGAAAATTGGCTCAAAAATCCTTCGTGGACCAGTTTTCGCTAAATGACGTTTTCAACGTTAGTTTTTCAAATCATCGTTACCCACTCATCCGAAGTTGGATTGAGCTCATTTTTGAGCCTACGGCTCACTTTTACTACGCTCTACAAAACACCCAGAAAATCAAACTTTTTCGGAAGCGTTCATTACCCGTAAACTTGGCCCGAAAGGCATACCAAGCCAGGTTTTTCATCATTTGACGTCTTTTACTAAAAATTTCGCCATAATTTCGTTATGGCGTATTTCTACTCCGTTCCACTTGGAACATCTCCGTAACTCATAAGAGTACATTTCCTTCTTTTTGGAATTCAAAAATTCCTTACGGACAACAATTTATGCTAGTCCAATTAACATTCCTCTACATAGTTTTCCATCCTTTACGCTTGGGCTTACGTTTTTAATTTTTGTTTTCACCTTTCATGCATATCACTAGTAGTTTAAACATGAAACCACCATTATACGCCACCTTATACTACCTTCGGATCCACCATGATCCTCCATCAAACCACAACAACATCCAACAAGCTAATTACCAAGCTAAAAAAAATGGATGAAGAGACCTTCTTCTTGGTTCTTCTTGTTCTTGATTCCTAGAAGATGGTTGAAGCTTCCTAGCTCTTCTTCTCTTCTCCTCCTTGTCCGACCACTCTCCTATCTCAATTTTGCTAGAGTTTTTCCTCTTGAATTGGGTGAATTGGTAAGGAATGAAGAGAAAATGAGCTTCTATTTATAGCCTTTGCAATAGTTGGGGTAGATTGTCATTTGACCACCTAATACTTTGGCTTCAAGACAAAGCCATAACTCAACCCTAGGCTTAACCCTAGCCAAGCCACTCAAATTGATAGACTCCACGACACGCTTGCGTGAGGTGGTAGTCGTCCGGATCGTTTCTAACAAAGTTATATGGTAGAACACTCATGACACCGCAACCCTTCGCTTATATTGAAGCGAGAACCTTGGTACAATCGCTTGCGCTAGGAAGTCTACGTTGAATGGACATTAACAACACTTTGACCCAATGCTTTTAAGCAAAAACCACAGATACAATCAACGATTGATGGGGTAGAAGACGCCGCACACAACTATGTGATGTTGTATAATAAGTCAAAGTTGAATATTAAAGAAAGCTAAGAAATAACTTAGGAATTCTTAAATAACCAAAAGATGAGAAAAAGCCTCACAATTGTATTGATAAAATCTGATAATAAAAGTTGATCATCCAATTACATCATTCATGTACCATATTTATAACAATAGAAGAAAACCCTAATTCCTAAAGGAATTGAACTACTAATTAGCAACTAATTTGGAATCAAAATCTATCTAACAAGCATCCTAATTACATTAGAATTGTAAAAGATCTAACAAATCCCTAAAAAATAAGGTAGAAATCTAGCCAAAAAGCATCAAAAATGCGTCCTCGAAAAACGTGCACAGCGCGGTAGCGCCGGTCTTCTACTGAGCAATGGCCCGGCAGCGCCATAGGTCCAGAGTGCGTTTCTTGGGTCTGCAAAACGGCGAGGCAGCGCTGGGTTTTGCCTTGGTTACGGCGCGGCAGCGCCAAGAGTCTAGAGAGTTGTATGGGGTTGCTGTTGTGGCGCAACAGTGCCAAGGTTGGCTTGGGTTCCAAAGTAGATACTTTGATGTTTTCTGCTTCTTGGCTTGGAGTAAATAGTTGTATCATATTCATGAGGTTGGACTCCAACTGAAACGTCTTTGAACTCACCCATTTCATTCCATGCTTCTCGAACAAGCCCGTTAAGTCCTTTGAAGCGTTTCGCTCGAGCTCTCGTCACAGGACCAACAGGAAATTGCACCGGATCCACTCCATGACTTCCATCCATTCCCGAGCTAGGCATGTACTCATCATTCCTCTCCTCTTGAAAACGATTTTTCCTCAAATCATCACCTACATCAAACGGACTAAGGGCAGAAACATTAAATGTTGCACTAACGTTATACTCACTTGGTAATTTCAGCTTGTAGGTATTGTCATTGATGCGCTCAAGGACTTGAAATGGACCATCTCCCTTCGGAAGTAATTTTGATCTCCTTTGAGATGAGAATCTTTCCTCCCGCATATGAAGCCAAACCCAATCTCCAGGCTCAAAGATCACTTGACGTCGTCCCTTGTTGGCATGCTTGATGTACTATTCCGTCCTCCTTTCATTGTTGAGCCTAGCTTTTTCTCATGTATCTGCTTAACAAATTCAGCCTTTTTCTTTCCATCCATGTTAGTATATTCAGACACATGTAATGGTAATAAATCCAATGGAGTTAAAGGATTAAACCCATAGACAATCTCAAATGGAGAAAAATTAGTAGCAGAATAAATATAACGATTGTAAGCAAACTCAACATGAGTTAAACACTCCTCCAATGTTTCATATTCTTTTTGATGATAGCCTTTAACAAATCAGACAAAGTTCTATTTACTACCTCGGGTTGATGTAGCACCGGGTACGAAATCAATTTGATATTCTATTCTCTGAATAGGTGGTAAACCTTGTGGAAGCTCCTCGGGAAACACATGAACATATTCCTGCAAAAGAGATGCAACAACACTAGGCAACGAAGAGTTAATCTGGTTAGTATTTAAAAACGCCTCCTTATACCGAAGTATAATCATCGGCTGTTTAGAAATTAAAGCCCTCCTCACTTCACTTTTTTTGCATAAATGTTTGTTTTTCTCTCATCCATCTTTCTTTTTTCCCACTTTTTCTTTCTCTTATTTCCCCCCTCATTTGTTTTCTTTTCCTTACTCTCTTTCTTTTGTACATGATCTTTTTGTAAATGTAATTGATCTTCATGCACTTGCTTTGGTGATATAGGACATAAAGTGACTTTACTTTGATTGTGTACAAATGAATACTCGTTTGTAAAGCTATCATGCTTCACGCGCTCGTCAAATTGTTATGGCCTTACCAAGTAACAAATGGCCCACCTGCATAGGAACCACATCGCATAATATCTCATCAACATATCGACCAATACTAAATGGAACCAATACATGTTTGGTTACTTTAATATTTCCACTGTCGTTGAGCCATTGCAAACAATACGACTGAAGATGTTTGGTTGTAAACAGGCCCAATTTCTCAACCATAGTAGTACTTGCTAATTAGTACAACTATCCCCATCAATCACAACATAACAAATCTTCCCATGAACAATACATCTAGTATGGAATAGATTTTCCCGTCACTATACCATGAGTAGCGACTTCCCTATCATCTACCTCCTCCAATGGTGGCATAGCATCGGTATCACTATCATCACCCTCGGTCTCCACCTTGCCATTGTCAAGTAACAATATAGTCCGTTGATTTGGACATTGATTCGAGATATGACCCCTGCCTTGACATTTAAAGCATCTAATATCACGATTTCGACTAAAAGAAGAAGGTTCAGTTTTACCTTGTATTTTAGTCGTCTCGGGTTTTGGCTCTACTTTAGGTCTGTTCACGGCTGTCTTCTCCTCTCGCTTCACAATATTAGGCCTCCATGATGAGCCTATAGTGGACATTGATTGCTGACCGCCTCTCCTCTTAAGTTGCTTCTCAATTTTAATGGTTATGTGTACCATATCTTCCAACTCCACATAATGTTGTCGCTCAACCAAGTCCGAAATTTCCATATTCAATCCCGCTGAAATCTGGCAATTGTCGCCTCACGATCCTCGACTATATTAGCCCTCGTCATCAACATCTCCATCTCTTTGAAATAGTCCTCTACACTCCGACTACCTTGCTTAAGATTTTGTAAACTCCATAATAGGTCTCGGTGGTAGTGTCTTGGCGCAAACCGCTGCTTCATCACGGTTTTCATCTCCTCTCAGGTTTCAAGTATTCAGTACAATGCGAATAAATGATGCCGACCTTCAATCTCATGTGACTACAACGAAGATGACTACAACAAGTAGAAGTACTCTAGTTCACATTTTAACTATTCCTAGGTTATGCAATTGTTCCCACCTAGTGCACAAGTGATGTTTTCTTTTTTCCGAATTGAGAAACATTCATGTGAAAAACAAAACGTATAAAAATGGGTAACCAAAAAAGAAATAAAAAAGAAGAAAAAAAGTACCATGGTGGAGAAGCTCAAGCTATCTCCTGCTCCTACATAATCTACATGAAGTCTCTCCTTTTTTTTACTGTCATAAGAAAACATGTAGAATCTTAGTAACTTCTTGATTAAATATGCAGAAATCCATTTAATTCTCAATTCCTCATCAATTTAATAGCTAATTATGTCCTTTAAAGTTTCCCTTCACCTTCTAGTTGCCTCCAAAAGGGGGCCAAGATCTGAGTTATTGATGGTGAGACCAAAATTTTTTCGGAGCAACACAAGAATTAGCCAATTTGAGGCCAGTTTAATTACCAAGAGAATGAGCTTGCAGTCACCTTGTAGGGGAGGTGGAGTGAAACCATCTTCCGATATTGTCCGGTCTTCAATAGTTATCGTGGACCAATGATATGGTAAATATTTTAAACTCTTTGAAGATAAAAGTTATAAAAAAATGGTCGAGAAGCTTATCCTTCATTTTCATGGGAATTTATGTGCTTAGAATGATTTTATTGTTGATCTCTTTCCATGCTGGTAGAAAAAAGACTTTTAGTACTCATCTAACTATCTTGTATCCAAACCATTTTAAGTATGAAAGCGAAAGCGAAAGCGAGGTGGTAAACCTTATAGTAAGAAATATACTCCAAATTTGAATTAGGAGCCATTTCCTTACAACTCTATGTAACTGTCCAAATTATAATCAGGTGGTCTAAATTAAACCTCTGTCCACAAAATTGTTTGGAGGCCAGCACAAACAATTGTGTGGACGAGGCCCCACATTATAAAAAAGACTATGTGCCCTTATTTTAAAAAACTCAATCCACACAATTTTTTGGCGGATGGAGAGTTTCTCTCTTATTGGCAAACACCGGTCCGGAGGCGAATGAATAGAAGTTTGTAGTTTTATTTTTCCCTTAGGTTTGATTACGGGAACTTTGTAGTCAAATTTGATACTTAAATGTTGTAATTGTGTTTGCTCCTACCTTGTGTTATAAATGAAACAATTTGTATTTTTATTTTGGAATAGATATGAAATGATCTAATTACTGAATAGTTCATGCTTGGCTGACTTATTAGCTTGCTTGACTCATTCAGTTTGCAGCAAAGTATTCGAACATTTAGGTCCATTGAGCCAGTGGCGGAACCAGAACGTTTTTAGAGGGGGGTCAAATTACATCAGTAAAAAAAATTATTTATTGACGCTTATAGTGCTTCTTTCGGCTATACGACTGAGAGGAGACAACTGTATCCTGCGACTCTGCATAATTTGAAAATGTCTCAAAATTTTGGTCAATATCAAAATTTATGTAGAAATATTATTTTTATGTTTCATGTAGAAATACGTGAGAGGGATTTATGTAGAAATATTATTTTTTATGTGAAAATATCAATTTTCTATATAGAACAAAGAAAATTAATCCAGAAAGAAATTAACAAAGGGGAGTCTCTGAAGTAAATTCATGATGTTTAAAAATATAAAATGTTTGTAGAAAATAATTTGATAAATAAAGAACTTGATTTTTGTGATCATTCTTCAACCTCAAGTAGCGACCTAGATTTGATTGTATTTTAAGTTCTTTCATTTGAATTTCATTGTAAAATAAAATTTATTCTATTTTTTAATTTATGGAGCGCATGTAGAAAATTTTGGACTGCTATTATAAACTACTATTATTATACATATATGCATGTGTGTGTGTGTGTCTATATATATATATATATATATATATATATTGATTATTAATATATGTATGATATTGACTATTAATAGATGTATTAATATATAGGCTGTGCAGAATTTTGGTCTTGCCTTCTTGGTGCCGCCCTTGCATTGAGCTGAGAATTGCTTCAGTTGCTTGGGCTTAAATGGTAAATTTCATGTTTGGGAAATTACCTTATTGACCATGATGTCTCAAACATCTTTGTTGGAAAGCTAAATTTGTTTGTAGCCAATAAATAAATTGAAAGAAAGATACATCTTTAAGGCACTCCTTTAGTTTCAGAATGATTCTTTCCAAAGAATACACTTCATATAATGACATTAGGCCGGCTATCAGCCTACTATTATTTGACATTAGCATTTGAAATGGATTTAGTTCATATATAGGTCCTGCTATGATGGCCTGAACAGTCTGATTACTGTGTTCAAGTTGCATGTCTAGTTGTTTACCATATTATGAGCCGAAGAGTTTACCTATTTTGTACCATATCCTCTTCTCTTAAAATATATACATATCATCCTCTCAGGTCCTGGCTTTATTCCCATCCTCCCAAGGTTTGGAAGTCACTTGGTCATCCGTTGTCAAAATTGGACAGTCTTTATACCGTGAGGGGCCTGGTAAAGATCCATTTAGACCTGATCAGAAGACACCTGTCGGAAATTTCTTCCTTGCTGGCTCATATACAAAACAGGTGACACTTTCTGTAGTGCACTATATTAAAATGCTTGATCGGTACATGTCTGATATTTGTGCTAAGATTCCTATGAAGTAAAAAGCAGTTAATTTGGATTATAAATGATTTATGTTTGTGCACATATTAGTCAGATCTATATAAACTGTAACATGCTTGGGATACAATTGGTGGGAAAAAAAAGAAAAGAAAAAAAGAGCAGATTCTTTTCAGGAACCTGATTATATGCAAAATTATACGAACCATGTCTTTTTCTGTAGTCTGTGTGGTTATTTCTGTATGACCTGCTTTGGACAATGTCTAAAAAAGCTCTCCGTAAATTATTTAAAAGCCCCTGGTACTTGCTATATCTGTGTACAATAGGTATAATCAATTCTTCAGAGCATCATTTCTTCATGAAAAGAAAATTCCATCGTTTTTAATACCTTTTTTCCCCAACAGGATTATATAGACAGTATGGAAGGAGCAACTCTGTCAGGCAGGCAAGCTTGTGCCTATATATGTGATGCTGGAGAAGGACTGGTGGCCTTACAAAAGAAGATTGCTGCCATTGAATCCAACAAACTTACAGAAGCTGAGTTGAGCCTCGTCTGATGCATTAGGATAGTCTGTATAGTAGAAAGCAGGAAGCCTCGGATCAGTCTACTAAAAGGTAGTCCCACAAATTTATGCACTTTCCTTGTATATGTAATTTGATCGAACTGCCGGAGAATATAATGCGTGAATTTATGTCATATCAGAACCAGTTCTTGCCAATAGTTCGTGTTCATTGGCTCGCGTTGTGATCATATTCTACCGTGAACAACAAAGATAATTCTGACTATGAAATAAATACATTTTCTTGGCCTATAAAGAGTAAACGTTATGAGAAATTCTTTGTTGTAGTCCAGTTGGTGAAATAATGTCCATTGGGACAACGAATAGACTTTTGCAGAGCATTGTACATTAAACTACATGCCAAAGCATAGCCATCGGTCTTTGAAATAATGTGTTAATTCACAAGGAATTAACGTTAATGAAGAAGTATAGGGACATGACAATTATTTTATTTTTGACAACACACCCTTAATCAGTTCTTCTTGTGATTTTTTACATGGACATCATGTCATATTTTTTGTCCTGTTAATATCAATTCCATGATTAATTTTACTAAAATGGGTATGAAATAATTGAGTGCCAAATGAAGAATGAATTATAAATTTAAGGAACAAATCGTGTTGCTTCTTGTATATTAGTGTTCGTCTAACCGGATATAATATCAATATTCATTTGACGCGTTGTCTAGTGCCCTGAAATTTTCCCATGTTACTGTCAAAATTCATGGTTGATATTGCAACTTCTTTAAGAAAATATTGTCGACATTTTCGAATTCTACTTCCACTTCTGATTATAGTTTCAAATCTAACCACAGCGAGTAAATATCATCAAGTGCGAGACTACAATTTCTAGTATCTAACATCTTATAAAATAAAGGGCGTTTGAAATGGGACATGACTCATGACTCATGGGTTACAATATAATACATTGAGGAATCTATCTCTATACATAATATGAGAGGTTCTGCAGCTGCCACTTGGCAGCCTGATAGACACATTTTTATAATTTTATTATATCCGTTTTTATTAGGGCCCATTCGGTAAGTGTTTTGTTTTGTTTTATTTTATTTTTTATAATAATTTATAAAAACGTTGTTTGGTAATTATTTTTGTTTTTTTTTTATTTTGCAAACGTTTTTATTTATAGGTCCAAAATTTAAAATAAAAAAAAAGACGTTTTTGTTTTGTTTTTTAAAAAATAAAAACACGGGAAGGATTCTTAGTTTAATGAGGTTTGGGCATCAAACTTTGTTAGAAGCAAAAAGTTCAATGTTTTTGTAGATAATGTATATAGATCATTTTTTAGCCCTAATTTCATTCTCTTCTCCAAAAACAAACCTCAATTTCTCTCACCCAATCTAAGATTCTTCAACCTCCATTAATTATAGATCTGGGTATGCGTTGGAGAGAGAAACCAAGAACTCACGGATAAGCCATTTGCCGTTATTTTTCTTTGCTGGAACAATTCCTATGCTATTAGAAAAAAATTTACTTAGATTCCTCTGCTGGATTCGGGAACCATGGATCACCCCTGCTGCAACTATTAGAAAAAAATCTAGCATAGGAATTGATTTTTCTTTTGAATGCGAGGAGTAGTTTTGTAATAAAGAGTAGAGATTGCTTGAAATTTCATTTATTTTGCCTGTTCTTCCTCCTTCCACACAAGTATAAACCTGGTTTCTTTTGTTGAGATAAAATGACGTTATTTTTTTATAGTTAAAACTTCACTTAGGAAAAAAGAAACATGTTTGTTTTGGTTTTTGTTATTAATGTAACAAAATGCTACTCAAACGTGTTTTGTTTTTTCTTTTAAAAAACAACACAAAATAAAAACATTGTTAGTACTTTTATTATAAAAGTAAAAACAAAAACAAAAACAAAACGTTACCAAACAAGCCCAGTTTATATGTTTATTTTATTTAACTAATATTTTTTATTTTGTTTTATAAAATTTATTACTATATCTGTTTCAAAATTAGATATACAATTTGATTTTTGAGATCAAATAATGACATAAACTTTAAAATTGATATGACTCATAAAATTTGTAATTTAATAAATTTTGTCATTAATAGTTTTTGTTATACTATACAATTATAATAATTGTATCAATTAAAATTAAATAAATTCACATCAATTTAAAATTTAATATACTGTCGTTTTACCTTAAAAGTCAAATTTGTTAGAGTTTGCATATTTAAATTTGATGATGAATGAGTTTAATGTATATTTGTACCAATATGATTTGTACAGTACTTATAAAGATTTGATCAAATGTACAAGGACTTGGATTAGAAAGATCAAATAATTTTAGGTTAATCTTAAAGAAACTAACTTGATTTATTAGGTGTTGACGTCGGAAAAAAATTGACGGGTCGGGTCATAACCCGGATCTTTCTCTCTTCCTAAGTTATGTTTACCCTTACTCTTTTTATTTGTGAAAAAAGTTTTGAAGAGTTTTTTAAAAAAAGGCCAACATGCATCATGTCGACGATTTGAACGTTTTACAGAGTCGCCAGTTGGTAGATATGAAATGGTTGTACCAACTCAACCGAGTTTTGTTTAAAAAGAGGTCCAATTGCTGGACACTGTCGAAACTTGATATTTAAAATCAAAATTTTGAGTTCGGGGGTTTGGTTAAGTGTGGGGAAGGTGTTAGGCACCCCACAACTCCCGTGTAAACACGGTATCGCATCTTTTCAATATTTTCTTTTTAAATCTGCAATGTATGTGTATGAATGCTGGAAAAAATTGGGTCTATGCTTGATTGAAAGTATGTTTATGCATCGTTGAACCTATATACGAAGGGTTTGATTTGATTTGCAAAAAGTCTTTGATTTGATTTGATTTGCAAAAGCTTTTTCTTTCGATAAGATTTATTGAAATGACATTTTGAAAGCAAATTTTCAAACCCTTACGTTAACATAGGAATTGAAGTATATCGATACTTCAGTTATATCTTTTCAGCCTTTTGGCTCAATTTGAATGGTGATTGTCGGGTTGCGAAGCATCCTCGATCACAAAATATATAAAAGTATCGGTCTTCTCATGGGCATGACAGCCATCAGAGTGACTCTGACACGACAAACTATATTTTCACTATATTGAGACCTTAAATTCGGATAACCGTTTTAAAGTCTTTTGTATGTACACTTTTTTACAGAAAAACTAGCAGGATACATTTGTAAAGTAGAGTTTGTCCATCATGGGAATCAGATTCTGATCTGTTTAATCATGAATTCCACGATTCCTAGCCTCACATAAGGAGACCAATAAAACATGCACAGCCATATATGTACAGAAATATATCCAACATCGCTAGAACCAATGATTCATCAGTAAATTCTGGCTCACACATGGCCGAAGCATCTCGTTCCCACTAGATAGCGATCTAAGGCTGCGAGGTTGCTTTTATAATTGAAACTAGAAAAATGCTAGATTTAAATAAATTTCAACCATTCTAGCTTCCCGGTTCTGTCTGGACCTATTTTGAACCGTTTGAAAGCTAAAATTGACGAGATTTAAAGAAATCTAGTTCGCCTGTAGAAATATCAGTGCCGATTCATATCAAATGAATATTTAAGGCAACCATTTAATAAAATGAGTAAAGCAATATATATATATATATAATTATATATATACGAAAGCTGTAAAGGGCGATGAGTTTTCATTACAATGCCCGGACTGGAATGTAAATATATATATATATATTATAAAAGATGTAAAAAGCCACGAAATGATCTAGGCTTGACAGAATGAATATATATATATATATATATATATATATATATATATATATATATATATATATATATATATATATATATAAACGGCGACGGACATTCTATCCTTTGCCCGGACTGAAATGGAAATATATATATATATATATATATATATATATATATATATAATTGTAAAAGAGCCACAGAATTAACCAGGCTTGACAGAATTAAAATATATATATATAAAAGCTGTAAAAGGGCAATGGACATTCTATCTTAGGCCCATATATATATAAAAGTAATAAATGACCACGAACTGATCCAGGCCTAACTGAAATTTAAATATAGACAAAAAAATAGTCAAACCGGGACTGGAAAGATAACCCAGTCCGGTGAAGGGTGCATATATATATATATATATATATAAAAGCAATAAACTACCACGAATTTGATATCCAGGCTTGACAGAATTAAAATATTAGTATATATATAGTTAAATATATACAAAAAAATCCAAACCCGGACTGGGAAGATAACCCAGTCCGGCGAAGTTACTCAAAACGAAGATATTAGTATATAAAAGCTGTTAGAAATGACGGATCGTCAATCCGAGTTGTATAAATGCCAGAAAATACATTTAGGTACTAAAATGTACCAAAAGTTAGGAAAAACGGCCATGGAACTAAGTTCCGGGCATATTTAGAAAACGAAATTTAATGTGCAAGTGTATAAAAGTGCTATGAGGTAATATAAACTTTTTGATCGTAAAAATACTCACAATGGACTGCTACACGGGCTTTTTGCCAAATCGTAGGCTTTAAACGTCCGATTCTACCACTCAGTTTTTGATATGTGGTAGTATGTGGTATATCTACGTATTAGAGTGAAAAAATTTAGGTTTTGAAGACAAGAAAATGGCTGAAAAACCAAACGGGCAGGGGTTCAGAGCGTTTTCGAACTATCAAATGAGCTGGGGGTGCACTCATATATATAGACCCGAGAGAAGCAGCTTTACCTGCCGCAGCCTGCAGGTAGAGGTGCGGCTCCACGTGGCGGGGCCAACGTGATGGGTCTCGTTGCATCAAAGTACGTGCACTTTAAGCAATGCGAGGTCAGATTCAAAACTTTCTAACTTTTGATCGGAGCGTCCGTTTGAGGCATGCTGTAACTTTCCGAAAAGCCCTCGCTGAGAGTGTTGCAATGACATAGGATAAAACATTTTCTGAGTCCAAAAGACGGGTTCGTAACCAGGTCTTTGATTCCTCGCAGTTTGTCCGTTGAGCTGTCTTGCGTTGTTTTCACTCGGGATCATTGCTATGGTTCGTTCTGACCTTGGTGGCATCAATTCGGCTTGAATTTGACCGAATCGACTTCAAGCTAGTAAAATAACAATTTTTCCCCTCTCGAGGTTGCCTTTAGTGCTGGCATGGCCTTTGGCTGACGTTTTTGGGTTGTTTCCAAGATTTGGATCCCAGTAGAGTCTGTTTGTCCTCAGTGTTATCTTCGAGGCTGACTTGGTCATTCCAGGTTTTTCTCTGGAGATGTTGTGAGGCTTCAGGATTATTTCCAAAGTTGACCTGACCTCCCGGGTTGAGACCGAGGCTGACCTGTACTTCTCGGGTTGAGACCGGGGCTGACCTGGACCTCCCGGGTTGAGACTGGGGCTAAACTATACTTCCCGGGTTGAGACCGGGGTTGAACTGATGGCTCGGTATTGAGATCGAGGTTGATTTAGTGGCCCGGTAGTGAGTCTAGGGTTGATTTGATGGCCCGGTATTGAGACCGGGGTTGAACTGATGGTCCGGTATTGAGACCGGGGTTAATTTGATGGTCTGGTATTGAGACCGGGGTTGAACTGATGGCCCGATATTGAGACCGGGATTGATTTGATGGCCCGATATTAAGACCGGAGTTGAACTGATGGTCCGATAATGAGACCGAGGTTGATTTGATAAGGCAGTCTTGCCCTCCTACAGTATTAGTAACAGGGAAATAAAATTTTGAGTGTCTACAGATGCCCCTCTTTATCATGTTCATGCAATGCAATGGAATGAAATAGGATAAAGATTGCTAGATACGAGAAATGCAAATGCAAAGGTAAGGCAATGCATGGCATGATACGTGATGAAGGTTAGATGCCTTCGAAGGGTATGGGGCTATCACTGACTATTCACGTCATTACCTGATGGGGATAACATTATCCTGGATAGGCCTTGGTGTTGGCTGGGTACCATTGGTAGGTTATCAAAGTTAGGCTATCACAGACTGTTATCGTCACTTTTCCCCGGGGATGACGATATCCGTGATGGACCTGTCGACTTTGATGGGGATGACAATTATTGATGCTACCTTGGTTTGAGACCCATGGTTTCCCCCGTCTGTCAATACTCTCCGTAGGGCATATTTTCCTTTGGCTGATGCCGTTGTACATTTCTGAAGGCTCCTCTGTGGGGAACGTATCTCTGTTGTTGAGTTACCTTAGTAAGTGCTTTCGATGCCCATTCTGACAATAATTTACACCGATAGTTTGCAACAGGGGGTTGAATCACCAATCCTTCTTGGTGCTCCTTCTAAGGATGTGTATAACAGATTCCATCATCTGTCCTTTATGGAGATAGATTGATATACTGTTTTCACCACTGGATCATTCCTGATGCTTCATTGGAGATGAGCCAACGACTAAACTGTCATCGGTCAGTACCCAACGCTTCGCTGGGGTTGTGCCAACGGCTGAACTGTCATCGGTCTGTACCCGACGCTTCGCTGGGGTTGTGCCACCGGCTGAACTGTCATCGGTCTGTACTTGATGCTTCCCTGGGGTTGTGCCTACTGCTGAACTATCATCGGTCTGTACCCGACGCTTCACTGGGGTTGTGCCAACGGCTGAACTGTCATTGGTCTGTACTCGACGCTTTAACAGTGTTGATTTTTGGCAGTTTGTGCCGTTTTTTGGTAGTTTTTTAGCAGTTTTCCTCCTTGATCCCCGAATATTGCTTCGGGATGATAATCAATGGTTTTCACAAAGATTTTCTTTCTGTCAGTAATTCCCAGCTTGTACGCAGGATTTCAGGACAATCTGCTTAATCGCGCAGCAGGTTTTTCTCAGATTTGACTTTTTAGCTCATATAAACTCCGTTTTAACTCACACTGGACCAAGCCGGAGGGGGTGGGACCCACCCAGGGGAGCCGCAGGTAGAGGTGCGGCAGCCATAAGTGGGCCCGCTTCTACCTGCATTTTTAAAATGCGCAGCAGCGAGCTCATAAACTCATTTTCATTTCGAGTTTCAAACGGAATCCGATTTTCTTTTTCAGATCTACGGATTTCGGGCAGATTTTTCCATATTCCGTCAGCGGCTGCATGTTCTGCACATCTCAGGTAACATTTTACATCCTTTTTTCGCAAGTTTTGACCGTTAAAAGCATGTAAACCACGTAGGGTGCTATTAGACGCAATGTATGCTTATATAACCTGTTAAAATTTTTTTGACTTCATAAGTGTGCATATTTTACTGCATTGCATGTTTTAACGTAAGAAAAATTAAATTCTGAGACAGTCATATTTTGCTTTTTTGATCAGTTTACTTATCCTTTTTGGGGCCTAGTGAGCCTGAATTTTCAACTAAAAATGTCCATAGTAATTTGGCTACCATGTGAAGTTTACTTTTGATTTTATTTTATAAATATGAACTGTTTCTGTTTTTGGGAAGGTATACTACTGAATGGCCACTTAGACATGCCTATGTGCATGCAGACAGTCCATTTAATAAACATGCAATTTTGACTCTACTGGGGATTTTTGACTGACCTATGCACATGTTTAGGATTTAGAAATTCATAAAATACTGATTTAAATTAATAAGCCATAGGTTTTAGGCTTACCACACCCTTTCTGAGGTGATTTGAAGACTTTATCCAGGTGATGGACCGAGACAGACCCGACAGTGCTAGCAGGGTAGTTTTAGGAGTTAGAAGGAGGCGAGCTTCTGATGTTCCTCAGCCACGTCCAGCTCGGCCGCCTCGCATATTAGCAGAGTCGGTGATTCATCTAGCCTAGGATGAGCCGCCGATTGATATAGATGATGAGGAGGCTCCTTTTGCTGCTCCCGTCCCAGGACAGGCCCCACATGCGGAGCTTTCAGGCATTGTTGTGCCCACCCAGGAGCTGTTGGGAGACTTGAGTCGTCATCCATCGAGGTTTCTTCATGCCAATGAGGTGACTTGAAGTTTTCTTCTCTCTGGATTCTCTTTTTTTCTTTTGCCATTCTTGGGGCACAGGTTTTTGACATGGGTTGGCATTTGATGCAGGTTCCTGGCTTCACGCAGCCTTAAGGGAACTGGTTCAACGTGCATTCCCTCTACCACACTTTGCACCAGGAGTACAAGGATATCATTGACGGCTGGGGGTTTCAGACCTTCTTCTCTATTCTTCCCCGCCGTTGCCCCTGGGGTTATATGAGGGCTGTGTCTGAGAGCTGGTTCCACCAGACTCAGTTTCTTCACTTGTTAGACTTTGAAGTGATGATGACGCCTATGGATTGGAGGTTCATCACCGGTATAGAGTTCGAGGGTGAGCCCGTGCCTGTTGTGGCCGATATTATGCCCACTGTCGTTAGATCTCTGCTGGGAGTTCCTTTGTTGGCGCTTAAGGGTCGGACGGTCCGATCTGGTCCCTTGAGCATAGATGCCCAGAGTGGGGCTTTACTTGAGCCTCCGCCTGATGATTAGAGGGTTAGGGATCGCATCCTGAGGCGATCGTTTCTGGTGATCATCAGGGGTTATTTTCTGTCGGACAACTCATCAACTGTGTCCTTTGCCCTGGTTAGTGTCACTCGACATGTAGAGCGCCTTAGTGAGTTTGATTGGTGTTCCTACATCTTTGCCTATTTTCTCTGAGTTTTGCGCATGCTCTCAGAGGGTTTGACGAAGGCTTGGTTAGGGTTCTACCCATTTTTACTGGTGAGTACATCTTTCTTATACCTTTTTGATTTTTGCATTTACATTTGTCAGTCTTGGTCATTGAGGACTTTTGATATTTACATGGCCAGTTCAAGGCGTATAAGAGGCTTCCTTGCCTACGGCCCGCCAATGCTTTAGGTTTGGAGACCTATCCTTGAGGACGGCGTTGACATCACTTCACTCTGACGGAGGTCCTTGTTGCTGATGGCTTTACTCATTCCCGCCTACAATTGGAGCTTTTGACAGCCGGAGCGATCTCGTGGATCCCATATACCTCTGAGTTTTTGACTATTAGATTTTAGGGAGGCTTCCCTACCGGTCGGGAGTTTGCATTATCGACCCGCAGAGTCCCATTTTTGACAGAGGGAGCCTAGGAGCTCTATCTAGGAGAGCGTGCTATCCGAAGTATCACGGGTCAGATCCGTAGTCCCTTTGTTCCTCTGGCTTGGCATTATTGTCCATTGGTCCAGCCACTGACAGATATCCCTATGGAGGGCGTAGACGGCTTTACCCTATCAGAGGGCCCTTACAACCAGGAGGCATTCAGCGGAGCCCTCGCATGATTGGAGCTCAGACTCCTGCACCCAGTTCATGGCAGACATGGTGCCTGGGTCTGTGATGATGATAGACTAGATAGCTTGCCTCAAGGAGCCTACTCACTTGGACCAGCTGGATGTCGGATTGATGGTCGTGGTTCGGGCCCTTAGATAGGGTAGCACCATTCTTCCTATGATATTGGCCGAGATGCTGAGAGCAGCCACCCACTGCAGTACCCACCCGGAGGGGTTTTTTAGAGGCAATTCGGTCTTGCTGTACGTATGGCTCATGTCCCATTTATGACCAATTAGATTTTTCAGACACCAGGGGTATTGTTTCACCCGTTAGATAGCCATGTCTTACTCTTTCCAGCCAGCGGAGTGTACCGACGCAGAGATATGGTCAGCATTTCTGTTTGATATTGCGCATCCATTCTCGATTCTGCATGCTCAGGGCTAGTCTCCCTCTATAGCTTCATCACCCATGCATCTGGCATGGACTATTTACCCCTAGCGGGATTGAGGGGAGTGACTACTTACCATCCTCTAGCTGGTATGGGCCAGTTCAATCAGTTTCAGAGCCTGCATCAGTTTGAGGGGGCTATTGATCAGAGGATGTGAGCTTTGTCTATGTCGTCTGCTGATTTGATTAGAGTGTACGAGTGTTGGACTCATAGGGAGAGGGCTGATTTCTCCAGTAGCCATCCGAATCATTCTCCAGAGTACTCAGCGTGGTTGGAGGCCGATATATCATCAGTTGTATTCATCTAGTCAACTCCGATAGTGTATTCAGATGAGGAAGAGCCTATGGAGGATCCTGATTCTCCCACTAAGGATGAGTTGTTCATCGGTCTAACAGTAACACTAGTTAGTGATTCGTCGATCATTCCTGTTGGGACAGATCCAGCTTTGGCAGACGCATTAGCTAGGATAACCTTTGAGAGAGATCAGGCTAGAGCGCTAATGTTGACTGCCCTGTCTGGCAGAGAAATAGCTTTCGCGGAGAGAGGTGAGGCTCGAGCCACTCGAGATATGACATTGGTTGAGAGAGACAAGGCTCGATTTTCTCGAGATGCTACTTTTGTTGATATTGAGGATACTTTGATTGCCAGGGACGCATCTTTTGCGAAGAGGGATGAAATTTGATCTGCCAAAGATGCAGCCCTTGAGGATATTGAGGAGGTTTTGATTGCCAGGGATGCTACTTTTATGGAGAGGTACGGGGCCATAGCTTCCCGGGATTTCCACATTGCCGACAGTACTGCTCTCCAATCTTATACTCATGGTCTGGTTGTCGAGACTAGTGTTTATATTGATGATCACAGCAAGACTATGTAGATGGCTGTGGATGTTCTGACTCGTATGGAGGCTGAGGGTATTGCACTTGCAGCAGCTCCTCCATCTTTAGAGAGAGATGCCATGTTGGCATTGTTGTCATGCTTATCCATGGTTCCATATACTAGCTTTGTTTTTCCTGCACATACTAGATCAACCATTTTTGTCATGTACAGTACACATTGTATATATCAAATAATATTATATATCAGCGAAATATATTTTGATTCACTTCCCTGTTTGGATATCCATTGTCATTGCTGAGTGAGTACCACTTCTTTCCTGACTTGCTGTTGTTGATATATCTTGAGCTTCTCCTTGATGGACTGACAGTGAGATGTTAGAGAGTATCTCAGATAGACCTACTGACCAAGGAGGCTTGATAGTTTTTAGGTTTCATATGGTTTCGGTGTCTTGGAACTGATTTTTATTGGTTTTTGTTTTTTCTTGAAGGTCAAACCGCACCATAAATGGTTGCCTATGACTCCCGGGTGTAAGGAGATCAGGTCATTCGTAGTTCAGTTTATGTGAGAAAAGCTTAAGAAGTGTCTCTTTTGAGTTTGTCTTGATGAATTTTTGAGTTGTTGTTTGGTTTGATCGCACCAGGAATGGCTGCCTATGTACTCCCGGGTTGAGGGAGATCAGGTCATTCGTAGTTCCGGCTTCTAGTGAAAACCGGACTTGATTTGATTTGCAGGACCAGGATGCGGATATGCATGTGTTTAAGACATAATACCTTTTTATGGTGTCTGAGTTGATGAGTTGGGGAAATTCGATTCCGTCATTTTCTTGCAATCTGATAGCTTCTCCCGTCAACACCTCCTTAACAATGACAGGGCCTTCCCAATTAGGGGCGAACTTTCTTTTGGCTTCGTCTTGATTGGCCAAAACTTTCTTTAGCACCAAGTTATTTTCTTTGAATTGCCGTATCCGGAGTTTCTTGTTGTATGATCGAGCAATCCTCTGCTGATACAACTGCCCATGGAAAATGGCTGTAGCCCTCTTTTCATCTATCAGGGACAGTTGGTGGTATCGGTCTTGCAACCACTAATCTTCATCCATCTGAGAGTCGATTAACACTCGCAAGGACTCCATCTCTACTTCTATGGGAAGGACTACTTCCATGCCATAGGTAGCCCTAGTAGAGGTATGCATTGATGTCCTGTATGCTAACAGGGTTAGAGGCAGCAGGTCAGTCCATTCTTTGTGATTGGCGGACATTTTCTGCATAATATTTTTATTGTTCTTGTTGGCCGCTTCGACAACCCCATTCATCTTGGGCTGATAGATGACGAAATTGAGATGCTTAATATGGAACTTGCTACAGAGCTCTTTCATCATTTTATTATTCAAGTTTTTGGCGTTGTCTGATACGATCACCTCCGGTTGTCCATATCGACAGACGACATTGCTTTTGATGAAGCCATTGATGACCTCTTTGGTGACTTTAGGGAAGGAGGCAGCTTCAACCCACTTGGTGAAATAATCAATCATGGTGAAGATGAATTGATGACCATTGCTGGCCTTGGGTTCGACTGGACCTATCACATCCATTCCCCACATGGAGAAAGACTATGGTAAACTCATGTTTGCAGCTTATTTGGAGGAGCGTGTATGGCATTTCCATGTACTTGGCATTGAAAGCATCTCCTGACATGATCGTGACAGTCAGCTTTGAGAGAGATCCAATAATGTCTTGTTCTTAATATCTTCTTGGCCAGTAGATGATCGCTCATGTGTGGACCACAAACTCCATCGTGGACTTCATCCATCAATCTCTGGACTTGCTCTTTATCAAGGCATCTTAACAGGCCTATTCTAGTATCCCTTTTGTATAGTGCATCTCCGCTTAGATAGAACTTCATAGCCATTTTGTGAATCCACTTCCGCTCGGATTGGCTTGCCTCATCAGGTGTAGATCCATCTCGGAGATATTCCTTGATGTCTTGATACCAAGGATGTTTGATAGGAGGTATTTCATCTGATATGTCTCTAATGTAATTCCCGTATGTCGGGGCCTTCTGACTTGTGAATTTGATTCAGGGAATCCTACTCCTATCGGATATATGGATCAAGGAAGCCAACGTTGCCAATGCATCAGCGAAGTCATTCTTACCCCGAGGTATATGGATGAAGGTTATGTCTTCAAACTTCATGGATATTTTGATGACCTGCCGATGATAGGGCAGTAAATACAGTTCTTTGGTGTGATATGCCCCAGTGGTTTGTCTGATTACCAATTCAGAGTCTCCAAAGACTAGTAAAAGTTTGATACCTATGGATTGGGCTAACTTCAACCCCCGTATGCAGCCTTTATACTCAGCTGTGTTGTTGGTGTTGCCAAATTACAGTTTGGTAGCCACAAGATATTGCTCTCCTGTACCAGAGATAAGGACTGCCCCAGCTCCGGCACCCTCCATGTTTACCGCTCCATCGAAATACATTTTCCATAGTTGGACTATATTCTCTTATTGGAGTTGTTGAATTGTTATGATCCCATCATCCGGGAAATAAGTCTCCAGGGGCTAGAACCATCCTGATGGTGCTTCGGCTAATTGATCTGCAATGCCTTGACCTTTGATGGACTTCTGAGTCACATAGAAAATGTCGAACTATTATAGGATCAACTGCCATTTGAACAGTTGATAATTCAATATTGGCTTGTTGAATACGTATTTCAGTGGATCCATGCGGGATATGAGGTAGGTCGTATGCCCTTGGAGGTAATGTTGTAACCTCATTGCGGCCCATGCTAACGCACAACACATCTTTTCGATCAGGGTGTACTTTTGTTCACCACTGCTGAATCTTTTGCTGATGTAGTAGATGGCTCTCTCCTTTCTACTATCATCTTTCTGTCCCAGTATACAACCCATTGCATTGGCATTGACGGACAAGTACATAAATAGGGGAACTCCGTCCCTTGGAGGTACCAAGACTGGTGCTTCGATCAGCTGCTTCTTATTGGCAAGGAAGGCTTTCTGACAATCCTCGTTCCATTTGGTGGAGGAATTCTTCCTTAGTAGCTTGAATATGGGTTCACAAGTTGCTGTGAGCTGGGAAATGAACCTGCTTATGAAATTGATCCTTCCTAGGATCCTGCATATCTCCTTCTCTGTTCGAGGTACTGGCATCTAATTGATGGCTTTGATCTTGGTAGGGTCTAGCTTAATGCCTTGATTACTCACTAGGAATCCTAACAACTTGTCTGATTTGACCCCAAAAGCACACTTGGCGGGATTTAGCTTGAGGTTGTACTTACATAACCTGTTGAACAGTTTTTTGAGATGGTCGATGTGCTCGTCCTCCCTTCGGGATTTGATGATGATGTCATCCAAATAGACTTCTATCTCCTTATGCATCATGTCATAAAACAGGGCCATCATGGCTCACTGATACGTGGCGTCGGCATTAATGAGGCCGAAGGACAGACGCCTATAGCAGAAGGTTCCCCAGGGAGTGATGAAAGCAATTTTCTCCCTGTCCTCTTCAGCAACCATGATCTAGTGGTACCCAGCAAAATAATCCACAAATGAATACATACCATAATGTGCTGTGTTGTCTATCAGGATGTGGATGAAAGGTACTGGGAAATTATCCTTGAGGCAGGCTTTGTTCAAATCCTGGTAATCCACGCATACTCGTACTTTCCCTTCAGGTTTAGGTAGGGGAACTATGTTTGACAGCCACTCCGGGTATGTTGACACCATGATGATACTGACTTTGAATTGTTTAACGACCTCTTCTTTGACTTTCAGACTCCATTCAGGTTTCAAATGCCTAAGCTTCTGCTTGACTGGCTTGAATCCATCTTTGATGGGGATTCGATGGATGACAATGTCATTATATAGGCCAATCATGTCTTCATGTGACCATGCGAACACATCCTGGAACTGTGTTAGTAGTTCGATCAAGTCGGCCTTTTGATCTTGTGTAAGGTCTAGGCCTATCTGGATTACTTTGAGGTTTTCTGAGGTTCCTATGTTGATAGTGGTGGTTTAGTCGAGGTTTGGTTTGGGTTTATCTTCGACCCATTCTTTGATATCTTCGGGCAACTCATAGTCATCTTCCTTCTCTTGATCATTATCCATCAAGTCGAAGTTTAGTTCTACATCAAATTTGTAGTCACTATAACAGGTTGGCATCTCATCAGCAGTGACAAACAAATCCAACTCTGGAGTCAGGGCAGACGGACTCTATGCCCTTTTACCCTTTTTAACTAAGGCAAGGGATGCTGCTCCAGTTATCCAGGGTTAGATCCTCATGAACAGGGAGGATCAAGGAATTATGCTCGTCTACCTCGTCTCAGATAATGATTGAGACATCTTTTACAATAAGGCCGGGGTTTTTCTTTGAACTTCCCTCTTTTCCCTTCTTGATTCAAGGAAATTGAATCTGATCCTCGTCGTCACTGTCTGGGATCTCATCATCTATACCCTCGTAGTTTATGATAACCGGTATGTTAGCAAATGGGTCTCGTCCTTCGTACATGTTCTTTTCATTTCCCTTTTTGCTATCCCCCTTAGGCTTTGGGGATTTTCTTTCCCCGACTGGTATGATTGGAGGAAACAACATGGCTGATATCACAGCGAGGATCTTCCTCATGGGCTTTACGAAGCTAGCATCAGTGAGATTTCGCAGCAGTATGGTGGAAGCAAGAGCCTTAGGGTGCTTATGTGAATTTCGGCGGCTTGACCCGGATGAATAACCCAATCCGGCTCTCCCTGACTGGCTCGGGATTTGGACTGGACTTGTAATACCTTGATGATTCTTTCCTAATCCTTTCACAGGTTGGAAACCCAAAGATTCCATCTTCTGGCCCACTGTCATCACTTTAGGGGAGACTTTAGGCTTCAAGGCTGGTGCCCCAATTGGTAGATATCGAGTATCACTCACTTCCAAGGCTTGAAAACTAACAGGTTTAATCCCGGCATCCAGGCTGATCACTGACATGTCTCCCTGTATGCAGACAGGGTATTCTGGTTCGGCATATTCACCGTAATTAGGTTGCTGTTGATAATATATTTGAGCTGTTGAGGGAGTGTGGATAACACTGCCCCTGCCATGTGGATCCATGGCCTGCCCAGCAGCAAGTTGTATCCAGTGGCGATGTTGAGCACCTAGAAGGACACATAAAAAGTGTGCGGACCAATCTCTAGTGGAAGCTCTATTTCTCCCATAGCTTGTCGACGAGATCCATTGAAAGCCCGGATGACCACGTGATTGGTTTTGATCCGGTTCGAATTGATCTTCATTCTCTCCAAGGTGTCGTAGGGACAGATGTTGAGGGATGATCCTCCATCTATTAGCACACCTCTGATCACATACCCGAATGACATCACTGCTATGTCTAATGACTTGGGATGACCCGTCCCCTTTGCAGGTATATCATCGTCAGTGAAAGATATCACATTGCCGTTGAAAATGTGTTCTACCACTTGCCAAAATTTCTTGGCATCCATGGTATGTGGCAGATGAGCTTCTTCCAGTACTTTCACCAGAATGTTACGATGATCCACCGATGATAAGACCAAGTCTAGGATGGACATTTGATTGGGTGCGTCTTTCAAGCTTTTCACCACCTTGATTTCATTGTGTCTTATTTTGTTGAGGAACTCTTCGATTTTTCCTTCAGCCACCTTTTCTTTGGCCTTGATGACTGATTTGATCACCGCTGAGGAAAGTACAATGGATTCTCCTTTGGTACAATGGCAATGTTGTTTGAGGTTGAACCTTCATCATTCCTGTAGTCCATAGGACCCTCTTCAGACTAATAACGGGATACTAAGGTCTGAAGGGAAAGATTAAAGGCTCGGGTGCGGCCACCTTCACAGGATTTTATGTTTATTGGACCCCTTTCCTTGGCAGTACTAAGGGTGTACGAGATGACTCCTTATCACAGGAAATAACAGCCACTGTATCCTAATTCCATGTAGTGGGAATAAAGAGAGTGTCTTCATCTGGGAGGCCGAGAACTTTATTTCCTCATATCAGTTTACCACTCTTAATCATGTTCTGAATTAAGTGACGAAGTGCCCAATAATCTTCAATATCATGGCCGAGTGCATTGGAGTGGTACTGGCAGATTCTGTCAGGCTTGAATTTTCTAGATCGAGGGTTTATAGGGGGTAATAAGTCTGCAACCATTCCCTCGTTGATTAACATTTGGAGAAATTCTTTCATAGGCTGGTTTAGATTGGTGAAATTCCTTTGAAAGGCAAATTCCCGACCCGCTTGAAACTTTTCTTCCTTGGCCATTTTGTCGGCCCAGGGCTCTTGTTGATGAAAACGGTAATGTTCCCTCATGGGAATGGGATTGATTTCTGGTGTGGGAGGACTAGCTTCATGTTGGTTGGATTGGTTGATCAGCTGTCTGGTGAGCTGATGTTGGTATACAACCAGTTCTGCTAATTGTCCAATCTGTTCTTTATTAGACTTGATCCCCTGTTCTATTAGGAATCGCCTTTCTGAGACTTTCCAACTGTCTAGGCTATTATTGCTGGATGGAGTTGATTCTCCTACATATCAGAGGTACTTGGATCCTTCTCCATTTCCTGTACTGATCATGTTGACATTCTTCTCTTTATACTGCGGGAGAGGATTGTCTTGTACGTGCGGTTGCTCGGGCTTGGTTATCACAATCTCTCCGTTGTCAATCAAGTCTTGAATTTTGTGCTTGAGAGACTAACAGTCTTGTGTGTCATGGCCCGGAGATCCGGAATGGTAAGCACACTTCTTACTTGGGTCGAAATTCCGTCCACTGGTGTTGGTTGGTGGAAGGAGTTGGACAATCTTTTTCTGTGCGGTTAACAATTTCAGCACATTCTCGAGTGAATCTCCTAACAGGGTTAATGTTCTCCGACGTCTAGCCTCCATAGTCTTCTGAAATGGAGGGTTTGAAGGTTGAGCTGGAGCTTAAAAAGGGGTATAATTCCTCCTTTGAATGGGCATATTGCTTGAATCGGCCCTTTGATTTGGTCCTTGTAGCACTAAGGACACTTCTTCATCTTTCTTCCTATGTGCCCTCCGGGGATTACTTTCATAATTTCCAAGACTGGATATGCTCAGCAACAACTTCTAAGGCAGCTAGGTCCTTTATCTTCCCAGATTTGAGCCCCATTTCTGCCATTTCGCAGTGCTTTATCATTTCTGAGAATGGTTCATAATATGGTGCTTCTTGGATGTCGATGAAATTCATGACTATTTCGAACTCATTCATAGGTGGAATGACTTGCGCAGTCATTCGTCTCTAGCGTTGAGCATATTCTCTGAAGGACTCAGTACTTTGTTTCTTGATTTTGGTTATTTGGTATCTGTCTGGAGCCAGCTGTGATTGAAAATTGTATTGATTGAGGAAAGCATGGGCCAACTCTTCCCAACTGTAAATTTTGGAGTTTTCTAGATGGGCATACTAGGCTCTAGCTTCTCCGGTCAGAATCTTTTGGAATAACTGCATTCGGAGTTTCTCGTCCTCTGCATAGGATCTGAGTTCTCCAATGAATACTTTCAAATGAGTGTAGGGGTCTCCCAATCCAACATATTTCTCAAAATCAGGAGCTCTAAATTTTTTGGGATAACGAGCCCCAGGGAAAATACATAAGTCTGAATAATTGATATTACCAAATGCCCCAGTCCCTTTGATGGACCGGATGGTTTCTTCTATCTGTTGGACTTTCTTCAGAATATCACCAGCTTCCTGCTCTTTGTTAAGGATGGTGATTTCAGGGGTTTTGTTAGTTGTATCTTGATTTTGTGATTCAGGAATCTGAGTGTCCTTCTTCCCAGTTTCTTGACTGCCACCGGGTGTACCTGGTTCTGTGTGACCCTGTGCTTGCTTCCCTTTAATAGCCTTACTGTGTTCTCTTAGGAAAAGAGCCAATTCGGCTATTTGGTTCTTCAGTCCTTCAAACTCTTCCCTAGAGACATGGGTGGACTCTAGCTGAGCACTGGAAGTCATGTCCGGAGATGGACTTAGTGCCTTCTTAGACTTAGATCTAGTGACAGGACCAATCTTTCACCTACAACAAAACGTAGGTGTGTTAATTTCCTGAAGTAGGTAGGGATATGATGCATGCCATAATGTGTTTTTGTGGTTTTTTAATCTTATCCTGCAAAATAGAGGTCAGTTGTTTTGATGATAGGATGACAAGATGTATATAACAAGGAATGTAACATTTTATTATGATATTTACATTGTGCTCCTTTACATTGGGAATTGAAAACTTGACACCGAATTGAAAGAGGAAGGCATGAAGAAGCTTCCCATTGGATTTGGTTAATCAGAGGCTGACCTATCTTAGGCTACTCTCGCCGCTTTTTTGGCATGAAGGTCCTCAGATCATCGCAATCTACTAGAGGGGAAATTAATCCGATCTTTCAACTGGAGCGAATCTGAGTGCTGCTTTTTCATGAGCTCTGAAGACTTATTCGCCCTCGAAGACATTACTTATCACCGACGGGTTTGCCTCCTGGTGGAGGAATCACACAACATACATTCACATACATCGTTCCTCACCGTTATGCATATGATGACATGGGTGCGAAGCACTAATATGGGTGCGAAGCACTACAAAGAGCAGGAAAGTATTCATTCATTCAATGTAAAGACGCAGCATTCACGCATTCATTTAATGTAAAGACACAGCATTCACATATACGCAGATATGAAAGTGAAATGTTTTAAGATTTAAATGCGGCTTAAGCCCTCTACTGTCCCCAGCAAAGTCGCCACCTGTCGACGTCGGGAAAAAATTCGCGGGTCGGGTCACAACCCGGATCTTTCTCTCTTCCTAAGTTATGTTTACCCTTACTCTTTTTATTTGTGAAAAAGGTTTTGAAGAGTTTTTTAGGAAAAGGCCAACATGCATCATGTTGACGATTTGAATGTTTTACAGAGTCCCCAGTTGGTAGATTTGATGGCTGTACCAACTCAACCGAGTTTTGTTTGAAAAGAGGCCCAATTGTTGGACACTTTAAACTTGATCTTTGAAACTGAAATTTTGAGTTCGGGGGCTTGGTTAAGTGTGGGGAGGGTGTTAGGCACCCCACAACTCCCGTGTAAACACGGTACCGCATCTTTTCAATATTTCCCTTTTAAATCTGTAATGTATGTGTGTGAATGCTAGAAAATATTGAGCCTATGCTTGATTGAAAGTATGTTTATGCATCGTTGAACTAATATACGAAGGGTTTGAATTGATTTGCAAAAAGTCTTTGATTTGATTTGCAAAAGCGTTTGATTTGATTTGCAAAAGCTTTTTCTTTCGATAAGATTTATTGAAATGACGTTTTGAAAGCAGGTTTTCAAACCTTTACATTAACATAGGAATTGAACACATTGATACTTCAGTTATTTCTTTTCAGCCTTTTGGCTCAATTTGAATGGTGATTGTCGGGCTGCGAATCATCCTCGACCACAAAATATATACAAGTGCCGGTCTTCTCATGCGTGTCGACGTTGGAAAATTTAAGAACCCCGCGAGTCGGTTCGTAACCCGGGTTTCCTCAAATCGATCTTCCTAAGTTCTCTCTACCCTTATTCTTTTTATTTAGGAAAAAGGTTTTGAAGGGGTTTTTTAGGAAAAAGGCCAACATGTATCATGTCGACGATTTGAACGTTTAGAGTCGCCAGTTGGTAGATTGGAAAATGGTTGTACCAACTCAACTGAGTTTGATTTGAAAAGAGGCCCAATTACTGGACACTGTCGAAACTTGATCTTTGAAATCGAAGTTTTGAGTTCGAGGGCTTGGTTAAGGGTGGAGAAGGTGTTAGGCACCCCACGACTCCTATGTAAACACGGTACCGCATCTTTTCAAGATTTCCCTTAAAACTATGAATGCGTGAGTGAATGCTGTTTGAAAATTGGGCCTATTGATTTGACTGATTTAAAGCTTTGACAGACTTTGTTGAGCCTATATACGAAGGGTTTGATTTAATTTGAAAATCAGTCTTTGATTTGATTTGCAAAAGCATTTAATTTGATTTACAAAAGCATTTCCTTTGATTGAAAATGATGTTTTGAAAGCTGGTTTATCAAACCCTTACGCTGCCATAGGAATTGAAGCGTATCGCTACTTTCAATTTCTTTATCTTTATAGCCTTAAGGCTGCATGTGAATGGTGATTTGCCAAGCTGCGAAGCATCCTCGACCACATAAATAGACAAGTGTCGGTCTCGTCATGGGTATGAAAACCATCAGAGGGATGCTGACACGATAATTGACATTTCATTATGATGAGACCTTAAATCCGAATAACCATTTTAAGGTCTGTGTATGTACATTTTACAGAAAAACTGGTACGGGTACATCTTTAAACTGGAGTTTGTCCATCATGGGAATCAGATCCATATCGATTTGATCGTGAATTCCACGATTCCTAGGCTCATATATGAGTAGCCCATAAACCTGCATAGTTTAAATTTGCACAGAAATGGATATATATATATATATATATATATATATATACATCCTCACGTCGCAATGGAACAAAGGATTCATCAGTAAATCGTGGCTGCGCGTGACCAAAGTGTCTTGTTCCCACTAGATAGCGATCTAAGGGACGTGAGTTTGCTTTCAAAGCTGAAACTATAAAAATAACTAGATTTAAAAAAATCTCAGCCATTATAGCTTCTAGGTTCTATCGGGACCTGTTTGAACCGTTGAAAGCTAGAATTGTTGAGATTTGGATAAATCTAGTGCGCCCACAGATATGTCAGTGCAGATTCATATACAAATGAATGTTAAATGTAGCAATTGAATAAATTAAGTAAAGCAATATATATATAATTATATATACAAAAACTGTAAAAGGGCGATGGATTTTGACTCGCAAGCCCGGACTGGAATTGAAATATATATATTTATAAAAAACTGTAAATAGCCACAAAATAATCTAGGCCGTGACAGAAATGAAATATATATATATATATATATATGTATAAAAATAGTAAAAAGGGCGATGGGTTTTCACGCTGGTGCCCGTACTGAAATTTAAATTGACATAAAATAGTCACCCAGTGACTGGGGAGAGCACCCAGTATGGGGAAGTGTACAAAAGCGATAAAATGGCAACGAAATGATCTAGGCCGGACTGAAAATATATATATATATATATATATATATATTGACAGAAACGTAGCCAACCAAGTCTGATGAGATTACCAGAGATGGTGAAAGTCGCTTATATATGCATATATATATATATATATATATAAGCGGTAAACTACCTCAGATTTGAAATCCAGGCTTGACAGAATTGAAATGTTAGTACATTTGCAGTTAAATAAGCACAAAAAGGGCCAAACCCGGACTGGGAAGATAACCCAGTCCGGCGAAGTTGCCAAAAATATGTGTGCTAGTGCATTGAAGCTGCAGGAGCTGACGGATCGTCAATCCGAGTTGTAGAAATACAAAAATTTGCATTTATGTACAGAAATGTACCAAATTTTGATGAAAACGGCCATGGAACTAAGTTCTGGGCATATTTAGAAGATGAAACTTTGTGTGCAGGTGTAAAATAGTGCAAAGTAGTAGTATTGACTCTCTGATCGTAAACATACTTACAATGGACTGTAATACGGGCTTTTGGCCAAATCGTAGGCTTTAAACATCCAAATGTACTGGTGGTTTTTTGATATGTGGTAGTATATGGGTTTGTCTACGTGTTGGAGTAAAAATATTTGGGTTTGGAAGAGGTGTAAAAGTCTAAAAATCAGACAGGTAGAGCTTCGCTGCGTTTCTGAATTATTGGAAATGAACGGGGGTGCACCTCTATATATAGACTAGGGAGCCACAACTCTACCTAGGGTAGCCACAGGTAGAGGTATGGCTCCCCTAAGTGGGTCCCACATGCCCGGCTTCGTCATCTCAAAGTGCGTGCATGCCAGGCGACGCGATGTCAGGTTCAAAACTTTATAACTTTTGATCGGAGCCTCCGTTTAAGGCGTGCTATAGATTTCCGAAAAGCCCTCACTGAGAGTGTCACAATGACATTGGTTTTAACCCTTCTTAAGTCCCTAAAGGTGGGTTCATGACCTGGGTCTTCGTTTCCTCGCAGCTTATCCGTCGAGCCGTCTGGTGCTGTTTTCACCCGGGATCACCGTTGTGGTTCTTTTTGACCTTGGCGGCATCAATTTAGCTTGAGTTTAACTGAATCAGATGAGAGTTGGTTAAATGACCATTTTGTCCCTCCCGGGATTGCCCTTGGTGTCGGCATGGCCTCTAGTTGACTTCCGGGAGCTGTTTCCAAGACTTGGATCCTATTCGAGTCTGTTTGTTCTCAGTGATGCCTCTGTGGCTAACGTGGTCATTCTAGGTTTTTTTCTGGAAGTGTTGTGATGCTTCAGGTTTATGACTGATGTCGACTTGACTTCCCGGTCTGATGCCGGGGCTGACCTGTACTTCCCAAGTTGCTACTGGGACTGCGTTGTACCTTTCAGGTTACTGTCGGGGCTGCGTTGACATCCTGATATGGTCAATTGGTTCTGTGGTTGTCCCGATATCGGTGATCAAGTTTTAGTTGATGTCCCGATATTGAGATCGGGAATGATCTGACGGTCCGATTGACGATCAGAATTGGATGAACGGTCCGATTGACGATCGAAGCTGGATAGACGGTTCGATTGACTATCAGAGCTAGATTGACGGTCCGATTGACTATTAGAGCTGGATTGATGGTCCGATTGACTATCAGAGTTGGTTAGAATACCGATATTGGTGATCGGATTTGATTAGAGTTGACCGACATTGGGGATCGAATTTAGGTTTACCGATATTGGGGATCGAATTTAGGCTGAAGGACAGGCATTTAGATTGGATGTCTAGTGTCGGGACTGGGGTTGGCTTGATTGACGATTTTTCCCTCCTATAGTGTTAGTATTGGGGCAAGGAAAATTTTGAGTGTCTACAGATGCCCCTCTTTATTATGTTTATGTAATGCAATGGAATGAACAGGATAAAGATTGCTAGACACTTAAAATATAACAAGATATTAATGATGCAAATCGCAATGCAATGAATGTTAACACATTTTCGCAAATCGCATATCGCATTGCAAATCGCATCCTATCGCAAATCGTATCGCATCGTAAATCGCATCGCATATCTCATCGCATCGTAAATCGATTACCTTTACCTATGCATATGTTGGGGCTGATCTCAATGGTTGACTTTCATCAGTGCTGCTGATGTCTTTGCTGGTGTTGACTCCAACGGTCTGATTTCCATTGGCGTTGCTGATGCTTGTTTGATGAAGATAAACTGAAATGTTTCCCAGATTTCTACTGGGGATGACGTCGTCTGTGATGGCCCTTGTTGTTATCTTGGTTTAAGGTCAATGGTTTCCCCAATCTGTCGATACTATAAGGGGGCAAATTTTCTCTTGGCTGATGCCATTGTACATTTCTGAAGGCTCCCCTGATGGGGATATATCTCTTTTGCCGAGTTACCTCAGTGGGTGCTCCCGATGCCTATCCTGATGATAACTTACATCGGTAGTTTGCAACAGTGCCTACCCTGATGGTAGGGACAATGGTTGATCCTTGGACTGTCCCGACGCCTACTCGAACGGTAGCAGACTTTTTCATCGAGTTTGTGTGTTAAATGTGTATGAATTTTTGACTCTATTGGGTATGTATGCCTAATATTTTGATGGAGACGTGCGCTGATGTAGCGCTAATTGCACATGTGAAGACCAGACATGATTAGATGATCTTAATTTGTCCTAGGTTGATGCATATGCTTAATTAAATTGATGTAGAACCATACCTCACCCTTTTCTGAGGTGATTTAGAGTTTCTTTTCAGGCATGGATTGGAGTTGATCTGATGGCCTGATTGGAGATCGGGGTTGATATGATTTGATTTTACCGATATTGGGGACCGAATTTGGGTTTAAAGAACCGATATTGGGGATCGGATTTGGGTTAAAGGACCGATATTAGGGATCAAATTTGGGTTAAAGGACCGGTATTGGGGATCGGATTTGGGTCAAAGGACCGATATTGGGGATTGAATTTGGGTTAAAGGACCGATATTGGAGATCGGATTTGATATACTATCTTCGTCCTTGGATCATTCCCCGACGCTTTCCTGGGGTTGTGCCAACCGCTGATTCTTGAGTGCGAAAGGGGCCAGCTCTTTACCTGTGACCCTGCTGGTTTAGCTCTGGCTCGGCTGATGACTAGGGTGATGCTGACGTCCTAGAGGATGTAGCCCGTTCTTTCACTGCCTAGATTTGAACTTCAGTGTAGAGGCCTCGACTTGTGAGGACTTGGGCGCATGTTGACATGTTTGATGATGAAGATTTCCTTTGCTAGATCTTTTTGTCATCAGGCATCTGCTCTTCCCGAGTTAAGGATTCTGTTGAGGATTTTTCCCTTTTTGTGAAGGGACAGCTGATGTCGCCTTGATTTCTTTCAGGAGTTCTTCCCCTTTCTTTTGATGAGAGGTTTGGTCCCGTCGTAGACTCCTTCCATTTTATTGAATGGTGAAATGCCCCAGTCCTCTTGCATGTTATTACTGGGGTTCATAGAAGAAACTCACTTTGTTGACCATGTCCATGGTGAGTAATATCCTGCACATTCAGACAAACAACAATATGTGCCGAAAGCTTGATGGCTCGGGCCTTCGGGATTAGTATGCTGAGGCATTTGTAGTTAAAGTTTTGGAAATGAATGCTTGTATTTAATGCGCTCTTATCTTATCGCTAAAGATTCTGAAAGGGAGTATGAAAATGAATTTTTCCTAAGGAAATTGAAATTTTCATTTGACAAGTTATGAAATCGTAAGAAAACTTTTAAGCGTCCATGGTCATTTTGCATGGGTAGGATTAGATTCAAAAGACTTATCTCCCTTCATCAGAGACACCTCATCTTCGCTCTAGGCACCGCTCTTCACAAGATTAACATCATATGACATGTGCACTATGTGTGACGCAACCTTTGGCAGGGGTTTCTCTTCTATGACTTCTAGATGATCTTATTTTCATTTTGCCAAATTTTCTGCTTTTCTCGCTTAACTTTGTCTCATTTTCTTAGGCTTTTCAGTGTTACCCATGTAACGAGTTTTGGACCAATGACTCCCAAACCTAACGGCTTTAGGGCACTAGGTGTTGAGACACCCCTTAGGGTTTACTGGCTCGAGTAACAAAGGCCACACTTCGAGATAAGTTAGGCGGTCTACTCTTTTGATCTTCGCCTGAGCCTGTTCAAGATTCATTTTCTTAGGCTCTAAATTACCCGTGTAGCGAGTGTTGGGCCGGTGACTCCCAAACCAGATGGCTTTAGGGCACCAGGTGTAGAGACACCCCTCGGGCTTAATTACTCAAGTAACCTAGGCCACAATTCGGATCTGCTCAGGTTTTGACTTCTTATAATGCTATTTTTCTTAGGCACTGAGTTACCCATGTAACGAGCGTTGGCCGATGGCTCCCAAACCAGATGGCTTTAGGGCACCGGGTGTAGAGACACCCCTCAAGCTTAATAACTCGAGTAACCCAGTCCACGATTCGAGACATTAGGCTGGCTACTAATTTTCATCCTTGTCGTCATAGTTTCATACCCCACAACTAATAGTCAGGTCAATCGCAAAGTGCAGACATGCATATGAGGCCAAGTTTGCTCTAAAAAGTGCTTTGAACTAGGACATCGTGCCTAGTCAAAAGTTGAATAGTCTTAATTCTTTAATCGCTTT
Source organism: Panax stipuleanatus (assembly GCA_020205555.1). Lineage (NCBI taxonomy): Eukaryota > Viridiplantae > Streptophyta > Magnoliopsida > Apiales > Araliaceae > Panax > Panax stipuleanatus. Next base: position 94,366,354 of record CM035120.1, read on the forward strand.
CATAATTCTTGCTCCATGGACGCTTATCAGAATTAATCTAATTCATAACAAGTTAAGCAAAAATCTTTTTTCCTTTTTCTTTTTTTCTCTTTTTCTGAGGCCCTAATGCAGAACTTATGTGTATTATCGCTAATGCATGGAATTTGAAAGCTCATATAAAGAGATGAAAGAGTCATACCTTATCAGCGGATCGTAGTATTCTAAGAAAATTATAATTGGCAAAGGTCGATTAGTCATACCGGATCGCCAATGATGGAAGCTTGGATGATGATGAACCATGCTGATGGTGCCAACTGGTGCATGTTGATTGGATGGTTGATAAATGTCCCAGTATTGAATTGCGTAATTTCTAAAATTGGTCCAGTCTTATTATAACTGTCCCAACATCGGGTTGTCGTTGACTTTGAACTTGTCCCAGTCTTGCTTGTCTTCTGGGAGGATTGCTTGGTTGTATTTGACCTATGGGCTGATAAGATGCCGAGATTGCAAAAGTCTTTAATCGCATGACTCCCATGGTTAACAGGTAGTGGATTTTGGCTTTAATGCTTGGATGCTCCAGTCATTATTTTTTGATTTGTAGGAGCAATTGGCTTTGATGGGCTTTCTTCTGGTTTGATGAAGGTTTCAGATTGAGACTTCAGCTCTTCGAAGGTGGTTGCGGATGTTTATGCTTGAAATATCGCTGTGTTATTGTTCCAACTTTGACGATTGATGTCGAAATGCCTTCGAACTCCAATAAATTGGACTCAAGGGCTTGTGATGGTTGGTGGTGATGGCTTTGACCACGACTTTGGTTGGTGACCTACCGAGTGTCCCTGCCGAAACAGATCTAGCTATGGCAGATTTGATAGCTCGAAAGACCTTCGAAAAAGATCAGGCCAGGGCGTTGATGTTGACAGCCCATTCTAGTAGAGATATGACTTCTGTTGATAGAGGTGAGGCTCGAGTCACTCGAGAGGCTGCCTTTGCTGTGAAGGATGAGGCCATAGTATGCAGATGGCAGTGGATGTTCTGGCTCGTATGGAGACCGAGGGTTAGGAGCTTGCAGCTGCTCCTCTATCTTCAGAGAGATGCCATGTTGGCACTGTTATCCCACTTATCCATGGGTTCAGAGACTATCTTTGATTTTCCTCAGCAAGGCCTGTTGACCAGGTGGTTTGATAGAATTTGGCTTTTATTTGTCTTTGGTGTCTTGAAACTGGTCCTTCCTTTTTTTATTTTTCTTGAAGGTCAAACCGCGTCGTAGATGGCTGCCTACGTACTCCCGGGTTGAGGGAGATCAGGTCATTCGTAGTTCCTGCTAGTTTGGTTGGAGAGGCTTGAAAGGGGTTTATCTTGGATTTTGAGTCTGGTTTGATATGTTTTTGAATTTTTGTGTTGGGATTCGAGGGTTTTTGAATTTTTTATTTGGTTTGACCTCACCAAGATGGTTGCATACGTACTCTTGAGTTGAGGGAGATCAGGTCTTTAATAGTTCATGCTTGCATGAAAGGCTCGATTTTTGATTTTTTGATTTTTTAAATTTTTTTTGATTTTTTTTGGTCTTTTGTTTTTTTGATCATCTATATGCATGGAAAATAAAAGGCATAAGGCTTAAGAAAGTGATAACGTTCCAACAACTCCTGGAACTCGCAACTTTCCTCTGGATCTACGTCCTCCTGACTAGCTGAGGCCTTATAGTCCAGTCGTCAGTGGTTATGTTGCCTTCGAGGCTTGTGATAGAGGTTCCCTCTTGGCTCTGAATATCTTCAATCCCGTCCATAACTTGATCACTTCCTGAATCAGCATATCCCTTAAGGAGGCTCAAACTAGACTCGTCGTAGAAAGGGATGAACTTCAGATTCTTTAAGGGGTTGGCTTCTTTGAGAATTTCGCCACCCTTTTCTTCGTCTGCTCCTCCACCTTCCTCATATCCTTGAGAGGATTTGAGTATGAAATCCCCCTCACACTGATGTGGTATCTCTCGCAAGGAACTTTCCTTTTGTACTTTTTCCATACGGGGAAGGATCAATATCACCTCCTCATCTTCCAGAAGGATAAGGCCAGGCATGCCGTTGTTGGCTTTGGGCAACAAGATATTCGATGATGGTGGATGAACTTTATTGGGAGATTCTATTGTCTCCTCGGTCACTCCCAGTATTAGGATCGGTCCACCTTGTGTTCTGCCAGGATTGGTGCTCATAGCCATCACATCCTTTGAACTGCCCGCTTTGAGTGGACATCTTGAGCTCTTTATCTCCCTCTCACCTTTTTTGGTTATGGGGAATTCTTTCTTCAGTTCTCCATTTTCAATGAGATCCTGGATTTTGTGTTTTAGAGCCCAACATTCCTCGGTCGCATGTCCTGGTGTTCTGGAATGATAAGCACATCTCTTGTTGAGATCATATTGCCTTCCTTTGGGATCCATAGGTGGAGCAAGCTCAGTGATCTTTTTCTGCGAAATCAACAGGGCTAATACATTTTTCGACGAGTCCCCCAAAGGTGTGAATACCCTTCTTTGCCTATTCTCCCCGACTTTCGGTGCCGTAGGATTTCGAGGGTTTGCCAGTATTTGGCATGCTGATTGATGTTTCTTATTTGGGAATTCACATTCCTTTGGATAATTTTTTCTTTGTTGAGATCTTCTGGTAGTTTTATCATTCCATCTTACTAGTTCATTCAACATGCTTTGATCCTCTTCATTTAGTCGGTGGATCTTGGAGGGAGATAGGCTTACATTCTGAAGAACCTTCTCTTTCTCTTGGTTTTCTGATAGTTGAGTGAAAACCTGCCTCGTATCCTGATGTTGGCGTACTAGCAGATTAGCCAGCAGAGTTACTTGGTGTTGGATCGTATCCAATTTTTACATTATTGTCATACCCTCCTCTGTATTTTCCAACTTGAGGACATTTGTTATGTTCTTTTGGGGGTATTCCTCTATCCTTCGTATGTATTTATGATTTGGATACATTTCATCGCTTCTTGACCCGATCATGTTTACTTCCTCTGTATCATGCGGCATCAGAAGGTTGGGGTTGTCATTTGGATGGTCATGTTGTTGGACCACAATATCGCCGTTTTCGATCAGGTTTTGGATTTTATGCTTCAAGGACAAACAATCTTGTGTATCGTGTTCTGGAGATCCTGAATGGTAAGAACATCTTTGGCTAGGATTGTATCTTTTGCTTTTTGGATCCAGAGGTGGAGCCAGTTTGGTAATTTTCTTGTGATCTATTAACATCACCAACATGTTTTCAAGGGAATCGCCTAGTGGAGTGAACACCCGATTTTCAATTCTTTCGAATTTTCTCTTTCTCTCCTGGTAATTATAGAATGCACTCTGTTGTGACGGCATATTGCTTTCCCTCTTCCAAATGGGGGGACTACGGTTAGGTCTCCTAGACTGCCCCTGTGCAACGAGGGATACATCTTCATCACCTTTCGTAGGTATCCTCATAGGATCGGTTACATAGTTGCCAGACTGTATCTGATCGGCGACTACTTTCAAGGCCGTGAGATCTTTGATCTTACCTGCTTTCAGGCCCATCTCTGTCATTTCGCCATGTTTGATCATCTCTGAGAATGGCTTTCCTATTCCGGCCAGGATCATCTCATAGTAAAGTGCCTTTTGGATGTCTATGAAAATCATCACCATTTCAGCTTCGGTCATAGACGGGCTGACTTGTGCTGCCAGACGTCTCCATCTTTGGGCATATTCACGGAAAGACTCGTTGCTCTGCTTTTTGACTTTGGTCAATTGATATCGATTCGGAGCCATCTGAGACTGGAAGCTATATTGAGTTAGGAAGGCATGAGCTAGCTCTTCCCAAATGTGGATTTTTGCATTATCAAGTCGATCATACCATGTCCTAGCCTCTCCAGTGAGACTCTTTTAGAAAAGTTGCATTTTGAGGCTTTCATCTTCAGCATAAGACCCTAGCTCGCCAATGTATACTTTCAAGTGCGTATAAGGATTGCTTGCCCCATTGTCCTTTTCAAACTCTGGGACTTGAAATTTGTCAGGATATCTAGCCCCTGGGAATATGCAGAGATCTGAATAGGTGACACTTCCAAGGTTTCCAGTTCCTTCTATTGAACTGATGGTTTCTTCCATTTGTCGAACTTTCCTTCGGATATCGCCAGTTTCCCGATCTTCCCTGAGATTTGTGATTTCAGGGGTTTTGTTGGTTCTTTTATTGGATCGAGGTTTAGGGATTTGCATTTCCCCCTTTTTGTCAGCACTTTGATTCCACCCTGTGAGGAGGTATCTGTTTGATTGAGTGTTGGCTGGCCCTGAGTGTTTTTGCTTTGTTCTCTTAGAAGGATAGCTAACTCTGCTATTTAATTCTTAAGTCCCTCAAACTCTTTTTGAGATACGGAACCCGACTCACATTGGCTACTTTCAGCCATGTCAGTGGATAGGCTTTGTGCCTTTTCAGATTATGATCTAGTAGTGAGACCACTTTTTACCTATAATAAAACGTAGGCGTGTCAATTTTTTGAAGTAGGTAAGTGTTGGATGTATGATGTGTTTTTTAGTGTTTATCCTGCAAAACCGAGGTTAGTTGTTTTGATGGCAGGATGACATGATATTTATCTGACAGGAAAGTAAATCTTTCATTATGTCATTTACATTGTGCTCCTCAGGAATTGGAGACTTGACATGGAATTGAAAGAGGAAGGTATGAAGAAGCTTCCCTTCGAATTTGGTTGATTAGAGGCTGACCTATCTTAGGTTACTCTCGCGGCTTTTGTTTTGGCATGAAGGCTCCCAGATCATCGCAATCTACTAGAAGGGAAGTTAATCCGATCGTTCAACTTGAGTGAATCTGAGTGGTGTATTTTCATGAGGCACCCCCCAGAGACTTAATTGTCCCCAAAGTCATTACTTAACACCTACCGGGTTATCCTCTTTGTGAGAGGGACACACAACATACATTCTCATACATCATGCCTTACCGTTTATGCATGTAATGACATGGGTGCGAAGCACTAAAAAGCAGGAAAGCATTCATTCACATTCATTCAATGTAAAGACGCAGCATTCACTCATCCATTGACTGTGGAGACGCAGGATTTTACACATTCAATAGTTTTGAAAGGGAAATGTTTGAAAAGATTAGAAAGCGGCCTAAGCCCTCTACTATCCCTAGCAGAGTCGCCACCTATCGGGTCGGTTCGTAACCTGGGTTTCCTCAAATTGATCTTCCTAAGTTCTCTCTACCCCCACTCTTTTTATTTAGGAAAAAAGGTTTTGAAGGGTTTTTTAGGAAAGAGGCCAACATATATTTATGTCGACTATTTGAACGTTTAGAGTCGCCAGTTGGTAGATTGAAAAATGGTTGTACCAACTCAACCGAGTTTGATTTGAAAAGAAGCCCAATTACTGGACACTATGAAAACTTGATCTTTGAAATCAGAGTTTTGAGTTTGGGGGCTTGGTTAAGTGTGGGGAAGGTGTTAGGCACCCCACGACTCCCGTGTAAATACGGTACCACATCTTTTCAAGATTTTCCTTAAAACTATGAATGCGTGAGTGAATGCTGTTTGAAAATTGGGCCTATTGATTTGATTAATTGAAAGATTTGACAGACTTCGTTGAGCCTATATACGAAGGGTTTGATTTGATTTGAAAATCAGTCTTTGATTTGATTTGCAAAAGCATTTAATTTAATTTACAAAAGCTTTTTTTTTGATTGAAAATGATGTTTTGAAAGCTGGTTTATCAAACCCTTACGCTGCCATAGGAATTGAAACGTATCACTACTTTCAATTTCTTTATCTTTATAGCCTTAAGGCTGTATGTGAATGGTGATTTTCCAGGCTGCGAAGCATCCTCGACCACATAAATGGACAAGTGTCGGTCTCCTCATGGGTATGTAAACCATCGGAGAGACGCTGACACGATAATTGACATTTCATTATGATGAGACCTGAAATCCGGATAACCGTTTTAAGGTCTGCGTATGTACATTTTACAGAAAAACTGGCAAGGGTACATCTGTAAACTGGAGTTTGTATATCATAGGAATCAGATCCCTATCGATTTGATCATGAATCCCATGATTCCTAGGCTCACATATGAGTAGCCCATAAACCTGCACAGTTCAAATTTGCACAGAAATGGATATATATATATATATATATATATATATATATATATATATATATATACATCCTCACGTCGCAATGGAACCATTTGAAAATCAATCTTTGATTTGATTTCAAAAAGAATCATTTAATTTGATTTGCAAAGCTTTTGAATTGAATTGACAGTGATGTTTTGAAAGCTGGTTTTATCAAACCCTTACGCTGACATAGGAATTGAAGCATATCGCTACTCTCAATTTTATCTTTATAGCCTTAAGGCTGCATGCAAATGGTGATTTGTCCGGCTGTGAAGCATCCTCGACGACAGAAATATAAAGTGTCGGTCTCCTCATGGGTATCAAAAACCATCGGAGGGACGCTGACACAACAATTCATATTTTCACTATGTTGAAACCTTAAATCCGGATAACCGTTTTAAGGTCTGTGCGTGTACATTTTATAGAAAAAACTGGCAGGGTACATCTGTAAACTGGAGTTTGTCCATCGTGGGAATCAGATTCTGATCAGTTTGATCATGAATCCCATGATTCCTTGGTTCACATATGAATAGCTAGAAAACCTGCACAGTTCAAATTTGTACAGAAGCAGATAAATATCCCAAAATTGCCAGAACCAGGGATTCATTCAGTAAATCCCGGTCCGCACGGCCGAAGCGTCTCGTTCCCACTAGATAGCAATCTAAGGGACGCGAGGTTGCTTTTTAAGCTGAAACTATAAAAATAACTAGATTTAAAGAAATCTCAGCCATTATAGCTTCCAGGTTATGTCGGGACCTGTTTGAACCGTTGAAAGCTAGAAGTGGCGAGAGTTGGAAAAATCTAGTTCGCCCGCAGATATGTTAGTGCAAATTCATATACAAATGAATGTTAAATACAGTAGTTGAATAAATTGAATAAAGCAATATATATAATTTATATATATATAAGCTGTAAAAGGGCGATGGGTTTTCACTCGCAAGCCCAGACTGGAATCAATATATATATATATAAAACTATAAATAGCCACGAAATAATCCAGGCTGTGACAGAAATGAAATATATATATTATATATACAGTTATAAGGGCAATGGGTTTTCACGCAGGTGCCCGTGCTAGAATTAAAATTGACAGAAAGTAGTCACCCAGTGACTGGGGAGAGCACCCAGTATAGGAAAGTGTGCAAAAGCAGTAAAAAGGCCATAAAGTAATCAAGACCGAACTGAAAATATATACAAATATATATTGACAGGAATGTAGTCAACCAAGACTGATAGGAGTACCAGTGATGGTTAATGTCGCTTATATATGCGTAAATATATATAAAAGCGGTAAACTACCACAGATTTGAAATTCGGGCTTGACAGAATTGAAATGTTAGTACATTTACAGTTAAATATGTACAGAAAAAGGCCAAACCCGGACTGAGAAGACAACCCAGTCCGACAAAGTTGCCAAAACGGTGTGTGCTAGTGCATTGAAGCTACTGGAGTTGACGGATCGTCAATTTGAGTTGTAGAAATGTTAAAAACGGAGTTTATGTACAAAAATATATTAAATTTTGACGAAAACGGCCACAGAACTAAGTTCCGGGCATATTTAGAAGATAAAACTTGATGTGCAGGTGTAAAACAGTGCAAAATAGTAGTATTGACTTGCTGATCGTAAAAATACTTACAATGAGCTGCACTATGGGCTTTTTTGCAGAATCGTAGGCTTTAAACGTCCAAATCTACCGGTGGATTTTTGATATATGGTAGTATATGGGTATATCTATGTGTTGGAATGAAAATATTTGGGTTTGGAAGAGGTGTAAAAGTCAAAAAATCAGTAGGGCAGGGCTTAGCTGCTCTTCTTGCTTATGAAAATGAGAGGGGGCTACCCCTCTATTTATAGAGGGGGGAGCCGCACCTCTACATGTGGCTGCCGCAGGTAGAGGTGCTGCCACTCGAGGTGGGTCCTGCATGCCCAGCTTGGTCATCTCGAAGTACGTTGATAAGTGGTTTTATAACCACTTATTTAGATATCAACTCGCTTCTATTGTTGCTTAAACTCTTGTGTATTGTAGCTTTTCATGCATTTATGTTTACTTTTGTAGATTTCTGTATTTGGGACTCTCCGGGTGTAAATTGAGCTTAAAATGATTAAAAGGTGCTAAAAAGGAGCAAAGCTTAAAGAGCCAAGTTATGGCATGTGATGGAATGAACAGGAAGGAACAAGACATTGGCATTAGGTAATGGGCAGAAGCTAGGAGCAATTAGAGTCAAGAAGGAATTCAGAAGGGCAGCAGGAGAAAGCAGGAACAAAGTAGCAAGAATTCCAGCATCTTACCCCTGCGCAGCTGCGTAGGCATTGGTTAGGGAGCCGGCGCAGCTGCGCCGGTCTTGGATGCCCAGTTGACTAATTTTTAGCCCAGCAGTTTCGGTTTTGGCTTGGGGCTTTTGCAGGCAGATGGGGCAGAAAAGCATATAAGGGGCATTTTTGGCTACACATGGAGAATGCTCCCATTGGGAGTTCAAGCCCTAATTTTCTTCTTCTATTTTCATTTTCTTTTACATTTCTTGTCTAGGAGTAGAATAGAAGTAGAGATTAGACTAGTTTATAGTAGTTAATGTTCTAGGGTTTTATTATACTTGATGGTTGAAACATTTGAAGAACATCAAGGATTCGTATTTTGATCAAGAGGAATCAGATTTGCATTTCTTACCCTTATTTTCTCTTTGATTCATATTTGTGTTCTTATGATGCTTATTCAACATGTGGATGGTATATTTGAGTTGTCTATGACTTAAAGTATACTTTGAGGTTCCAATGGAACTTAATGAGTAGTCTATGTTGAGTTCTCTTCCATGTTGGTTCTTATTAATTGTTATGTGATTGTCTACTGTGATATATGCTTTCATGGCTTAATTGAGTCATGACCAATTACTGTAATAACCCACATGGGATTGAAAGACGAAGTGTGGGTTTAGATCTAATCGTAGTAGCGGGCGATTGTACATTCACATGGCGTTGGATGTATGATTTGTGCTTAGATAGACATATACCGAAGCGCCGCCCGTAGTCAAATGAGAACTTGCCCTTAAACCCTATTTATTTGTAAACACCATAGACATATAAGGGTTTAGATAATGTGGGTGTTCACGTGTGTTCTATCATTTGTGGATTGCACGTGATATGGATTAGGTGCATCGAGAGATGGCCTACTCTTACTTTCGTGTTCTCGACTAGCACACTTAACGATTAATTTGACCTAATTGGAAGTGAAACGACTTAGATGAATCATTAGGGAAAATTGGAATCTTATGCCTTCATTATCTGATTTTGCCCTAAGATTAATTAGTTTAAGTTTGATTCCTTGTCTAGTTAACTTAGTTTAAATTTAATCTCTTTACCGCTCGTTTAAATAAGACTAAAATGATTACGTGCTAGTGGTTTGGCGACCTTTTATCTGTTAATTCCTCGTGGGAACGATATCTGTACTTTCACTTTATTACTTGTTGACCGCGTATACTTGCGCGTTAATTGTCGTTATATAAAACGGACAACAAGTTTTTGGCGCCGTTGCTGGGGAATTAATTGGATAACTGTTTGCCAACATTAGTTTAAATCAAATTAGTCTTACTTAAATTTTTTTTTTGTTTAATTCTCTTCTCATATTCTCTTTTCAGGTACAATGGACTTAAATTTCTATCCATGGAACTGTACAAGACAAGAGCAACCAAGGGAAGAAAGCACTGATGGACTCGACCCAATTGCTACACTCTCAGCACAGTTAGAGGTGCTCTCGAGAAAGTTGGATACTATTTCAGACCAACAGAGTCGAGAGCTAGTGACTTCATATGACTATGGTGCTGGGAGCTACGCAAGCCATCAGGAGCCTATCAGTTATGGACAGGAGTAGTATGGGGGTGGTTATTCCTACACCGAACCTTATCCCACTTATCAACAAGATTGGGGGTATCACCCAAACCCTTCATCAGACTACTATCAAGACCAACACTGGGATCCAAATCCCGCATACGCCCCAGAATACACCTTCCAGACTCCAGTTTATGAGCCTCAACACAATTTTGAGGGTGACACAGAAAATGCAAGCTTGGAGGAAGGAAGTGGCATAGAATCACTAAAGGACATCTTCAATGAGCAACAGAAGTCATTCAAGAGTATTCAGAACTGGGCAGAGCAGATTAGCAAGGCCTTGATGATAGAGGATGAACAAGGGATGCAAAGCCATACTGTGAGCTATCAAGAACAATATGAGCCAAGTCCAACTTATGCACCAGAACCCCTATATCAATCCCCATGTTTACTAGGAGAACAGTCTCCATTGGAATTCATGTATAGGAGCTTAGAAAGCCAAGAGGAGAGGCTTAGGAGCCAAGAGCAATCAATCCAGAACTTCCAGAATCAGATGGCCCTAATCCACAACACTCCTACCAATGAGCATCAGTTCATGGAGCCCGAGGCTGAAACAGAAAAGGAAGGATTGGAAATTATGTGGGGGAATTCCATAGCATCGACAGAGGAGACCTTGATTGAGCAAGAACAATCGATTGAGGATCTTCAGATTTGGGTGGAGCAGATTAGCACGACATTAAGGAAGGAGGAGGTATGTGAACAAGAGACAACAGTGCAAGATTTTGTGCCTCCAACGACTAAAACCGTGAGTTATGACCCTAAAAAAGATTGGTTCTATGAGATGGATGCAGATACTGATGAAGAGCCTGAGGTGCACTTGGAACTGGATGAGCGAAAGGTAATGGATATCGAGGAGCCAATTGGGGCTGTGGAGTATGAATGTGAACCAACAGTGACAATCCCCCAAGAGCCTCCTCCGCCTGAGTGGAATAAGCCAGTCAAGTTTGCACACCCTTGCCCCCTTGGTAGCCACATTACAGATACGATTCTCTATGACATGAGAGAGTCTGTGAGCTTCAAACCATGGTGGTCAGAAGAGGAGAGAATAGAAGAAGAGTCCGTTGTGTGGTCTAAACCTCCATGCCCCGATCATTTCACCTACACAACGGAACCCTTGCCTAGTTCCCCATCCTTCAAGACGGGGAATTCTTTTGCTTATCCAATGCTAGGTAGTTTAAATCTGCATTCGCTCCTACTGGGAAGCCGCCAAAGTCACACAGCTATTCTGATGGATGGAGGGATTCTCCAATATCGTCGGGGAGTCGGATAGCAATGGTCAGACACAGTCCAGCTAGAGGACTATAAATCAAGCGCTCGATGGGAGGCACCCCATCATTTCTCTCTCTCCCTACCTGTTTAATTCTCCATTACATGCTTTCTATCACATTTCCCTCCCCATGTTTAATTCTCAGTAGTATAGTTCTTAGTTGTAAATATTTCCACATTCTGGTTGTACAAGGTACAATGCCTACATTTTTAGACTTAGGCGTTGACGCGTATAATTTTTTTTGGGACATGAAATGCTTATTAAACATAGTATGATGCACTAGCACATTTCGTATACGCACGTAGAGAAAGTTTTGAGACTCAACCGTTTAATGGATATATTTTCGTTGCACGTACATGTTGCATATATTTTTGGGAATTAAAAGTGTTCTGATCATATTTTTGAAAATGAGCTTGTGTCGTATGTGCACATATTGACATTTTTGGGATTTGATATGCCTATGATTATCGTCTTTATTATTTAATTTTTCTCCCTTTATGTAATTCTCTTAATAGTTATTAGTTAATAGTTAATAGTAATAATAATTGTTTGTTGTAATTAAGTGATTTAACACTTTTTGCATGCCTTCTAGGTCTATGTATTTGGTGGCAAAGCCTTTTGATCCACTACAAATGAGAAGCTGCACTCCAGACCAGTCACAGAGTTTCCTGAAACTTGGCGCGCCCGCGCCAAGCCTAGCCAACCAGCCGCGCGGCCGCCTTGATTTCCAGACAGGAATCCGGATTCTATACCCCTGCGCAGCTGCGCCCCTTTTCCTCATGTCCTTTGCGCAGCTGCGCCATTATCCTCCTGCTGAAAAATTTGTGTTTTCAAAATGAATTCGGCTCATTTTATTTCATTTTTTCCCAGCTTATTTGAAAGACTTGGCAGCTCTCTTTCTCTCATCTAAGACCTAAAGCCTGGACTCTTTATCACTCGAACCCCCCTATCTAACCCTCATTACCCTAAGTCTCCATCTTCATCAAAATTCTGTGCACCTCTCCTCTGCCGTCAGTCCTACCCCATTCCAACCGAACCTCTAAGCATTTAAGGGCAGCAACTCGTGGATCCATTTGAGTGCATCAACTATTTAATTCCAGATTTTGATAACGAATAGGACTGATTGCTTGACAGAATTCTGAAGGGATTATATTATTCTGTTCATTCCTCACTGAGATTGCAAATTCAAAGGCAGTGAGGGTTGGGCTTGTTCAAGGCAGAATTTGGGATTTCAATTGCCTGAACCCCAAGTGTTTGATACAAGTTCAGTGAGAAATCGGGGGGCACTTTTGACAGAATTTGAGGCACACTTGACCGAATTTGATAGTAAAAAGAGTTTGAAACAGAGCAATTTCCAAAAATTGGGGGCATCCTTCTTGGCAAGATTAGGGGCAGAAATTTTGACAGAGGTTGGGATAATTTTCAGAGCATCGAAACCAAAAGCAGCTAGGGTGTATTCCCAGTGTTTGATCATCAGTGGGTTTGCATTCATTCAGTTGCTTATTGCATTTCACTTTCAACATGCCCAAGCGAATTTGAACTCCATCACCACCTTCCCCTCCTCCACAGACTAGTGAGCACGGCGAGGGTAGTTCCCACGAGACCTTGGACGCCTTCAGATTTATAGACTTGACTGCTCAACGCTACTTCATAAATGTTCTGGATAAGAAGACATATGTGAGGGAAAGGGGACTGAAGCCGGGAAATCAGGACGGGCTTATAAAAAGGCAAATCATTGAGCACGGATGGGCACTAGTTACAGCTACACCACTGCCAGCCCCGATTCCCCTGGTTAAAGAATTCTATGCCAATGCCCATGAGGCACAAAATGGGATATCATACGTAAGGGGGAAGCAAGTATCATACACAAAAGAGGCTATAAATAATATTTTTCATAAGGACACTCTTCCTTCTGGCCCGACAAATTAGGCAGAGTCTCAGAGGATGGGGACTGACTTGGACCTCCTAATCAAAGAGCTATGTAGGCCAGGCATGCAATGGAAGACTTATGCGGGCTCCGGCAGAAAGGTTAGCTTCCCACAGACTGCCTTGAGTCGCTATATGAAGGCGTGGTATAGCTTCATATGTGCTAGTATTCTCCCCTCCAGCCATCATGCCAACGTCACCACTGACAGAGCTACCCTTCTATACGGCATTATCAAGAACAAGCGGATTGACATTGGACACATCATCAATCAATCCATGCTGCAGTTTATGAGAGGAAGCACTTCCGGGGGGATTTCGTATGCTTCAGTGATTACACGCTTATGCTTAGTGGCTGGAGTAGTGTGGGAGGACGAGGCTCTACTGGATCCGATGGGGGATATTGACCACAAGGCGATCAAGCAGTACACTATCTGGGAGGGCGCAGTGTCTCATCCTCGAGGACTGGGGTTTGTATGAGGTGATGATTCTGATGATGATGAGGAGGTCGATGAGGAAGATGAAGAAGGCCAGCAAGTACAGGCCCAATAGATAGTAGTTCCGACGCCCGCACAGTATGCTATGCAGCAGAGGGAGATCAGGCAGCTGAGGAGGCGGATGGATACCACGTACACAGACTTCCAGACTTATACATCTGGTTTCTCCCAGGATTTATCTTAGGCATTCGGGCAGTTGGGCATACACGCTGAGTTCCTTACATTTGGCACCGGCAGTCAGTACCCTCCTCCAGACACACCACCAGAGCAGATTGAGGAGGAGGAGGACGACGAGTCTGAGTAGGGGAGTTCCCTTTTTACCCTTTTACCTTTAATGCGGACATTGAACACTTTAAGTTTGGGGGTATTAGGGGGTTTATTTGCATGTAGTTTAATTCATATCATATTGCATTCTGTTTAGTTCATTTAATGCATGTAGTTCGTATTTTGTTAAAAATTGTCAAAATTTTAAAATTTTTATTTTATTTTAGTTAGCTGTGTTAGGATACGTTGCATGACATATTGCATAAATCTAGGTTGAAGTTGGTTTGTGAGTTAGTGGCCTATGATGAAAACTAAAATTTCTTAATTTTTGAACTAATTTGAGACTTAAGCTTGATTTCATTGTCATAAATGTAAATCCTTATCTGTCAGATATTGTGTAACCAGTAAGCACGTTAGAGTAACCAACATGACATGCTAAGTTTAAATTTTCACATACTTGTCTTCTGGTGGGAAATCTGTGTTTTAATGAAAGAGTTTAAGTTCTCATATGATAATAACTAAGATTGTTAAAAGCTTAAGTTTGGGGGAAAATAGGGGTTTTGCATGATATTTGGGGAGATGGAGCGTAAGACGCACTCCCCAATGAAAAAGAAAAAGAGAAAAGAAAAGAAAAGAAAATGCATTGAAAAAAATAGAATAAACACTTCGGCTACGTCGAATCCTGTGGCCTTTGATATTAGAGCAAGTAAGCCCTCGGGGTGTCTCTACACCCAGCGCTCTAAGACCGTTTGGTCTGGGAGTCATTGGTTGAAAGCTCGCTACATGGATATCATTGAAAAGCCTAAGAGGACTAGGCATTACACAGTCGAAGGTGTATGCGAGAAAGTGCGAATACGCCCTCGTGAGTTAATAAAAAGAATAATAAACTCCCTGTTGTCTCTTAGCTTAAGTAATACGTGGTCTTAGTTAGAACTTATATGATTTACTGCTTTCCTTGAATTAAAACTGGTTTTCCCCCTAAGAAGCAGAGTATGTGATTTATTTGTTCGAAGCATGTTTAATGGTTGCTAGGCACACAACGCACATTACATCAGTGCTGACAGATCTGGATTTGCAAGGTTATGCTTTTGATCTTGTCTTGAGTAGCTTATCTGTTTGATTGGCCTGTGATTTTTCTGAGGCGTTGCATTTGAATATCTATTCTGACTGAAACCTGGATTCACCTTCATCTTAGTATAGGTTGCATACACTCTAGTTACTTGCATTGCATCTGTGTTTGGTTTTGTTTATGTTACTTGAGGGCAAGCAACGCTTAAGTTTGGGGGTATTTGATAAGTGGTTTTATAACCACTTATTTAGATTTCAACTCACTTCTATTGTTGCTTAAACTTTTGTGTATTGTAGCTTTTCATGCATTTATGTTTACTTTTGTAGATTTCTGTATTTAGGACTCTCCAGGTGCAAATTGAGCTTAAAATGATTAAAAGGTGCTAAAAAGGAGCAAAGCTTAAAGAGCCAAGTTATGGCATGTGATGGAATGAACAGGAAGGAACAAGACATTGGCATTAGGTAATGGGCAGAAGCTAGGAGCAATTAGAGTCAAGAAGGAATTTAGAAGGGCAGTAGGAGAAAGCAGGAACAAAGCAGCAAGAATTCCAGCATCTTACCCCTGCGCAGCTGCGCAGGCATTGGTCAAGGAGCCGGCGCAGCTGCACCGGTCTTGGATGCCCAGTTGACTAATTTTTAGCCCAGCAGTTTCGGTTTTGGCTTGGGGCTTTTGCAGGCAGACGGGGCAGAAAGCATATAAGGGGTATTTTTGGCTACACATGGAGAATGCTCCCATTGGGAGTTCAAGCCCTAATTTTCTTCTTCTATTTTCATTTTCTTTTACATTTCTTGTCTAGGAGTAAAATAAAAGTAGAGATTAGACTAGTTTATAATAGTTAATATTCTAGGGTTTTATTGGACTTGATGGTTGAAACATTTGAAGAACATCAAGGATTCGTATTTTGATCAAGAGGAATCAGATTTGCATTTCTTACCCTTATTTTCTCTTTGATTCATATTTGTGTTCTTATGATGCTTATTCAAAATGTGGATGGTATGTTTGAGTTGTCTATGACTTAAAGTATACTTTGAGGTTCCAATGGAACTTAATGAGTAGTCTATGTTGAGTTCTCTTCCATGTTGGTTCTTATTGATTGTTATGTGATTGTCTACTGCGATATATGCTTTCATGGCTTAATTGAGTCATGACCAATTACTGTAATAACCCACATGGGATTGAAAGATGAAGTGTGGGTTTAGATCTAATCGTAGTAGCGGGTGATTGTACGTTCACATGGCGTTGGATGTATGATTTGTGCTTAGGATAGACATATACCGAAGCGCCGCCCGTAGTCAAATGAGAACTTGCCCTTAAACCCTATTTATTTGTAAACACCATAGACATATAGGGGTTTAGATAATGTGGGTGTTCACATGCGTTCTATCATCTGTGGATTGCACGTGATATGGATTAGGTGCATCGAGAGATGGCCTACTCTCACTTTCGTGTTCTCGACTAGCACACTTAACGATTAATTTGACCTAATTGGAAGTGAAACGACTTAGATGATTGGAATCTCATGCCTTCATTATCTGATTTTGCCCTAGGATTAATTAGTTTAAGTTTAATTCCTTGTCTAGGTTAACTTAGTTTAAATTTAATCTCTTTACCGCTCTTTTAAATAAGACTGAAATGATTACGCGCTAGTGGTTTGGTGACCTTTTATCTGTTATTTCCTCATGAGAACGATATCTGTACTTTCACTTTATTACTTGTTGACCGCGTGTACTTGCGCGTTAATTGTCGTTATATAAGACGGACAACATACGTGCACTTCGAGCAATGCGATGTCCGGTCGAAAACTTTCTAACTTTTGATCGGAGCCTCCGTTTGAGGAGCGTGATACCTTTCCGGAAAACTCTCGCCGAGAGTGTTTCAATGACATGGGATAAAACATATTTCGGGTCTAGAAAGACAAGTTCATAACCAGGTCTTCGATTCCCTGCAGTTTGTCCATTGAACTGTCTTGCATTGTTGCCACTCGGGATCGTCGTTAGGGTTTATTCTGACTTTGGTGGCATCAATTTGGCTTGAGTTTGACCAAGTCAATTACAATTTGGTAAAATGACCGTTATACCCCTCCCGAGGCTGCCTGTAGTGTCGGCATGGTTGCTGGTTGACTTCCGGGAGCTGATTACAAGACTTGGATCCCAGTCGAGTCTTTTGACCTAAGGGTTGTCTCTGAGGCTGACGTGGTTGTTCCAGGTTTTGCTATGGAGTTGTTGCAATGCTTTAGGTTGATGTTTGAAGTTAACCTGACGTCCCGGGTTGAGACCGGGGATGACCTGCACTTCTCGGGTTGAGACCGGGGTTGAATTCTTTGGTTGCTGCCGAGGCTGATTAGTACCTCCCAGGTTGAGATCGGGTTTGAGCTTGATGATCCGATTGACTGTCAGAGCTTGATTGATGGTCCGATTGACTGTCGGAACTTGATTACCGATGTTGGAAATCAGATTTGACTGGAGCACCGATATTGTGGATCGAATTTGAGGTTGATTGACGGTTTTACCCTTCTACTGGATGAGTATTGGGGCAAGGAAAATCTCGAGTGTCTACAAGATGGATTTAAGCCAGTTAAGCAGAAGCTCAGGCGATTAAAACCTGAATGGAGTTTGAAGGTTAAAGAAGAGGATGTCAAACAATTCAAAGCTGGCATCATCATGGTATTAACATACTCGGAGTGGCTGTCAAACATAGTCCCCGTGCCTAAGCCTGGAGGAAAGGTACGAGTATGCATGGATTACCGGGAATTAAACAAAGCTTGTCTCAAAGATAATTTCCCGGTACCTTTCATCCACATCCTTATAGACAATACAGCGCAATACGATATGTATTCTTTCTTGGATTAATTTGCTGGTTACCATCAAATCATGGTCGCTGAAGAAGACAGGGAGAAGACCGCTTTCATCACTCCCTGGGGAACCTTCTGCTACAGACGATTGTCCTTCGGCCTTATCAATGACGGTGCTACGTATCAGTGAGCCATAATGGCCCTATTTCATGACATGATGTATAAAGAGATAGAGGTTTATGTGGACGACATCAACGTCAAATCCCGGAAGGAAGACGATCACATCAACTATATCAGGAAGCTGTTCAATAGGTTGCATAAGTACAACCTCAAGCTGAATCAAGCCAAATGTGCTTTTGGCGTCAAATCTGCCAAGTTGTTGGGATTTCTAATGAGCAATAGAGGCATTGAGCTAGATCCTGCCAAGATTAAAGCCATCACAGAGATGCCAGTACCCCGAATAGAGAAGAAGATACGCGGGTTCCTGGGAAGAAATAATTTTATAAATTGTTTCATTTCCCAACTCACAGCAACTTGTGAACCCATCTTCAAGAATGCCACCGTACCACAAGACCGTCCAGAGGGCCACTCCAGACGACAGACTGCAGACGACGTCATCTGTAGCACCGTACCACAAGATCGTCCAGAGGTCAAGTCAAAAACACAGCTGTCGGAATGCATACACATGACATAATACATGCATGATGACAGTAATATAAACATGATGCAGAAGATAAGATATGGCAGGAATATCTACAAAAAGCTATCATCTACTGCATACAACATCCCTGTATCCAGATACAAAGTGAAAGAAAGAATACAGGGAAAATGGGGCACCACCACCCAACTACTACAGTGGTCTATTAAAATGATGGCACAAACGACGAACAGCCAAAACAGTGGCTAACCAAAAAGTATAGCTCCAATAGCTATTAGAGGAAGTCGTAGACATCAGTGTCGAATCGATCAACTTGCTCCATCTCCTCTGTCGGCACAAAGCTACTAGAATCAGGCATATCTGGGCGGTATAAGGGAGGATCTGCCCCTGTATAACTGCTGCTAAATGGACCTGAAGAGGGACCTACTCCTGAGCTGGATGGGTGAAAAAAAGATGCCTCTGATGGATCTCGACCAAGGTGCCTAATAAAGAAACGATCCTGCTCTAACTCCCTAGTCAGATCTGCTATCTAGTCTATATGAGTTGGCTCCCTAAGGCAAGCTATCCAATTCATCATCATCACAGATCCTGGCACCATGTCTGCCATAAATTGGGTAGCCCAAGTCTGAGCTCCAATAGTACGAGAGCTCCACCATCTGCCAAATGCCTCTTGGCTGTACGGACCCTTTGATAGGGTGAAGCCATCAATGCCCTCCAAAGGGATGTCTGTCAAAGGAACAGTCAATGGCCAATGATGCCAAGCTGGAGGAATAATGGGAATGCGGATCTCCCCCGTGATGCTCCTAATAGCACGCTCTCTAAGTCCGAGCCTCCCACCGTCAACAACGGTACCCTGCGGGTCGATAAGTCAAACTCCCGGCCAGTAAGGACTCCTCCCTCGAATTCGACGGTCAGTGCTGGAATGTGTACGATGTCCAGGTGATCAAATCTGCCGTCAAAAGCTCCAACTGTAGACGGGCATGAGTGAATCCCTCAGCAACAGGGACCACCGTCAAAGTGGAGTGATGCCATCTCCGTCCTCGAGGATAGGTCTTTAGACCTAAAGCAGTAGCGGGCCGTAGGCAAGGAAGCCTCTCAAATGCCCAAAGCTGATCATGTAAATATCAAAAGTCTTAAGTGATCAAGACTGACAAATATGCTAAAATCAAAAAGGTATAGAAAGATGTACTCACCATCAGGAATGGGTAAAATCCTAACCAAACCTCTATCGTACCCTCTGAAAGCATGCGCATGCCCCAGAGAAAATAGGCAAAGGTATAGGAGCCCGAATCATAGTCACTGAGGCGCTCTACCTGTCGAGTGGCGCTGATCAAAGCGAAGGACACAGTAGATGAGTTGTCCGCCATGAAATAACCCCTGATGATCGACAAAAACAATCGCCTCAGAATGCGATCTCTAGCCCTCTGGTCATCAGGCGGAGGCAATTGCAAAGTCCCATCCTGGACATCTATACTCAAGGGACCAGATCGGACTGCCCGACCCTTGAATGCCGTCGTCAGGACTACCAGCAGGGATCGAACAATAGGGGTTGAAATGTCAGTCATGACAGGCACTGACTCGCCCTCAAACTCAATGTCGATGATAAATTTCCAGTCCATAGGAGTCATCATCACCTCACAATCTAGCAAAAGAAGGGACTGAGTCTGGTGGAACTAGTGCGCAGACAAAGCCCTCATATACCCCCAGGGGCAACGGCAGGGAAGGATCGAGAGAAAGGCCTGAAATTCCCAGCCATCTATAATCTCCCTGTAATCCTCATGCAAAGTGTGATACAGGGAGTGCACACTAAACCAGTTCCCTCGAGGCTGCGTAAAGCCAGGAACTTGCATCAAAAACCAACCCAAGTCAAAAACCTAAGCCCCAAAAATAGCAAAAAGGAAGAAAAGAATCCAGAGAGAAGAAAGACTTCAAGTCACCTCGTTGGCGTGAAGATATCTCGCAGGATGGCGACTCAAATCGCCCAGTAGCTCCTGAGTAGGCACAGCAATGCCTGGGACCTCTGCACGTGGAGCCTGAGGAGGAATAGGAGCGGCAAACGGAGCCTCCTCATCATCAATATCCAATGGCTGCTCGTCCTGTGCTGGACGAATCCTGCCCTCTACCAGTCTACGAGGGGTCCTAGCCGGACGTGGCTGTGGCACATCAAAAGCCCTCCTACGTCTAATACCTGAGGAGACCCTACTGGAACTGCCGGGTCTATCATGATCTATCTACAGCAACAAGTCTCCAAATCACCTCAGAAAGGGTGCGGTAAGCCTAAAACCTGTGGCTTATCATTTTTAATCAGTCCAACGTATATCTCTAGGTCCTAATACATGCATGGGTCAGTCAAAAATACCCAGTAAAGTCAAAACTGCATGTTTTCAAAACCTAGCAACTCAAAACCTGCATGGGTCAGTAAAAAATTTCCCCACAGAGTCAAAAATGCATGCTTTTCAAAGCCTAAGATTTTGGAAAAATTTCGCCAGAGTCTCCTTTGTAAAATGGACTGTCCACATGCACACAGGCATGCCTAGGTGACCAGTTAGTAGCACACCTACCTAAAAATAGAAATAGTTCATATTTACTAAAAAAAATCAAAAATCAACCTCAGATGGTAGCCAAATTACCATGGACATTTTTAGTTAAAAATCTAGGCTCACTAGGCCTCAAAAAGGATGACTAAACTGATCAAAAAGTGAAAAAATTGACTATCTCAGAACTTGAATTTTCTTATATCCAAACGTGCATTACAGTAAGATATACATACATATGTAGTCAAAAAAAAATTTACAGGTCATATAGGCATACATTTTTCATACATTGCGTCTAAAAGCACCCTAGGCAATTCACATGCTTTTAACGGTCAAAAACTGTGAAAAAAGCATGTAAAACGTTACCTGTGCTGCGCTGAACGCGTAGGAACTGACGGAATTAGAATTAGATTGCTAGAACTCCTTAGATCTGAAAAAGATGATCGAAAATCCTTTTGCTGCTCAAACGGGAAACTTGCAAAATTAAAACTCCTGAGCTCCATTTAAAGCCCAGGTAGCCGCACCTCTACCTGCGACTATTGCACCTCCACCTACGGTAGCCCAGGTGGGTCCCACTTCCCCTGGGCCCGGTTCAGTTTGAGATAAAATGAAGTTTAAACAGGCTGCCAAGTTAAATCTAAAGAGAAATCGCTACGCGATTGAGCGGTTTGGCTAGAAATCCTGTGTTTAAGCAGCGTAAGCATGACGAAAAGGGAAATTCCACGAAGACCCTTGCTATTCATCCCGGAGCTATGTCCGGGGATCAACAAATCAAACTGCGAAAAAACTGCACAAGAATTGAGCAAAATTGCCAAAAACTATCATTTTTCGAAGTTCGGATACTGACCGAAGCAGTTTCAGCTATTGGCTCAGCCACAACAAAGTTTGGGTACTGACCGAAGCAGTTTTAGCCATTTTCTCATCCCCAGCGAAGTTCGGGTATTGACCGAAGTAGTTTCAGCCGTTGGCTCATCCCCAGCGAAGTTCGGGTATTGACCGAAGCAGTTTCAGTTGTTGGCTCATCCCCAGCGAGGTTCGGGTACTGATCGAAGTAGTTTCAGCCGTTGGCTCAGCCCCAACAAAGTTTGGGTACTGATCAAAGCAGTTTCAGCCATTGGCTCAGCCCCAGCAAAGTTCGGGTACTGACCGAAGCAGTTTTAGCCTTTGGCTCATCCCCAGCGAGGTTCGGGTACTGACCGAAATAGTTTCAGCCGTTGGCTCAGCCCCAGCATGGTTCGGGTACTGACCGAAGAAGTTTCAGTTGTTAGCTCATCCCCAACAAAGTTCGGGTACTGACTGAAGCAGTTTCAGCCGTTGGCTCAGCCCAACGAAGTTCAGGTACAGATCGAAATACAATCCAACCACTGGCGCAAGCCCAATGACGTTTCAATTGTCGGCTCAACCCCAGCCAATCAACAGAAGGGATCAGGCGACTGAAACAATTATAATAATCCATCACAAATGATGGAATCTGTTATACACATCCTCAAAGGGATCATTGAGGTAGTATCAATCGGATCATCTTCAATCAAAATCTACAAAGCTATCGAGGAAAACGTCATCCACAGCATATCCAGACGTGGACAATCTGTGATATCTCATCTTCGACAATCTCATCCCCATCAGAATCAAATAAGTTATCATGAATGATGTCATCCTCAGTAAGAAATGACAAAATTAGTTCACGGTAACTTCCCAATGACATCAATGGCTGTACATGACAACGTTATCCCCAGCAGAGTGATAACGTAGGCAGCTAACAGAAGCCCCATTCCACTCAAAGACGCCCAGCCTTCAAAGCAGTGCTGGCACTTATTATTTCTAGTGTCTACTAATCTTTATCCTGTCCATTCCATTACATTGCATGGACATGATAAAGAGGGGCATCTGTAGACACTCGAAATTTTCCTTGCCCAATACTAACACTGTAGGAGGGCAAAACCGTCCTTCAACTCAAAATCGGCCGCCAATGCCGGTACTTAAACCTAAATTCGATCACCAATATTGGTAACCTAAATTTGATCCCCAATATCGGTACTCCAGCCAAATCCGATCCCCAATATCGGTAATTCAGCCAAATCCGATCACCAATATTGGTACTCAATCCAGCTCGGATCTCTAATCGGACCGTCTATCTAGCTCTGATCTCTAATCGGATAGTCAATCCATCTCTGATCTCCAATCGAACAGTCAATCCAGCTCGATCTCCAATCAAACCATCTATCCAGCTCCGATCTCCAATCAGACCGTCAATCCAGCTCTGATCTCTAATCGGACCATCTATCCATCTCCGATCTCCAATCGAACACTCAATCCAGCTCCGATCTTCAATTGGACCGTCTATCCAGCTCCTATCTCTAATTGGACCCTCAATCCAGCTCCAATCTCCAATCGAATCATCTCTCCAGCTCCGATCTCCAATCGGACCATCAATCCAGCTTCGATCTCCAATCAGACTGTCTATCCAGCTCCGATCTCCAATCAGACCGTTAATCCAGTTTCGATCTCTAATCGGACCGTCAATCCAGCTTCGATCTCTAATAGAACTGTATATCCAGCTTCGATCTTCAATCGGACCATCAATCCAGCTCCGATCTCCAATCGGACCGTCTATCCATCTCCGATCTCTAATCGAACCGTCTATCCAAATCCGATCTCTAATCGGACCGTTAATCAAGCTTCGATCTCTAATCAGACTGTCTATCCAGCTCTAATCTCCAATCAAACCTTCAATCCAGCTCCGATCTCTAATTGGACTGTCAATCTAGCTCCGATCTCCAATCGGACCATTGATCCAGCTCCGATCTCCAATCGGACCATCGATCCAGCTTCGATCTCTAATCGAATCGTCAATCCAGCTCTGATCTCTAATCGGACTGTCCACCCAGCTCTGATCTCCAATCAAACTGTCAATCCAGCTCTGATCTCCAATTGGACCATCGATCCAGCTATGATCTTTAATCGGACCGTCAATCTAGCTCCGATCTCCAATTGGACCATCAGATCAACCCCGATCTCAATATCAGGCTATCAACTAAAATTTGATAGTCAATCGGGCCTTTAAGACAGTCCCGGTCTTAACCCGGGAAGTGAAGGTCAACCTGGACATCAACCCAGGACGTGTCAAGTCATCCCCAACATCAATCCGGGAAGTGCAATTTAGCCCCAGCGACAACCCTAAGAAGCCAGATACATCAAAGGTCGTGCCGACACCACAGGCAACCCTGGGAGGGGTAAAATAGTTATTTTACCAACTCTCAACTGATTCGGTCAAACTCAAGTTGAATTGATGCCATCAAAGTCAGAGCGAACCACAACAACGATCCCGAGTGCCAACAACGCAAGACAGCTCAACGGACAAACTGCATGGAATCAAAGACTTGGTTATGAACACATCTTCTCGGACACGGAAAATGTTTTATCCCATTTCATTGCGACACTCTCGGCAAGGGCTTTTCGAAAAGGTATCGCACGCCTCAAACGGACGCTCCGATCAAAAGTTTAAAAGTTCCAACTTCGACAGCGCGTTGTCCGGAGTTCACATACTTTGAGATGACGAAACCTGGCACATGGGCCCCACCTAGGGGAGCCTTACCTCTACCTACGATAGCCGCAGGTAAAGCTAGGGCTCCTTGGCCTATAAATAAACGTGCACCCCCTTTCATTTACAAGAATTCAAAAACGCAGCGAAGCTTTGCCCGTCTGATTTTTTAACTTTTATACCTCTTCCAAACCCAAATATTTTCACTCCAACACGTAGATATACCCATATACTACCACATATCAGAAAATAACCGGTAGATTTGGACGTTTAAAGCCTACGATTTGGCAAAAAGCCCGTATTGCAGTCCATTGTAAGTATTTTTACGATCAGAAAGTCAATACTACTACTTTGCACTGTTTTCCACTTGCACACGAAGTTTCATCTTCTAAATATGCCCGGAACTTAGTTCTGTGGCCGTTTTTGTCAAAATTTGCTACATTTCTGTACATAAACGTAATTTTTTTTTCTACAACTCGGATTAACGATCCGTCAACTCCAACAACTTCAATTCACTAGCACACACATTCTGGCAACTCCTGTCGGATTGGGTTATCTTCCCAGTCCGAGTTTGGCCTTTTTTGTATATATTTAACTATTTATGTACTAACAATTCAATTCTGTTAAGTCCGGATGTCAAATCTGAGGTAGTTTACCGCTTTTACATATATTTATGCATATATAAGCGACTTTCACAATCACTAGTTCTCATATCAGTTCTGGTTGACTACATTTTTATCAATATATATATATTTATATATTTTCAGTCCGGCCTGAATTACTTCGTGACCATTTTACTGCTTTTGCGCACTTCGCCATATTGGGTGCTCTCCCCAGTCACTGGTTGACTACTTTTCTATTAATTTCAATTCCAGTACGGGCATCGGCGTGAAAACCCGTCGCCCTTATTACTATTTATATATATATATATATATATATATATTTCATTACTGTCATAGCCTGGATTATTTCGTGGCTGTTTACAATTTTTTATAAATATATATATTTCAATTCCAGTCCGAGCTTGCGAGTGAAAACCCATCACCCTTTTTACAGCTATTATATATAATTATATATATATATTGCTTTACTCAATTCATTCAACTGCTGCATTTAACATTCATTTGTATATGAATCTGCACTGACATATCTGTGGGCGGACTAGATTCATCCAAATCTCACCAATTCTAGCTTTCAATGGTTCAAACAGGTCCCGATAGAACTTGGAAGGTATAATGGCTGAGATTTCTTTAAATCTAGTTATTTTTATAGTTTCAGCTTTGAAAGCATACTCGCGTCCTTTAGATCGCTATCTAATGGGAACGAAACGCTTTATCCACTCGCAGCCAGGATTTATTGATGAATCCTTGGTTCCATTGCGACGTGATGATGTATATATATATCCATTTCTGTGCAAATTTGAACTGTGCAGGTTTATGGGCTACTCATATGTGAGCCTAGGAATCATGGGATTCACGATCAAATCGATCGAGATCTGATTCCCATGATGGACAAACTTCAATTTATAGATGTACCCTGCTAGTTTTTCTGTAAAATGTACATACACAGACCTTAAAACGGTTATCCGGATTTAAGGTCTCGTCATAGGAAAATGTCAATTATCGTGTCAGCATCCTTCCGATGGTTTTCATACCCATGAGGAGACCAACACTTGCCTATTTCTATGATCGAGTATGCTTCGCAGCCCGGCAAATCACCATTCACATGCAGCCTTAAGGCTATAAAGATAAAAAATTGAAAGTAGCGATACGCTTTAATTCCTATGCTAGCGTAAGGGTTTGATAAGCTAGCTTTCAAAACATCATTTTCAATCAAAAGAAAAGCTTTTGTAAATTAAAATTAAATGCTTTTGCAAATCAAATCAAAGACTGATTTTCAAATCAAATCAAACCCTTCGTATATAGGCTCAACAAAGTCTGTTAAAGCTTTCAATCAATCAAACCAATAGGCCCAATTTTCAAACAGCATTCACTCACGCATTCACAGTTTTAAAGGAAATATTGAAAAGATGCGGTACCGTATTTACACGGGAGTCGTGGGGTGCCTAACACCTTCCCCACACTTAACCAAGCCCCCGAACTCAAAACTCTGATTTCAAAGATCACGTTTCGACAGTGTCCAGCAATTGGGCCTATTTTCAAATCAAACTCGGTTGAGTTGGTACAACCATTTTCCAATCTACCAACTGGCGACTCTAAACGTTCAAATCGTCGAAATAAACACATGTTGACCTCTTTCCTAAAAAACCCTTCAAAATCTTTTTCCTAAATAAAAAGAGTGGGGGTAGATAGAACTTAGGAAGATCGATTTGAGGAAACTCGGGTTATGAACCGACCCGCGGGGTTCTTAAATTTTCCAACGTCGACAAGAGTCGCTATGGACTGAAAGATATCATCAAGATTCAAAGGTTTATTCATTTTAAAGTTCAAGAAGAATGAACACTAAGTAGTCACTATGGACTAAGAACTCTTGCTAGAATTAACAGTTTTATACTAAAAATCCAATGTGACAAGTACAATAAGTGATCAGCCTAAAGTACCCTACGTTATGCATAACATTCAAACATACTAGTATGTGCGCACGTCGGTTCCTCGACAGTTATATAATTTGCCCTTCAATGAGGGTTGTTCATCTTAGTAGATTTATAAGAGTCCGCACCAAGTCAATTGGTTTGGATAGCTTTCTAACACATGGTATTAGTCTAGCCAAAAAAAATAGGCTTAGATAACTTTTATAATACATTTAGGAACGATAAGTTCAATGCTTGCAACAACATCAAGATATAAAATCAATTTCTAAATAGTAATAGA
Source organism: Panax stipuleanatus (assembly GCA_020205555.1). Taxonomy (NCBI): domain Eukaryota; kingdom Viridiplantae; phylum Streptophyta; class Magnoliopsida; order Apiales; family Araliaceae; genus Panax; species Panax stipuleanatus. The sequence continues at coordinate 94,393,716 of CM035120.1, forward strand.
TATTTGCTCGATGTAAACATGGTCGATATAACAACAATTCAGATTTATACAATATGTAAAGTTAAGAGAGTTAGGGAACTTGCCTTATGCGTAGTTTACCAACCTATAGCTTATCAACACCTTGAATTCCTATTGTATCATAAGTATGTATATACATATACTTTAGTTATTAAAGTTCTATACGTAACTCAACACTTTAATACAGGTCTGATCCTGTAGTTAATATCACATATCAAGTTCTTTCTTGGTCACAAAATTAACATTGATTTCTCTTTGAAAAATTTATCAAGACTTTTAAGAAAATTTGTTAAATATTGATTCAATGTAGCCACGATACACTTAAACACTTAGAACCTTACTTTCAACATGCATTATAGCCTAAAACACCATTTTATGCATGCTACAATTATCATATCACCATCAAAACAGTCAGACAAAATTGCAAGTAGGCGCAGCTGCGCTGCAGTTAAGCTTGTGGTGGGCGCAGATGTGCCGTCTCCTTGCTAGAGCTGAGCTGAGCTTTTGATTTATGGTTCTATTTGTTGGGTTTGTACGAAATAGTGGTCGCAATCAAATTACAAAATTAGCAGAAGCATGGTATATCAAAGTTTAAAATTTTCTACAAAATCATTACTCGGATCATCCTTTATGCAAATTATTAATTTAAAATGATAAATAAGAAGTTATGGAATCATACCCTTGTAGAACGAAGCTTCCACAGGTACTAGTTCAAATCATTGTTCTTCGTGACCTCCTTGAATTTACGGGTTAGATTCCTTCCTTTGATCAACGTTAGCCACCCAAGTGTTTGGCCTCTAGTGGTGATCCACCAAGGAAGATGAATTATCAAGAAGGAGGGTGGTTGGCTAAACCCTAGTTTTCTATCTTTTATAGAAAAGGAGTACTCTCCAACAATTGAAATTGCATCAATCGATATCTAATATAAGACTCTTCTTATATAGATATTGGTCAACCCTTCTAATCCTATTAGACATAGGTTTTTATTTAATTAATTAAACTCCTTTAATTAATTAGGCTTCCCATCATATTGAAATTTAATTAATTAATTAATTAAACTCATTTAATTAATTTGCATCCTAATTTTATTAGGAATAAATGAGAGTACTAATACTAAATTAATTCCTAAACTCCTTTAGAAATTAAAATAATAATAATTGTAATAATATTAATAAGACTCCTCTTATTAATTTATATTTAATATTTTTAAAATATTAAATAATAAACATTAAGCTATTTAATTTATTCTATCACCATAGATTAAATTAATTACACTTAATGTATTATTATGATTATGTCATTACCTTCTTAAATAATTATTCTTTCTTTTATGGTGTGACCCTTTAGGTTCTCCATATTAAACCGGTTGTGAATAAATCAATTAGAACAATTCTAATCTTATTTAAATAAATAAATTAAACTAATAATCTGTTTAAATAAATAATATTTATTCTACAATAGGGATAAGCCTCCCTAGCGATCAACGACTTTCCAGATAATATAGATTTCAACATTAATCATAAAAGAACTTGTGAGTAAATAGTTACCGTACAATTAATTTCTTCCACCATACAATTTCCCAATTAAATATAAGACATAAAATTACTGTCAAGTTTTATTTTATTTAATTATATGTATTTCGATCAGAAAATGCACAACTCCAAATAATGTAAATTAGAAACTCCTCTCTAATTTCATTCTGCCTTGGTCCAAGGACTACTAGGTTGTTATTTAACGAATCACATATGACATATCTCTTCATTTACTAGAAGTGGTAGATTCTTTATTGATAATTCATTATCTCCATATGTAACTCATTATACCCAAGCATACCCTTTGATATACCCTAAGGGTCTTAAGGAATAAGTCAAAGTATAATTTATTACATACAAGATACAATGATGATCTCAAGTCCAAGGATCACTTGTACTACTATCACATTTGGAATTCCTATTGACATGCAAATAAAACTCCATTAGGTATTCCATAGCGAGTCACGTTCAGTGAACTTATTCTCCAATAAGCACCTATATACTTGCTTTAGTGTCTCCACACAAATGACCATGAGATCAATCATCATCATCCATTGAGCAAGCAACATATGTACCAATCTATCCGGATTTACTAATCCCATTTTTAGTAATCCAATGATTGGGAACTATTTTAGTGTTAAGCTTTCTAAGAATTTAGATCTCATTAGCATGATCAACATCATGATTCTAAAAGCATTGCTTAAAACTATTGGTTATTTATATATTATAAAAACAGCATCATGTAGATAATTAAATGCCTTTAATAAATGAATTCTTTTATTAATAAATGAATAAGATCGTTTACAAAGTATATACTTTATCATCATACATGATTGGCTTATATGCACACTACTTTCACTATTTTGGTTTTCTAACATACATAGATATTAACACACAGTATATATTCATGTTCACATGTATTTAACTTTCTCAAGTATAGTTAGCGTAGTTTATTACTTAAAGCTTACTCTAAATCATGCTTAACTAGTCCATGTCATATCTAACTAGGTGGATGTACCTATCAATCATGCTTAGAGGCATAAAAAGTTCTATCATGTTTGCACATAGGTCAGAACATAAGTAACTCAACATTTCTCAATCCTTGTTTCAAAATTTCCAAGTTTTCCTTTAAGAAGTTATTTTAAATCATGCTTAAGCTACTTAGCATATGCAAATCAACCTTGAATCATGTTTCATGCATAAATAGGTCGTGTTCAGGTGCTAACAAAATCAGAACTTGGATACCATAAGTTTTGTCAAGTTTATTTTTCCAAAACTCCTAGTTTCTTTTCAAAACACATTCTAACCCATGTCAAAACAATCTAACACACACGAAGCATCTTATAATCATATTTTATGTGTAGTTAGGTTATGTGTGCATGCTAACAAGTCAGAACTTAGACATCACAAGTTTCATCAAAGTTCAATTTCAAAATTCTAAGTTCCCTTTTTAGAAAAATATACATTAAGCAAGCTAAAGCAACTCACATTGCACAAAGAGACCTCAGACCACATTTTAAATCTATTTTCACATATATTTAACTTAAACTAGCATGTTAGACATTTTCAGATTTGTAACAAAAGTTAGAAGCCTTTCCTGGTGCCTGGCACAGCTGCTTTGTTCTGTGATGTGGGAGCGGCGCAGCTACGCTGATCCAAGATAGACACAGACACAGCATCCGGCGCAGCTACGCTAGACTGAACTACTAGAAGGGTACAGTTGCGCCCTTCTTGGACAGAACCAGGAATGGTTCTGCTTCGGCAGAACTCAAAACCCATACACAAAATTCTTTATGTAACAAACTCAAAATCAAACACATTGCTACTGTATATGCATGTAAACTTAGTTAGGAATTATGATAGTAATGTATAACACAATTTGCAATAATTTCACTAACTTCTGAGAATTATTCAAACTCAAATGAAGAACACAGTGTAAGAATTATACCCCTGCTTAAAATTAAACTTGCTAATAGTGCTTCCAATCTCAGACTCTCCCCCACTTCAGTATACTCACACTCTATTCTAACTTATCAGAAATTATCTAGCAGTGAATTGAGAGGGAAGGAGCTTTAATTTATAGAGAAGGAAGTGTCCATGCAATGACTTTGCCTCAAGGATCAAACCATCGTGAATTAGGAAAACTCAGTGGTTAAGAAGAAGTTGGTGTAATAGTTGTAATACACTGTTGAGACCACTCCCCTTCATCATTTCCATTTTACTGAGTTTGAGATTGTAGAGGTAGCATAGGCCATTGGTCTGTTCACGTGTATTGGAGGAGGTGGGACACTGATTTTGGGACAATTCTGTTACTCAGTAAAATAGTTTTAGTACTCCTCTTTGGCTTATAACTTTACATTTGATGACTAAATGTTATTATCATAAGATACGTTAGGGATACATATACACATAATCATATAATTCATGTACATTGGTCTAGCCCAATTAATATTTAATTTGGTATGAATATAATTCAGTTGGGTACTAACAATCAATATAAAACTTTATTATTCCAATTATACATAAATATTGGAATAATTATTTAATAGTAAATATTTTATTTACTTAGATTTAATTTCTCCCATATATTTAAAATACACATTTTATTGACCCGCCACACATCATGATGTCACATAAGCTTTTTCATATAACTTAGAGAATTAGTTAATTCAACTTACTTTTACCATATAGTTTGTATAACATTTATTCATATTATAATGTCACACCTTATACTATATCTAATGCATGTAGCAACCATATGGCACTACCACTTACATGACCCTATATCACACATGGTGGCACATAACACCAATTAATTAAACATTAATGTTCATATTAATAATAATGGAAATAAAATGGTAATTAGTTCATCACCTTACTTATTCCTTTCTTTATTAATTTCATTAAATCATCACTTAGTATACCATTATGCCACACAAGGTATATCACTTAAGCATAAATTAAGCTTTTCATTATTTTCATCATATTACTTGCTCATCACATATTTAACTCAATTTAATGGAATTATCACATTCTATGTCACAACAACGTATACTTATATTCAAATAAATATTCAACTTTTATTAATTTAATTATTAATATTATTCATGAATTTCACGGATATTACATAGTCCATTCATAAATCTGTATTTATGAGAATCATAGCCTGTATCCTATACCCAAGAAGAAACTTTACTTACTGAAAGATTTATTTCAATCATTGTCAAACCTGTATATATAACCGAAGCTTCACTAAGCTTCTTCTGGTTAGCCTCTGCAAGATACTTCTCGCATTTTTTATTCCAATGTCTAGGCTTATTGCTTTGGAAGCAAACTCCTTTGCTATCCGTATCAGTATTGTTCTTATTATCCTTCGTATTTTGCCTTTCCTTATACCTTCTTTAAATTGTTATTTTTTTCAGAAGATCCTTTGGCTTCTACCAGTAAGACTTGGTTTTTCTTAGTTGGAAAGTGACTCTTAACAATTTTTCAATATGTTAAGCAAATCAACGAAGCTGACATCAAGCTTGTTCATTTGGAAAATTCACAACAATTGTGAGAAGGAGTCTGGGAGTGAGTGCAAGATCAAATCTTGGCTCAACTCTCCATCCATGACAAAAACCTATTGTCCTAATTGTTCAATCAAATTGATCATTTTAGGACATGTGCTTGTACTGTAGTGCCATTGATTATTCTATATCGGAAGAGCTCATTAGATATCTGATATTTATTAGTCCTACTATCCTCACAATTCAACTTCTTGAAGTGCAGGAGTATAATAGGAACATCCATAGTTTCATGCTGACGCTGAAGCTCGTTACTCATGGATGCGAGCATGATGCATTGAGCCAGCTGTGCATCATCTTACCACTTTTCAGAAAGTAGCAACCTCTTCTTTAGAGGCATTATCTGCAAGGCATTATCTGCAACTGATGAGTTAGTTTTGTACCTACGAATCGATTACCTTTCTAGCTTGATTCCTTCCTACTTCGAGTAGTTTTAGTGTTTTTTTACTCGGTTTCTTTGTTGATGTTGTAGGAATTGGAATGGATGGAAACTAGGACTTAAAGGCAGGATTTAGCAATTTTCAGCTAGCACACCCGCTAGGGCAGGCTTTCACAAGCCAATTCACCCACGCGGGGCAGGGGTCACTTATCAGGATTTGTTGTACAACCGCCGAGGCGGGCATTCTCAGCACTAAACACCCGTCGGGGTGGGGTGCGAGGCAGATAGAGGAGGTTTCCATCTTTGAGAAGGATTCTGAAGATCTATTGGGACTGGAATTCAGACGCGAATTAGGAAGGAATAAAGAGGCAAATTAGAAGAAAAAGAACATTTATTCGTTATCATTGAAAATAAAACCCTAACTTTGGGATCACGTTTGGAGGATTGAAGCGAGGATTTCAAGTACGAAGAACGCGTAGGAGATTGAAGAAGAGTAGCAGTTTTACTTACAGGTTTTACTCTCTATCTTCACCTTTGTATTCAGAATGCTAGTATCATTGTGGATTTTAGTTTCTTATTCATTTATTATGAACTAAATTACTTTTTAAGTCTACAATGGATCTTTATGTGTAGCAAAGTTTGACATGCTTCTATATTATTGCAGGGATACTAATTTCAGCTTTGTCCACTATGGTTTATGCTTAATTTATAAATTGCTTGATCACCAATTTCTTGACAACCAATATGAACTCAAGAGAAGGATTATGGGTTTAGACCTAATAGTAGAGGCGTGTGATTGTAATTTCTGCATGATGTTGGAAGTTATTGTAGACACTCCAAATTTTGCTTTTGTCGTACTAACCTTGCAGGAGGGTAAAATCATCATTTTACTTCGGAGACAACCCTGAAGTAGGGCAAAAGATCCCGGTCATCTCGGAGACAACCCCGGGAATGGTGAAGAGGACCAATGAAGTCCGAACATACCGTAACCCGATCGAAGATCGATGAGCTGAGACAGTGATCATCAAAAACCACCTCAGCAAACCTCGAACGACTTACCATCGAGAGATAAGCCTGTAGATTAATATCTGGACCTCGAAGGTATCTCGGCTACGAGTATCAACTTCTCGAACCCTAATTCAGTCAGACTCAATCTTATCTCGCTGCGTTCGTCAAAGATGGTTTGAAAGATCAAACGGCGGACGTCAGCTTCTGCCGAATCAAGACCGAAGGAGCAATAACCAAGCCGAGGGGGTCCCACTTGGGTAGCCTTGACCATGTATGCAGCTGGCCACAAACATGTATGCGGCTACCCGGGACAAATTATAAATCCCCCATCTTAGTTCATTTAGAAGAAAGAGAGATACATGTATAGAGAGAGAGATAGAGTTTCTAGAGAAAAGGAGGCTCGGGTGGAACTCTTCTTCACATATTTGAAGCTCAATCATCCCACTTAATAAATACTTGAAGCCGTCTTAGTGTTCTTACTTCATCACGAGAGTTAAAACGCTTGTTCACGCGTCCCCCAAGGTGAAATAACGCACTTTTAGCTTCGGTTTCTTTGTAAACTATGTTCAAATGATAGATTAATGAAGTATCTTGTTTGAATCTTGCTATACTTGTTGTATTTTAAGCATATCGTGTAATAGTTGGTAGTCTTTACATTTCTACTGGTTATTTTGTGCTTGATACGTTGTATATAGTCTTTGAAGGCTAGATATACCTCAAGCTAAGCCTAATCTAGCTCTTGAGAGGTTATTAAGAATAAAGCTTTAACCCGGGAGCTATAACGGCTTAGATCCATGGTATATCTATGGATTTATCATTTTTGAATCGTCCCGGTTAACCCGTATAGCCCTAAATCTATATTTAGAGGTAAAAGGGGGGCCGAATCGGCGTGAAGGGTGATTTCGAGCGATGAAATCACTTAGTAACAAAGCCGTGGATGTTATGTATACGTAATATTGTATAAATCATGTGAGCCTAGGAATCCCGGTGTCGAGATCCCCGAATGGATCCTACTTGATTCCCACGATGGACCGATTTTTATGTTATAAATGCTTTAAATACCGTAAATATCAATGTACATGTAATATTTGGATCTTGAAAACGAACTGGAGGGGTTAGTCTCGAGAGCTCGGATTCAAGATCCCGTGATAGTAAAAACTTTCATTACGGGAGCTCGGTTCATCGAGATGGCTTTGATGCCCGATGATGATACGAACTTTCTGAACGCTTTAGCATGTATATCATCAAAATAATTTCTCAAAGAAAATCGCAAAGAGCTTTCGATGAAATAAAGTGATTCGGGGTAGATCACGTAATTAACGTAAAGAATAAAAGGAAGTATCGAAGTCCTCGATTCCTAGTCGGGCAAAGGATTTGAAAACCTTTCTTTCTAAAACCTCATTTCAATGCATATATCTTGCTAAAAATGAATTTTTGATTAAATCAAATCCTTCGTACCTAGGCGCAAAAGAGGTACAACACTACTTTCAAGTCACCAAAAAGACTTAGAAACCTACTAATAAAGCTTTCAAAATCAAAAAAAACACACACACACACACACACACACACTTTTTGCATAAGAAAATCAATAAGATGAGGTACCATGCTTGCACTGGGAGTCAGGGGTGCCTAACACCTTCCCCCCGCTTAACCTAGCCCCCGGATTCCATGAATCTCGGGTTTCAAGACCAAATCAAAGAGTCACGCATTGGACCATCTTGCGAAAAACTATTAAAACCTGGATGAGTTGGTACATCCACTTCCAAAATACCAACTGGCGACTCTATCTCAATCGGTCCAATTAATAAAATCAATCTTTCAAAATCGTCGACACATATGTCGGTACCGGTTTCCTACGAAATTCACCCTTTAAAATGGAACCCCAAAGACAAAGCGAAAGCGAAAGGGAAAAGAATAAAATAAGGAAATCAGGGCACTCCTCTCTCGTCCCATAGACAAGAGACAAGGGCAAACAACTCCAAAAGAGAAAAAAGAGACCTCCTCCTTCAACAAAAAGGGAGACTGAGGACTTGATTTTCCACCCAGCGTCGACATGTGGGGACTCTGCTGGGGATCAAAGAGGGCTTAAGTCGTGATCAAACGTTTTAATTTTCATTCTGCATATGCATTTGTGTGAATGATCTTTGTGTGTGTCAATCTTTTAGCATTTTATATTAGTGCCTCGCATAATATATTAGTGCTTCGCACAGTGTCATCATATTACATGAGGTGAGGACGTGAATGTATGTGAATGTATGTTGTGTGGTACCTCCATTAGGGGGCAATCCTGTCGGTTGTTTATTACTGGACTCCTATGGATGTTTCCATTGTGAGGCTCAGGAAAGGCACCACTCAGATCCGCTCCAATCGAAACATGGATGTTTTCATCAAGTAAATTGCGAAGATTTGGGAACCAATTTCAAACAGCCCATGAGAGTAACCCTAAGATAGGCCAGCCTCTAATAAACCAAACGTGCGGTGTGCTTCTTCAAGCCCCATTTAAATCTTCCGCGTATATAAATGACCGTTATCTTGAACTGTCATACATAAATCTTTCACACCCTATCATCAATTCGACTAACTCGTTGTATTGTAGGAAAAGATTAAAAAACCATTAAACTGTTGCATAGCATATCATGCATCCCTATCCACCAGTATCCAGTCTAAACTAGATATCGGTTGTTGTGCAGATTGGTCCTAAAACCCGATCTCGAGCCAAAAAGACCCTTTCACCAGTCCAGATGGCTGAAGGAAGTTCATTAGAACCCATCCCAGTATCTCGAGATGAATTCGAGGAGTTTAAGAAGCAAATGGCCCAGATGACGACCCTGTTAAAAGAACAGTGCAAACTATCTCAGGAATCTAAACACAAGAGGTCGACTAAATCCTCTATGTAAGGAGACATGAAAGTACCCGAAAAGGAAGGTGTACGTCCACACCTATATCTCCCCTTGATGTTAAAGTACCCAAGGACGCCCCGATCCAGAAGACGACACGGGACATCACAAACCTCCAGGACGACAAAGACACTGGAGACATTAGGAAGAAAATTAGACAGATGGAAGACGCAATCCGGTCTATGAAAGGGACGGGATCCCACGGGAGAGTGAATTACTCGGATCTATGTATTTTCCAAAAAGTGAGATACCCGAATAAGTTTCAAGTCCTCGAGTTCGAGAAATATAACGGACTGGGAGACCCGTACACTCACTTAAAAGTCTACATAGGTGAACTTGGAACTTACGCTGAGGATGAAAACCTCAAGATGAAGCTGTTTCAGAAGAGCCTTACCGGTGAAGCCCGTACGTGGTACGCACGGATAGACAATTCCAAAGTCAGAGGTTGGGAAGATTTGGCCCATGCTTTCCTTAACCAATATAGTTTTCAATCCCAGATGGCACCTGATCGCTACCAGGTTACCAAAGTCAGAAAGCTGGGCAATGAATCGTTCAAAGAATACGCGCAGCGGTGGAGGCGAATGGCGGCCCTAAGTCAACCCACCAATGGATGAGGGTGAGATGGTGACCACCTTCATTGATATACAAGAAGCCCCTTTCTATGAGAGAGTCCTCGCCGGGTTAGGAAAATCCTTCTTCAAAATGATTAAACACGGGGAAATGGCAGAAATGGGTTTGAAGTCTGAAAAAATCAAAGACCTCGCTGCTTTAGAAGCCGTAGCTGAGCACATACAGTTGTGAAATTATGCAAGCGCTCCCAAGAGAGGATCAAAGAGGAAGGAAAAAGCTGTCTCGTTAGTATTGTAAGGACAATCTGCTAACAAGAGCCCTAACTCACCTATCCAGAGGCAGAACCCTCATCCAGCGAATTTTCGAAATCCTATAGCAATGAAAGTTGGGGAAAACAAGCGAAGAAGGATATTCACTCCTTTAGAAAACTTCTTGGAAAATATATTAGCCCTACTAATGGCCCAAAAGAAGATCGTTGAGCTCGCTCCACCTTCAGATCCAAATGGAAGGCAATTCGATTCCAGCAAGAAGTGCGTCTACCATTCCAACTCACCGGGGCATGATACTCAGGAGTGTTGGACTCTGAAGCACAAAATTCAAAACTTGATTGACAGCAGGGAGATTATAGTCAAAATGCCCGAACAATCGAATGTCAAAAATAACCCTTTACCTCAGCATACGGAGGAAGGAGTCAATATGATAAGTGTCGGAATCAGGGAAAATTGTAAATACTTGAGGAAGATGGGAGAGTTACCCTCTGCACATGACCCTTGCAATATGGGGATACCCTGAAGAAAAGTACGGGGTAGAGAAAGAATTGGCTTCAATCAGAGCGCAGGTGGATCAGCTAGCTAAATTGGTGGTATACCAACACCAGTTAACCCGACAGCTCATCGACCAGGTCTTATCAAAGCCGAATAACCCCATATCTGTCCAAGATGTTTCCACCTCTAGAAGGGATCGGATCCATTGCCCAGAGAAAAACAAATGGATTGAAAAGATGGCTCGAGAAGCTAGATTGCAGAGCCGTCGAGATTTTGCCGCCAAACAGAAATTCACCCAGTTAAGGCAATCCAGGGAGGAGATTCTCTGTACCTTGATCGAGGAGGGGAAGATTACAGAATTTTTGCCACCCCCAGATATGAGATCGAAGTGTTTTGATCCTTCCACAATCCTGCCTTTACCATTCTAATCCAGAACTTGATTGAATCCGGAGAGCTGGACTCAATAAACAAAGCTGAGATCTTCCCTGAGGAAGAAATATACTACCCTCGGGAACCGAGGAATGTAGAAGGTATGATAATCATTATCCTTTTCATGGAAGGAATATCCGGCGAACCCATAACCATCCAAGGGGTACCTGAGCAGAGAAATAAAGCCACTCTCGAGATACCAGCGCCTAAACCACTGATGTTGGCCCCTTGGCCACAACTCCCAATTCTCAGCCTAAAGAAGGTACCGTGGAATTACGGAGGAGGGATAAAGTTGGCACCTGACTGTACCGCTATCATACCTAGGGAGAATACCTGTTACCTCCCGGGGCGTTTGGCCAAACCGGCAACCAAGGTATTAGGGAAGGTATCTACTGGAAAGATCACAGAGTTCCTCCACAAAATGGGACACGATAAAGCCAGGACGGTGAGGCAATTGGAGGCTAAACCCCATCAAATTTCTATCATGGATTTGGTATTAGAATCTGACGACCATCGTCAAATTCTGATCCAAGTATTGGAGGAAACACACTTACCCAAGACTATCGATACTGAGAAATTCCAGCACTTGATCATCCATGTACTGGACAGTAACGTGATATCCTTCACTGACGACGATATACCAGCCGAAGGAACTGGGCACCACAAACTATTGCATATCGCTGTTGTTTCATCAGGATATGTGGTAAGTGGCATGCTAATCAACAGAGGGTCGTCTTTAAACATTTGTCCACAAGATACTCTGGAGAAGATGAAGATCAACCCGAACCGAATTCGGGACAGCCATATCATGGTACAGGCTTTCGACGGATCAAGAAGGGATACCGTGGGGGAGATTGAACTTCTTGTGGAGATTGGCCCTTTCACTTTTAGCATACCTTTTCAGATCCTGAAGATCACTACCGGGTATAATTTGTTGTTAGGACGACCATAGATCCATATGGCCGGCGCTGTCCCTTCAACTCTTCATTAATAACTGAAATATATCGTCAACGACAATCTGGTGACTGTTAGTGCAGAACCTGATTATCCTATTTATGACCTTGGAGATATGCCCCTGATCGGCGTGAATGAAGGTGTCGAGCCTGCCAGTTTTCAAGCCTTCAAAATCAGCAATCCGCGATATAACTCTGTGGGAGCCCTGGTCTTAATTCCCCGGATATCTACAAGGTGATGGCAGTTGGCTAAGAGATGCTGTCTCGAGGACATCGACTAGGCCGAGGATTGGGGAAGAATGGCCAAGGAATCAAGAACCCAATTTCTGTATACCCACGCAGTTGGGAAAGGCTGGACTCGGATACCGTAGTGGATCCAAGCATCAGAATTTTCACAGACATCAACCAGTTAATCAGTTAATTCACCTCAAGCCAAAGCTTGGTGAAACCGAATTTAAAGAGCCACTCAAGAAGATCCCCCTCATTATTTTAAACCTTCTGATTCCTAAAGTTGATCAAAGAGGACATCAGACGGACGGGGATGAAAAGCCTCTCAAGGATGCGGCCCAGAAGGCCAAAGACCAAACGTTTCTGGAAGAGATCCAGTTGCAATTCCTGAGCAATTTTTGCATCTCTGAAGAGGACCTGAAGAAGTCTGACGGGGCAGATCTATCAAGTGATCAACCTAACCTCCCGACAATTAACTGGGGAAATGTAAACATCCCAAGCAGTGATCCAGGGACCAGTTCCAAACTAGTTATGACCATCTTGGAAGACTGCGACTCCAGTAGCACATCTATCTCAATGACTCCCTAGGAACTCCAGACCAGCAATTAGACGATCACTCCACAGATCGTCCGAAAAGGGTAAAAATCGGGAAGCGACCACTGACAGTGAGCTCCACCTTTATCTATATTTATGTCTATTTTATTTCATCTGTAGCTTGTTATTGCCAGTTGTCATATTAACTGATGAATCTTTTTGTAATTGACGACTACTTGTATATATTTAGCAATCAAGTTTTTGTATAAGGTTTCCAAATTTACATGTCTCTTGCCACGTCCATGGTTTACCGAATTTGAGTAATGCTTACGATTTTGACATAGAATTGGACTTTGACTTGATGGGAATCGAGCAGGAGGAAGGGGATGATGACGAGGTGCACGAGGGAATCAAAGCATGGGTCGAAGATAAACCTAAACCCAACCTCGATCAAACCACCACCATAAATATCAAAACCCCCGACGATCCCAAAGAAATACAGATCAGAACCAACCTTCCCGCTAACCAAGAAAAAGAACTAATCCAACTCTTAACATAATTTAAGGATGTTTTTGCCTGGTCTCATGAAGACATGATAGGTCTATCCACCGATATCGTCGTCCATCGACTACCAATTAAAGAACGGTTCAAACCAGTCAAGCAGAAACTGAGACGGTTGAAACCAGAATGGAGCCTGAAGGTCAAAGAAGATATTATCAAATAGTTCAAAGCGAGAATCATTATGGTGTCAACGTACCCTGAATGGTTTTCCAATGTAGTCCCAGTGCTAAAATCTGGAGGAAAGGTGCGAGTTTGTGTAGATTATCAAGATCTCAACAAAGCCAGCCTTAAGGATGACTTCCCAGTGCCGTTCAACCACGTATTAATCGATAACACTGCACAGTTCGAGATATATTCTTTCACTGATTGCTTTGCTGGATATCACCAGATCATGGTTGCTGCAGAAGATAGGGAAAATATCGCCTTCATTACCCCGTGGGGAACCTTCTGTTATCGAAGACTAGCTTTTGGCCTTACCAACGCTGGGGCCACTTATCAAAGAGCCATGATGACCTTATTCCACGATATGATGCACAAAGAAATCGAGGTGTATGTGGATGATATCATCGTAAAGTCTCAGCAGGCTGATGACCATTGCACCCATCTTCAGAGGTTGTTTGAATGACTTCGCAAGTTCAATTTGAAGTTAAACCCAACGAAGTGTGCTTTTGGGGTGAAATCTGGCAAACTACTGGGATTTCTGGTGAGCAACCGGGGCATTGAATTGGATTCTGCCAAAATCCAAGCCATCACGGAAATGCCTGAACCAAAGACAGAGAAGGAAATCCGAGGCTTCCTGGGAAGAATAAACTTTATCAGCCGGTTCATATCGTAGTTGACGACAACCTGTGAACCTATTTTCAAACTGTTAAGGAAGAACTCTTCGAAAAAATGGAATGAAGACTGCCGGAAAGCCTTCCACATCATCCGGAAGAGGTTGATTGAAGCACCTATTATGGTACCCCCAAAGGATGGGATTCCGTTATTTATATATATCTCGGTCAACTCCAATGCTATAGGTTGTCTACTTGGGCAGAAGGATGACATGGGGAAAGAAAGAGCAATCTATTATCTCAGTAAGCGCTTCAGCAGCGGAGAACAGAAATATACTTTGATCGAAAGAACCTGCTATGCATTAGCTTGGGCAGCCACCAGGTTACAGCATTATCTGCATGGCCATACCACTTATCTCATATCGAGGATGGATCCTTTGAAATACATCTTCAGCAAACCAATTTTGACCTGCCATCTATCCAAGTGGCAGTTAATCCTTCAACAGTTCGACATCATATATGTCACCCAAAAGTCCATTAAAGGGCAAGGGATTGCGGATCACCTGTCGGCTGCACCAACAGGGGGTTTTGAGCCTCTGGAAACGTATTTCCTCGAGAAGGAGGTGTTGATTGTTCTCCTGATTGATAAGGAGGATCAAGGTCAATTCTGGAAAATGTATTTTGACGGTGCATCAAACGCTGAGGGCGCCGAAGCCGGGGCAGTCCTGGTATCTATCACGGAAGATCAATACCCCGTGGCAACCAAGTTGCATTTCAACAACTCCAATAATATCGTAGAATATGAAGGGTGCATTGTGGGGTTGAAGCTGGCTCAGTCCATGGGAGTGAAATGTTTAGCGGTGTTTGGAGATTCGAAACTAGTCATCAGACAGTCTACCGTGGCATACACCACAAAAGAACTGCATCTACTGCCGTATCATCGACATGTTCTCAGATTGGCAGGGGAATTTGAAGACATTGCCTTCATGCATATCCCCCGGAACAGAAATGATTTTGCCGATGCATTGGCCATATTAGCTTTACTGGTGAACCTGTTAGCAAGAAGGGGAATGTCTATCATCACTTTCACTGTACAGAAGACACTGTCATATGGGAATAATGTAGGGGAGATATCAGATGAGATACTACCTGCAGGACCACCTTGGTACCACCATATAAAAGAATATCTGCAAGATCAGTCAACCCCTGAAGGGATGAGTCAAGCCGCAAAGAAGCGAATATAGAAAATGGCTATGAATTTCTACCTAAGTGGAGATGCTCTCTATAAGAGAGATCCAGGTGTAGGCCTTCTGAAATGTCTAGACCGGGAGCAAGCCCAGCGACTTATGAATGAAGTATATGGTGGAGTATGCGGAGCACATATGAGTGGACCTCTGCTTGCCAAAAAGATTCTGAGGACATGACACTACTGGATATCCCTCAAAGCGGAATGCGATGATCATGTCAAGCGTTGCTATTAATGCCAGATCCACGCCAACATTATTCATGCGCCTCTGAATCAACTGCATTGCATGACATCACCATGGCCTTTTTCCATGTGGGGAATGGACGTGATAGGACCAGTTGAGCCTAAAGCCAGTAACGGTCATCGATTCATCTTCACTATGATTGACTACTTTGCCAAGTGGGGGAAGCAGCTTCTTTCCCCAAGGTCACCAAAGAGGTCATCGTTGGTTTCATTAGAAACAACGTCATCTGCAGGTATGGACAACCCAAGGTTATCATATCAGACAACGCGAAGAATCTGAATAACGAGATGATGAGGGAACTGTGCAGTAAGTTCAATATCAAACACCTCAATTCGGTTATTTATCGTCCAAAGATGAACGGCACGGTGGAAGCGGCTAACAAGAACATCAAGAAGATAATGATGAAGATGTCAGCAAATCACCGGGGATGGCCTGAGCTATTGCTATTAACCCTACTTGCATATCGGACGTCGAATCGAACCTCGACTAGAGCAACACCCTACTCATTGGTATATGGTATAGAGGCTGTACTTCCTGTCGAAGTGGAAATGGAATCACTAAGAGTGATCCTTGATGCCCAGATAGAGGAGAGCCAATGGATACAAGATCGATACGATCAGTTATCCCTGATAGATGAAAGAAGAGCTGCTACTATATTTCACGGTTAACTCTATAAACAGCGAATGTCTCAATCTTATAACAAGAAGGTGCAACCTCGAGAATTCAAAGAGCATGATTTGGTACTGAAGAAGATCATTCCGGGCCAGGATGCAGCTAAGGGAAAATTTGCCCCAAACTGGGAAGGACCCTTTCTTGTCAAAGCAATCCTATCAGGTGGAGCTTTGAAATTGGAAGAGATGAACGGTGAGGAATTCCCGCAACAGATCAATTCCGACTCGGTGAAACGGTATTATGTTTAAGACCCCTTTTCACTTTCTGACTGGACTGCTATGTCTTGATAAAAAAAAAGAAAAAAAAGAAAAGAAAAAATATATCAAGTCTAGTTTTTCAGGTCTGAGCCTGAACTACGAAAGACCTGATCTCCTATCTGTGGGAGTACGTAGGCAGCCATTTATGGTGCGGTCTAACCCTGGAAAAACATCAAAGTACGTAGGCAGCCATTTATGGTGCGGTCTAACCCTGGAAAAACATCAAAATCCTATCAAATCTAACCCTGGAAAAGCATCAAAATCCTATCAAATATAACCCTGGAAAAACATCAAAATCCTATCAAATCTTACCCTTGAAAAACTGTGACGAACGAAAATTTTGTAAAGATATTTGAATATTTATTGAAATAAATAAATATTTTTAATGATTTAATTATTGAATTAAATAATTAATTTATGAATTTATGATAAATTAATTTAATTATATGTGTGACATTAATTAAATTAATATGTAGTAATTTAATAGTTCAAAGAATATATTTAATTGAGTTTATTTGATTAATTAAATAAGCATATATTACTTTAGTTAATTTAATAATTAATTAATAAATTAATGAATTGACATAATTAATAAATAAAAATATTAATTATGTGACAATGTGATTTAATGTGAATTATCTTATTTTATTTAATTGATTTAAATAAAATTAATTAATCAATAAGTAAGGTGACAATTAACTATATAGTAAATTAGTTTATTAAAATAAATGGGGAAAGAAAAGAAGAGGAAGGCAAACAAGGCCTTAAGAGAGGTTAATCCGTTTATTATACAACGGTATAATATATATACATATACGTATATGATTGTCAGACATAAGTTATTTTCAAAGTCAGAAAAAAAAATTTAGAAAAGTTCAGAGAAGAAAATAGAGAGATCGGGAAGAAGAAATTGAGAGTGAAAGGGAGAAAGAGATTGGAGAAAATCTTAAGTGTTGTCTTTGATTATCTTCATACTAACAAAGGGAAATCTTCTTTCAAAGTTTTTAAAATTATATTTTCTAAAGTTTTCATATACGAGTTTAGAGTTTTCTGTGAAATTGGATTTCCCAATTGGGTTACGATATGGCTTTATCTATATGGGTATGGAATCATAACGTGTTTTTCTAACGTATAAACATGTTTTAAAGTAATCAATTTGATTTAATTGGCCTTAATTGGGTTGTTAAGGATTTACAGAGTTTTCATGTACGTGTTTTGTAAAAGTCCTCTGTGAATGGAGAAAGTTGACAATTGATTGATTTCATGGATATATATATAGTAACATATGTCCATGATATAATTTAGGCTATCCATTCATGATTCACAGTGATCACACCAAGTAATTTTGTTAATAATTGGGTTTATGAAATTACAGAGTATTGAATATGGGTGAATAACCCATATGGGTTAAATTAATGATTAAATCATATGTTTATATTTAAATTGATATATGAATATGATTGTATATGTTAAAACAAAGGAAATGGAATTGAAATGAATGGATTTGGTGTAGTAACAAATTCGTAAGGAGATTTTTTTTATATTTTTCATTAAACTCTTGAAAGTTTTGAAGAACAGTGAAAATTAATATTTTGATTTGTGTAATTACATGACTTGGAATGTTAAGAACATGTTATAAGTGATATATAATGTTCCTGTGAAGTTTATACTTCATGGATAACATTATAAATCAGTGTAATGATGTGAATTGGGAGAAAATAGGAGAAAATCTGTGTTCGTTCGCGAACTTCAGATTCTGAAATTCCGCAGCCGCGCGGCCGAGCCGGCTGCAAGGCAAAATGGCGCGCGGCCGCCCCTGTCCGAAATTTTTTTTTAAAAAAAATTTGCTAAGTGTTGGAAAATTTTGAAATGTGTTTTGAGTCTAATGAACATGAACACATGTTGTATAAATATGATAAAATATTGATATGAGTTTAATAATTTATGTTATGTGATTAATTAATAAATTAATTACGTGACTTAAACTATTATTTGTAAAGGTTAAATAATGTGATATAAATATAAAGATATTATTTTAAGTCTAATAAATATGAAGGAATGTGATGTAAGTAATAAGTTATTAATACAAGTTAATAACTTAAGTTATGTGATTAATTAACAAGTTAATTAATCAACGCAAATCATTATTTGAAAAAAAATCTAATAATGAGTTTGAAGAATATAATTGTAAATCAATAATCATATCGAACCTGTGATTAATTGATATTGTAAATGTGTGATAGGTAAGAGTAATTAAAGAAGTGAGTAATAACTGTAGCTTGCGCACAAGGCAAGTTTTCTATCCCTAACTTACTATTATTGTTGGGCAAGTTTCCTAAACTAAACTCTTTAAATTAAGCAATTGCTATGCTTAATTACTATTGTTGAGCAAATTCTTACTCTTGAATATCCAAGTTTAGAATTTCACATGAGATGCCATGATTCTTTTAAAAGTATCATTTAAGTGTACAATACTTATTCGATTGTATACCTTGAGAAGTTAATATTCAATTTGAATATCATTTATTGAGTTATCCAAACCAACTTTATTTGGTGCGGATTCTGATGTCAAACTGAGATGAACAACCCTAATACAGCGAATTAATGAAGATGCTTAAAGCGTTAAGATAGTGTGCACAGTATCAGTACGAAGGGCTGATCTCCCTAAGTACGAGAAGGAAAGTCTATAGTCTTATGACTATTAAAGGTTGGAAAGGTTAATATACTTGACAACCTAAGACTCGGTTCAAGGTCTTAATGACCCTCAGAAGTAATTTGACTCTTGATTAATATTCTTGATTCAAAAGTTGAGAAGTAATTTGACTATTGATTAATATTCTTGATTCAAATGTTGAGCTTTCTGTTATTCAGAATTCTTTCACTCGCATGTTATTATTCTGTCATATTTTTTTGTACTTGCGGGCATTCGTGCTCACTCTTGTATAATAACATTGCAGCTAATAATGAACGAAGTGATGTACCTTCTAGTAGCAAGGGCAAAGGAAAAGCTAACAAGTGATGAAGACTTGTGTTGTCATGAACAATGTTAAAGTTTAAGATTTATGTGTGATGATTTAAGACTTATTTATTTACGTTTTTGCAACAGAGATTTAAGGTTAAGTATAACCTGGGATTTATGATGTATTTTATTTCAGATGATGTAAGATGATGATTTATTTATCTAATAAATGAATTTCATTATTTATGGGTAGATAGTTGTATGATATTGGAACAGTGAACACCAAATCCTGTGGAAATTAAGATACCGGATTTGGGGGTGTCACAAGTTGGTATCAAAGCCGTAGGTTATGAACCTTAGGTGGGGGAAAAACCTTAGGATAGTAGCCTTCGTAAAGATAGTAATGACAACTCTATTGAGTTCTAAGAAAGATAATAAAATTACCTTATGTGCTATGTGTTTATGTGTTCATACTTGTTAGAGTATTGATTAACATCACGTAAAAACTAAGACTTAAAACTTATTTTGTCAGGATGTCAGATACTGGAGGAGCTAGTCAACCCAGGGATGTTGTACCCCTAGAGACTAGAGATGAGGAGCCCCGGGACATACATACTGTCTGGGAGCAGTTATTACAGCCAGAGCCATCTCCTGTGATTCCAGATTTTGGTTAGGAGCATGAGCCAGAGATTGACTCAGAGGAGGACCCTGAGGAGGTTGAGATCCCGGCTGAGGAAGCCGAGGAGGAGGAAGAGGAGGAGGAAGACCTTGAGGAGTTCCCACCGAACTCTGTCAGTGCTGATATGTATGATTTATTGTATGATCGCAATGTAGAGTTACGAGATACAATTCAGGAGTTGAGGGAGCAGTCAGTTGCTCAGGGTGGTGAGATCGAGACACTCCACACCCGTCTTGGCAATGTGGAGTGGGATTTAGTTCATGAGAAGGGTCAAACTGAGCAGAAGACAGAGGAGATAGACAAGTTAAAGAATGAGTTGAAAGAGAAATCTGAAAGACTCGCCATAATGGAAGAAGCTTGGGTGAGAAATGCACGACGTGCAGATCTGGCAGAGGATGATGAGCGTGCGAAGAGAGTTAAGGTTGCAGAGACGTGCTACACGTTTCTGAGGGCAATGGATGAGGCCCAGGACCGAGTTATGAGATATCCAATTCAGTTCGAGGGACTGCCTGGGTATATGTTAGATCGCAGGACTATGTCCCGCATTATAGAGGAGGAACGTAGTGAAGCTGTCCGACGCCTTAGTAGGCCGTGATAGGATAATATGATATTGTTAATGTTTAAATAATCGTAAATAATGTAAATTCCGATGTGATTATAAACAAAGGAATATTGTGATAATGTAAATCCTGTAGAAACTTTATTTCAGGATAGTTGATGTAAATGGCAGAAATGCTATCGTATTGTATTAAAAGATTTTGGTTTTAATAAAATAATAAAGTTATTTAAGATGATATGGGTTAAGTGAGTATGTTAAAGTATTTAACATTATGTGATACTCTTTGGAGTAGTTAATGTAAATTCCGATGTGATTAAAAACAAAGGAATATTTTGAGAAACTAAATCCTGAAGATTCTTTATCTTGGGATAGTTTAAGTAAATAGCAGAGATGCTATAGTACTATGTTTAAAACTTTTGATTTAAATAAAATATCAAAGGTTATTTGAAAAGAAAAGAGTTAAAGTAGTTATGTTAAATATTTGAGTTAAGTCTTAAATATTTAAGAGATTTAATAAAGATCTAATGAGCATATATTCTTAACAGAAATATGCCGCCAAGAAGGAGACAAAATCATCGACAAGCCCAAGAGGGGTCAACCAATAACAACAATGATGCCAATGCGAACCCCGTTCAGCAGTTGGTAAATCTGTTGGCTGGAGCGATGAACAATCATCCTCAAGCTCCACCAAACACCTCATTTAAAGACTTTAAGGCAGTGGGACCGCCAGATTTTAAGGGTTCCACGAACCCGATAGAAGCTCAGACTTGGGTTATGGAAATGGAGAAAATTTTTGAGGTCGCCCGAGTTAGGGAGGACCAGAAGACCACCTACGCGACATTTATGTTAAAATCAGAAGCCAGCTACTGGTGGCAGGCAAATAAAATCAGGGGAGGAGAAGGTGTAATAACCTGGGAAAGGTTTAAAGAAATGTTTTTCGAGATATATTTCCCGACCAGCTCCCAGAATCAAATGGAGGTGCAATTTCTGGAGTTGAAGCAGGGGAATATGTCTGTGCCCGACTACGCGGCAAAGTTTAACGAATTGTCTAGGTTTGCCCATATCAGGTGCATACTGACGAAAGAAAGGCTAGACGTTTTGAACAGGGACTGAAACCCTGGTTGTATAGTAAAGTGTCGATGTTTCAATTGAACACTTTTGCTGGAGTTCTGGAGAAGGCAATTCTCGCTGAAGGTGGAAGCGAAGCGGTGTCTAAGTACAATCAGGATCAAAAGAAGAAGAAGAATGATAGTGAAGGAAATAATAAGGCTAGTGGCAATCACACAGGGGGAACTAATAATCATAAACGAAAATGGAATGACAACCCGTCGTCTGTAAGTCAGCAAGGTAGTCAGAAGAAAAAGTTAGAACCATGCCCAACCTGTGGGAAGACTCACTTGGGAGTCTGCATGAAAGGAAAAAGAGTTTGCTACAATTATGGTTAGGAAGGCCATATAGCACCTAACTGCCCTAACCCTAAGAAGGGCGCCTGCTACACATGTGGGTCAAAGGATCACTTGGCTAGAGACTGTCCAAAGAAGGCATCTAGAGGGGCAGGGTCAGGTGGACATAAGGGAAATAATAGTGAAAATCCTCTTACCATTACCGGACCGACTTCGACAAACCGACCAACTGCAAGGACATTTAACATGACCGTACAAGACGCTGTGCAGTCTCGTGATGTGGTGTCAGGTATCATTCCGATCAATAAAGTCAATGCTTATGTTTTATTTGATCCGGGTGCTACTTGTTCATTTATATCCGATGGCTTTGCAAAGAATTTAGAATTGCTTAAAGACGAATTAGAAATCCCTATGAACATAGAGATTGCGAACAAGGAAGTAATTCCTGTTAAGTATATACACAAGAACTGTAGAGTGGATATTAAGGGTAACGTTATGAATGTAGATCTTATCCCGATTAAACTTGGAGAATTTGACGTTATCCTAGGAATGGATTGGTTATTCAATTATGGAGCAGTAATTGTTTGCCAGAAGAAATGTATTAACCTTATGACTCCGTCAAAGGTTGTGTTTTATGGCAGCAAGTTGCCTAGACAAGCTAGTTATCTGACGATGATGCAGGCTAGGAAGTTATTAAGACAAGGCTGTGTGGGGTATTTAGCCTACATAGTCGATAGTCGTAAAGAGAACCCAAAGTTAGGAGAAATACCAGTCGTAAGAGACTTCGTGGATGTTTTTTCGGATGCTCTGCCAGGACTTCCGCCTGACAGGGAAGTAGATTTTGTTATCGATTTGGTGCCAGGAACGGCTCCAATATCGAAAGCACCATACCGGATGGCTCCGGTAGAAATGAAAGAATTAATGGTACAGCTACAAGAGCTGTTGGACAAGAAATATATTCAACCGAGCGTATCACCGTGGGGAGCGCCGGTATTATTTGTTAAGAAGAAGGATGGTACAATGAGACTCTGCATTGACTATAGAGAATTGAACAAGGTTACCATTAAGAATAGGTATCCATTGCCAAGGATTGATGATCTGTTTGATCAATTAAAAGGAGCGAGATATTTCTCGAAGATAGACCTGAGAAGTGGTTATCATCAGTTGAAGGTAAGACCAGAAGATGTCCCAAAGACAGCATTTAGGACACGATATGGTCACTACAAATTTTTGGTTATGTCATTTGGTCTAACAAATGCGCCTGCAGCATTTATGGGCCTAATGAGTGGAGTGTTCAAGCCGTTTCTGGACAAATTCGTAGTGGTTTTTATTGATGATATATTGGTCTATTTTAAGACCAAGGAAGAACATGTTGAGCATTTGAAGTTGACGTTAGAAGTATTAAGAAGAGAGAAGTTGTATGCCAAATTCTCAAAGTGTGAATTCTGGATTGAAAGGGTGCAATTTCTCGGACATGTGATTGATAAGGACGGAATTTCGGTGGATCCCTCCAAAGTCGAAGCGGTGATGAATTGGTATCAGCCAAAAACACCGTCGGAAGTAAGAAGTTTTCTTGGATTAGCTGGTTACTATAGAAGATTTATTCAGGATTTTTCCAAGATCGCCACTCCGTTAACGAATTTGACTTGGAAAGTTGTGAAATTCGTTTGGATGGAGAAATGTGAGGAAAGTTTTCAAGAACTCAAGAGAAGGTTAAGTACAGCACCTGTGTTGTCCCTTCCGGATGACACAGGAAATTTTGTGGTATATAGTGATGCATCGCATAAAGGGCTAGGTTGTGTGCTTATGCAAAATGGCAGAGTCATTGCGTATGCGTCACGACAACTAAAAGATTACGAGAAGGGATATCCAACCCATGATTTGGAATTGGCTGCGGTGGTATTCGCTTTAAAGATTTGGAGACACTATCTCTATGGTGAGAAGTGTGAAATATATACAGACCATAAGAGTCTAAAGTATATTTTCACACAGAAAGACTTGAATATGCGCCAAAGAAGGTGGCTGGAGTTAATAAAGGATTATGATTGTGATATCTTATACCACCCAGGAAAGCGAATGTTGTAGCCGACGCCTTAAGCAGAAAGGGTCGAGAAAAGTTGATGATGCTGACAGCACAGGAAGAATTGATTTCAGCAATGGAAAAGCTGGAATTGGAAGTAGGATGTCCAATGGAGACTGACGAGAAACTGTTCCAGATGCAAGCTGGTACAAATTTATTGGATAAGATTAAGGAAGCACAAATCCTGGATAACGAATGTGAGGAAGTAAAGAAAAAGATATCTGAAGGGACTGAACTTAGATTTAAAATAGACAGCGAAGGATTGTTGAGATTTGAAAGTAGGGTTTGGGTACCGCCAATACCAGAAATCAAGGAGGACATTCTGAGCGAGGCTCATAGTTCGAGGTATTCCATTCACCCCGGAAGTACCAAGATGTATCAGGATTTACGACAACACTTTTGGTGGCCAAATATGAAGAAAGACGTTGCCGATTGTGTTGCCAAGTGTCTGACTTGCCAAAGGGTCAAGGCAGAACACCAAAGACCAAGTGGTTTGTTACAACCTTTAGAAATCCCAGAATGGAAATGGGAACATATTACAATGGATTTTGTTGTTGGCCTTCCGACGACCCAAAAAGGCTATGACGCAGTATGGGTTATCGTCGACCGATTAACGAAATCCGCACACTTTCTTCCTATCAAAATCAGATTTAACCTAGAATAATTGGCGAAGTTATATGTAAAAGAGATTGTTTCGAGGCACGGGGTGCCAGTGTCAATTATTTCTGACCGTGATCCGCGCTTCACATCGAATTTTTGGAAGCGACTGCAAGAATGCATGGGAACACAGTTGAGGATGAGCACCGCTTATCACCCTCAGACTGACGGGCAAAGTGAAAGAACGATCCAAACATTAGAGGATATGCTTAGAGCATGCATAATGGATTTTAAAGGCAATTGGGATGATCATTTGTCGCTTGTAGAGTTTGGTTATAATAATAGTTACCACGCTAGTATTGGTATGCCGCCTTACGAAGCGTTGTACGGTAGAAAGTGCAGAACTCCACTGTACTGGGATGAAGTTGGTGAAAGACAATTGCTAGGACCAGAGTTAGTCCAACAAACGACAGAAATAGTTAAAGTGATTCGGACAAGATTAGTAGCGGCTCAGGATAGGCAGAAGAAATACGCCGATCCACACCGCAAGAATGTAGAGTTTGAATCGGGTAGTTTTGTATTTTTGAAGGTCTCTCCTTGGAAGGGAAAGATCAGATTTGGTAAGAAGGGAAAATTGAGCCCCAGGTTCATTGGACCCTTTGAAGTACTCCGAAGAATTGGAGAAGTAGCCTATGAGGTAGCTTTACCTCCGGCACTGGAGCATGTCCACAACGTTTTCCATGTGTCGGTATTACGACGTTATAAACCCGATTACAAACATGTGATAGAATATGAACCCCTACAATTTGAAAAAGATTTATCATATGAAGAAGTTCCTGTTCAGATTGTTGACAGGAAAGAGAAAGTTCTCAGGAACAAAGTAATACCTTCTGTTAAGGTAATTTGGAGGAACCACAACGCTGAAGAAGCTACGTGGGAACTCGAAGAGAATATGATGAAGAATTATCCAAAATTATTTTCTTGAATAGATGAACGTGATTCTGGGGACAGAATCCTTTTAAGGGGGGAAAGATGTGACAAACAAGAGTTTTGCAAAGTTAGTTGTTTGAATATTTATTGAAATAAATAAATATTGAGAATTTTGCAAAGTTGTTTTGAATATTTATTGAAATAAATAAATATTTTAGTTATGAGAATGTGATGGGACGTAATTATTAATCGAACCGCGATTCTGAGGACAGAATCCTTTTAAGGGGGGAAAGATGTGACGAACGAGAATTTTGTAAAGATATTTGAATATTTATTGAAATAAATAAATATTTTTAATGATTTAATTATTGAATTAAATAATTAATGTATAAATTTGTGATAAATTAATTTAATTATATGTGTGACATTAATTAAATTAATATGTAGTAATTTAATAGTTCAAAGAATATATTTAATTGAGTTTATTTGATTAATTAAATAAGCATATATTACTTTAGTTAATTTAATAATTAATTAATGAATTAATGAATTGACATAATTAATAAATAAAAATATTAATTATGTGACAATGTGATTTAATGTGAATTATCTTATTTTATTTAATTGATTTAAATAAAATTAATTATTCAATAAGTAAGGTGACAATTAACTATATAGTAAATTAGTTTATTAAAATAAATGGGGAAAGAAAAGAAGAGGAAGGCAAACAAGGCCTTAAGAGAGGTTAATCCGTTTATTATACAACGGTATAATATATATACATATACGTATATGATTGTCAGACATAAGTTATTTTCAAAGTCAGAAAAAAAATTTAGAAAAGTTCAGAGAAGAAAATAGAGAGATCGGGAAGAAGAAATTGAGAGTGAAAGGGAGAAAGAGATTGGAGAAAATCTTAAGTGTTGTCTTTGATTATCTGCATACTAACAAAGGGTAATCTTCTTTCAAAGTTTTTAAAATTATATTTTCTAAAGTTTTCATATACGAGTTTAGAGTTTTCTGTGAAATTGGATTTCCCAATTGGGTTACGATATGGCTTTATCTATATGGGTATGGAATCATAACGTGTTTTTCTAACGTATAAACATGTTTTAAAGTAATCAATTTGATTTAATTGGCCTTAATTGGGTTGTTAAGGATTTACAGAGTTTTCATGTACGTGTTTTGTAAAAGTCCTCTGTGAATGGAGAAAGTTGACAATTGATTGATTTCATGGATATATATATAGTAACATATGTCCATGATATAATTTAGGCTATCCATTCATGATTCACAGTGATCACACCAAGTAATTTTGTTAATAATTGGGTTTATGAAATTACAGAGTATTGAATATGGGTGAATAACCCATATGGGTTAAATTAATGATTAAATCATATGTTTATATTTAAATTGATTCATGAATATGATTGTATATGTTAAAACAAAGGAAATGGAATTGAAATGAATGGATTTGGTGTAGTAACAAATCCGTAAGGAGATTTTTTTTTTATTTTTCATTAAACTCTTGAAAGTTTTGAAGAACAGTGAAAATTAATATTTTGATTTGTGTAATTACATGACTTGGAATGTTAAGAACATGTTATAAGTGATATATAATGTTCCTGTGAAGTTTATACTTCATGGATAACATTATAAATCAGTGTAATGATGTGAATTGGGAGAAGATGGGAGAAAATATGTGTTCGTTCGCGAACTTCAGATTCTGAAATTTCGCAGCCGCACGGCCGCGCCGGCTACAAGGCAAAATGGCGCGCGGCCGCGCCTGTCCGAATTTTTTTTAAAAAAAAAATTGCTAAGTGTTGGAAAATTTTGAAATGTGTTTTGAGTCTAATGAACATGAACACATGTTGTATAAATATGATAAAATATTGATATGAGTTTAATAATTTATGTTATGTGATTAATTAATAAATTAATTACGTGACTTAAACTATTATTTGTAAAGGTTAAATAATGTGATATAAATATGAAGATATTATTTTAAGTCTAATAAATATGAAGGAATGTGATGTAAGTAATAAGTTATTAATACAAGTTAATAACTTAAGTTATGTGATTAATTAACAAGTTAATTAATCAACGCAAATCATTATTTGAAAAAAAATCTAATAATGAGTTTGAAGAATATAATTGTAAATCAATAATCATATCGAACCTGTGATTAATTGATATTGTAAATGTGTGATAGGTAAGAGTAATTAAAGAAGTGAGTAATAACTGTAGCTTGCGCACAAGGCAAGTTTTCTATCCCTAACTTACTATTATTGTTGGGCAAGTTTCCTAAACTAAACTCTTTAAATTAAGCAATTGCTATGCTTAATTACTATTGTTGAGCAAATTCTTACTCTTGAATATCCAAGTTTAGAATTTCACATGAGATGCCATGATTCTTTTAAAAGTATCATTTAAGTGTACAATACTTATTCGATTGTATACCTTGAGAAGTTAATATTCAATTTGAATATCATTTATTGAGTTATCCAAACCAACTTTATTTGGTGCGGATTCTGATGTCAAACTGAGATGAACAACCCTAATACAGCGAATTAATGAAGATGCTTAAAGCGTTAAGATAGTGTGCACAGTATCAGTACGAAGGGCTGATCTCCCTAAATATGAGAAGTAAAGTCTATGGTCTTATGACTATTAAAGGTTGGAAAGGTTAATATACTTGACAACCTAAGACTCGGTTCAAGGTCTTAATGACCCTCAGAAGTAATTTGACTCTTGATTAATATTCTTGATTCAAAAGTTGAGAAGTAATTTGACTATTGATTAATATTCTTGATTCAAATGTTGAGCTTTCTGTTATTCAGAATTCTTTCACTCGCATGTTATTATTCTGTCATATTTTTTTGTACTTGCGGGCATTCGTGCTCACTCTTGCATAATAACATTGCAGCTAATAATGAACGAAGTGATGTACCTTCTAGTAGCAAGGGCAAAGGAAAAGCTAACAAGTGATGAAGACTTGTGTTGTCATGAACAATGTTAAAGTTTAAGATTTATGTGTGATGATTTAAGACTTATTTATTTACGTTTTTGCAACAGAGATTTAAGGTTAAGTATAACCTGGGATTTATGATGTATTTTATTTCAGATGATGTAAGATGATGATTTATTTATCTAATAAATGAATTTTATTATTTATGGGTAGATAGTTGTATGATATTGGAACAGTGAACACCAAATCCTGTGGAAATTAAGATACCGGATTTGGGGGTGTCACAAAAACATCCAAAACCTCATCAAATCAAACCGAAAAAAAATCAAAATCTTATCAAATCAAACTGAAACCCAAATAAACCCCTTTCAAACTTTTCAGGTCTGAGCCTGAACTATGAAAGACCTGATCTCCTATCTGTGGGAGTATGTAGGCAGCCATTTATGGTGCGGTCTAACCTTCGAAAAAGTCAAACACTTTCCTAACCTATACAGAAATCCAAAACCTATCCATCAAGCCCAAACCAATCGACGGCTCATGCGGAGATGACCTAGCGACATCTCATCATCATTCCCGCCGAATCTGATGCCACATGACGAGACTAGTGCTATGTCGACATAATAAATCATGAAGCAAAAATGGCAACAGTGGACATGGTTAGACATGTGCAAACAAGGGAAGTGAACTAAACTTGCTTCTTTTTAATATATACAACTGTTTAGAATACAAAAGTTGATTCTAACCTATGACAAGTGATAATAACAAAGTCTCTACAGGAAAATGAAATAGAGCTATAAATCAGTGGTGAGACGAGCCAACATCGCCAAATATCCAGCAGTCTCTGTAGTCGGGGGAGCAGCTCTGAGCTCGTGCTCCAACATATCAACCCGCCTCAGCATCTCCGCTGCCATGCGAAAAATCTCCTCTCGACTCTGCACTACACGTTATATGTGATCGATGAGTCCATCTGAGAAAGTCTCAGCTATATCTCTATCAATGATGGCCTGATCTCTGAAAGAATGGGTTGCATCTCTCTCAATGATAGTAGTATCCCTACCAGCTACGGTGCTCAACAAAAGAGCCCGAGCCTGTTCTCTCTTAAATGTCACCAGCTGAAGTCTATCCATCGCCTCCATGGAAACTGAGGCCAAACGCGGGACAGTGCTCACTAAAGAAGCTATCAACTCTGCAAATAACGCATCCTCAGTCGGAGATATAGGATCCTCCATCGATTCCGCCTCATCCATGAACCAACCATCGTCATCAGATAAACATCTTGTACCAACCTGATCTATGGTCTCTGGTGCCAAATCCGACTCAAGCCAAGCTGAATACTCTGTAGAGCGGTCCGGATGACCATCTCTAAACTCTGCTGTCTGTCGATGAGACCAGAACCCATAAACTCGAGCCAAATCAGACTCGGTAACTGAGTAGATGGGGAATCGATAATCCTCAATCCCCTTAAATGCATGGACCTCCTGGTACTGATCAAACTGACCCATCACCGCCAGAGGATGATAGGTCGTCACACGCCTCAAACTCGCCAAGGGGAGGAAATCCAGGTCAGCAACGTGGGTGGTGAAACTCATAAAGGAGCAGTACCCAAAATACATGACTATGGCAAAAGGTTCCTCCATGGCACCCAGAAATGAAGTCCAGGACGCCTCATCGACGCAAGAAGTCAGGCGATATGAATAAACCTGAGACAAGCCATGTCCAAAACAGAAACCATGATGACCTCTGAACTCCTGATCACCAGTGTCATGGTAGATAGAGGTTGAAATCAATGTCTCTGCCAGGATAAGGGGCAATATAGTGAAGTCCTCTCGAAGAGCCCTAACAGCCATCGACATCGCCATATCCAAATGATCAGTATAAAATGGCATGTACAGATAGGCTACGAGCCACATAACCAAAGCATCTACGCGGGCAACGTACCAGCGCTCCCCCAAAATGGCGAAGTCTCCGTGATAAATAGCGAAGCTATCAGCGGAAGCAAAATGCCTGAACATAAAGTCCATGGAGATGATGTGGCTACCACCCACCTCAGCCATCACAACTGATCTCCTCAATCTAGTCACCGTCATAAACTGGCAGCGCATATGGCCCAAAGCCACTCGAGCACATGACCCCTCTATCGATAGTCTTGAAATACGACTATACTCCTCCAATGTAGGAGTCAACTCGGCTGAGCCAAAACGGAAGATGTGACGCTCAGAAATCCAGTACCTGAGTATCCTGATAATAAATCCCTCCAGAATCTGGAAGGATAGTAAAGACATGGAGTGGCCTAGCATACGGTTAACATCGATACGATCGGTGGATGGCAGCTGGTCATACCAAACCCTCAAGCTAGTAGCTACATGGCTAGGAGGAAGGTGGTCCAAATGTACCACTGTGGAGGATGACATCTGTAAAACCTGTGTCAATAAGACCATATAGGGGTCAATCTCTATCCAATCATTTAAATATATCTAAAGTATACATCATAATGAATGATAAAATAGCATGTGTGATAAAAAGCATCATATATAAATATCTGCCAAGTACATTAGTTTCATAAATATCACTGTCATAGCTATGATACATGTGAAAACTAAAAATAAAAAGTACAGGATATTGGGGCACAAATGCCCAATGACTAACAGTGGACCTATAGACTCGCCCCCCTCATCAAAATCATCCAAGAAGGTGAGGGTCTCATCAAAATGATCAACCCGAGGTCGTCTACCTGCAGTGGGTGCATCCTACTGATCCGGCCGATAAGGTGTCTCCTGCGTATCCGGGGGAACGGTGAAGGGAACATCTCTATCCTGGAAGCCACCAAAACCTGAGGGTCCAGCACCATGGGAGCCACCTCCGCCTGGCGGTCCAGCCTCATGACCCCGAGAAGCAAAAGTGTGAGCCAAGGACGGGTCCAAGCCATTGTAACTACAAAAGGCCGACAGCTCCTCCAACTGAAGTCTCAAGGTAGCAATCTGATCCTGATGAGACGGCTCCTGAAAATACGATATCCAGTCCCTCATCATAAGGGATCTTGGAACCAGATCGCCCAAGAACTGGGTAGCCTGGGTCTGAGCTCCTATCGTGTGCCGGACCCACCAAGCGATAAAGTCCGCCGAAGAGATCGGACTCTCAGACAGGAGGAAACCATCAAACCCCAAGGTGGGAATCGATGCAACTGACGAAGTCAGAGGCCAAAAGCGCTGGGCTGGAGGAAGATACGGCAGGCGAATCTCCCCAGTAATGCATTGAATAGAGCGCTCCCCAAGGTAGAGATCCCAACCTCCATCAAAAAGGAATGGAATCTAGCGAGTCGATAAAAAGAACTCTGGCCCTGTCGGCACGCCATCCTCAAATCCCTTGGCCAAGTGCTCTCCAGATTATGGGTTCCACACTATGTCTCGAGCAAGCAACGTCTCCAACTGAAGACGGGCATGGGCAAAGTCCTCTGCGACCGGGACCTCAGACAGAGTAAGCTGATGCCATCTACGTCCCCGGGGATAAGTATCCAAGCCTAAGACAGAGGTAGGGCGAAGACAGGGAAGCCTCTCATAAGCCCAGATCTGTCAATTCAAATAAACACTCCATCAGTTGTGGGAAAAGAAAAATCAATCAAAAGGCAAATAAATAAAATTCGGTCAAAAAGACTTACCAGAAGAAACGGGAAAAATCTGACCCAGGCGTCTGTAACTCCTTCGGATCGCAGTCGCATCCCATATAGGAAAAGAGCGAATGTGAACGACCCCCAATCGTAGTCCCCAATACGGTCTACATGTCGAACAACCCCTACCATGCTAAAGGGCACAGTGGAGGAGTTGTTCGCTATGAAATAACCCCTCATGATGGTCAGGAACAGACGCCGTAAGATGCGATCCCTCTCTGCCAAATCAACAGGCAACTCCTATTGCAAGGTGCCTCAAGCTGAATCAACGCCCAGACATCCTGATCGAATACTACGAGCCTTGAAGGCTCGCTCTTGAGGAGAAAACCCTAGGAGGGCACGCACAGCAGCCCCGATGATAGACGGCTCCAAGGGCACCCTATCCCCCGGTAAACTCCAAGCCAGTGATGTACCTCCAATCCATGGGAGTCATCATCACCTCGCAATCCAATAGATGCAGCGACTGACTCTGGTGAAACCATCTCTCACCCAAAGCCTGTAAATAGCCCCCAGGGAAACGACGGTGAACAATGGTGAAGAAGGCCCTGAATCCCCAAGAATCTACGATCTCTCTGTACTCGGGATGTAGTGACTGATATAGAGCGTAGATACTGAACCATTTACCCCTCAGCTGGGTAAACTCTGGCACCTGCACGACGTCAAGGTTAAGAAAACCAGTCTATATCAGAAAGGAGAACAAAAAAAACCAATTAATCCCATACCTCGTTCACCTGCAAGTGAATGGATGGATGGTGGCTCAAATCTGTGCCCAGCAAATCTGGGACCTCTACCTCAATGCCCGAAAGAAATCTAGGCGCAGTAGGGAGTGGAGGCGAAACCTCAGGCTCAAGAATGTCCTCGTCCAGGAGTGGCTGATCCTCCCCAGTCGATAAGTGAGCGGGCTCGGTCAAACGCTGCACCCGTCGGCTAATACGTGGAACCAGAACCTTAGAGGGGGTCCTACGCCGGCGAACTCCCGATGAAATCGGCAGTCCAGTGGCACGACTAAGCTCCTCAGGATCCATGTCTGAACAATCAGTTCGTAGGAATTAAAGCCAAGTTAGGTATATTCTTACCATTTATAAATTTCAAATTAAACCCATAAAATATGATCATCACATCATGCATGTCTTATATGTGTCATTAAATGTGTATGTCATTTGCATCTTAGTACATCTATAATGTATCTATGACCCGAACATTTGGTTTATAAATTTTTTTTGCCAGAGTCTCCTTTATAAAACGGACTATCCACATGCCCGAAGCATGTATTAAATCACCCTATGAGGGTACATCATCAAAACCAAGCATGTAAACATCAATTTTAATTATTATTCTAACACACACATATATATATATATATATATATATAATGTATGTCTAGATTAACTGATAAATGATAATATTTCGCATTCATACGGTCCATAAGATGATCTGAACGCATGCATTACATCATAAACACATTTATATATCTATACATGCATACATATTGGATATATTGCCTTTAAGAAAGGAAACACGCGTTTTCATCAATGAAAACATGAAAGAACGGAGTCTAGACGTTACCCGTAGTTCGAAGAAGGAATGTACGGTGACGGATCGCTCCAAATCAAGCCGGAATCGAGTAAAAATGAAGAAGAACTCGGTTTTTTACCGAATAGAATGGGTGAAAATGAGGCCTCCTGAGGGTATAAGCTCGATTACGGGTAGCCTTGACCATGGTTGCTCTAGCCGTAACCATGTATGCGGCTACCTTAAGTGGGTCCCGTGGCATTTTATTTGGTAACATGATGCACAAAACGTGTTCTTTTGGGTTGAAAATGTTCATATTAGGAAAAATGATGCCTTTTCGGGACAGTTTGAAACCCCAAAAACCATGAAAAATCCTCCGAAATAGCAGAAGTTCGGCAAAGATCAGACAACCAGATGTTGAACACCGGAAAACCAAAAAATCAGTCAGCTTGACCCCGACGATGTAATCCACTGACAACAAAATCAGTGAGGGCGTTGGCTTGACCCCGACGATGAAATCCACCGACAATGAATCAGTGAAGGCAGCGGCTTGACCCCGACGATGTAATCCACTAACAACAAATCAATGAAGGCGTCGGCTTGACCCCGACGATGAAATCCACCAACAATGAATCAGTGAAGGCGTCGACTTAACCCCAACAATGTAATCCACCGACAACAAATCAGTGAAGGCGTCGGCTTGACCCCGACAATGAAATTCACCGACAATAAATCAGTGAAGGCATCGGCTTGACCCCGACGATGTAATCCACCGACAACAAATTAGTGAAGGCGTCGGCTTGATCCCGACGATGAAATCCACCGACAATGAATCAGTGAAGGCCACCCGACGATGTAATCCACCGACAACAAATCAGTGAAGGCGTCGGCTTGACCCCGACGATGAAATCCACCGACAAGGAATCAGTGAAGGCGTCGGCTTGACCCTGACGATGAAATCCACCGACAACGAATCAGTGAAGGCGTCGGCGAATCTTCGATGATGTAATCCATTGCCTACAAACCAGTGAAGGTAGGCAAATCCCCGATGATGTAATCCGTTGGCTACAACCCTACGCAGATCGGCAAATCCCCGATGAATGTAATCCGTTGGCTACAAACCAGTGAAGGTCGATAAATCCCCGATGATGTAATCCGTTGGCCATAACCCTACGCAGATAGGCAAATCCCCGATAAATGTAATCCGTTAGCTACAACCCTACGCAGATCAACAAATCCCCGATGATGTAATCCGTTGGCTACAACCACACGTAGATCGACAAATCCCTAATGATGTAATCCGTTCGCCACAACCCAGTGAAGGAATCAGATCAACCCTGATAATGAATCCGTTGTCTACAAACCAGTGAAGGCATCAACTTGACCCCGATGGTGCAATCTGTTGATTATAATTCAACGCAGGCCGACTCAACCTCGACAAAGTAATCCTTAACTTCCCCGGCCGGGGAAGTAACCCTTTTATACATCTCACACATCCTTTCATCGATTATACATGATATTGCATCATCAGATATACCTTGTTATGCATTCTACTTGTCTATTAAATCTTTGTCGTGTTCATTCCATTACATTGCATAAACATGACAAAGAGGGGCATCTGTAGACACTCGAAATTTCTCTTTTGTCGTACTAACCCTACAGGAGGGTAAAAGCATCATTTTACTTTGGAGACAACCCCGAAGTAAGGCAAAAGATCCCGATCATCTCAGAGATAACCCCAGGAATGGTAAAGAGGACCAATGAAGTTCGAACATACCACAACCAGATCGAAGATCGACGAGTTGAGATAGTGATCATCGAAAACCACCTCAGAAAACCTCGAACAATGTACCATCGAGAGATAAGCCTGCGGACTGATATCTGGACCTGGAAGGTATCTCGACTACGAGTATCAACTTCCCGAACCCTAATTTAGTTAGACTAGATCTTACCTCGCTGCGTTCGTCAAAGACGGTTCGAAAGATCAAATGACGGACGTCAGCTTTTGCTGAATCAAGACCAAAGGAGCAATAACCAAGTTGGGGGGTCCCACTTGGGTAGCCTTGACCATGTATGTGGCTGGCCACATACATGTATGCGGCTACCCGGGACAGATTATAAACCCCCATCTTAGTTCATTTAGAAGAGAAAGAGATACATGTTTAGAGAGAGCGAGAGAGAGAGTTTTTAGAGAGAAGGAGGCTTGGGTGGAACTCTTCTTCACATATTTGAAGCTCAATCATCCCACTTAATACATACTTGAAGCCGTCTTAGTGTTCTTATTTCTTCCCGGGAGTCAAACGCTTGTTCACGTGCCCCCAAGGTGAAATAATGCACTTTTAGCTTCGGTTTCTTTGTAAACTATGTTTAAATGATAGATTAATGAAGTATCTTGTTTGAATCTAGCTATACTTGTTGAATTTTAAGCATATCGTGTAATAGTTGGTCGTCTTTACGTTTCTACCGGTTATTTTGTGCTTGATACGTTGTATATAGTCTTCGAAGGCTAGATATACCTCAAGCTAAGCCTAATCTAGCTCCCGAGAGATTATTAAGCTTGAAGCTTCTGGGAGCTATAATGGCTTAGATCTGTGGTATATCTATGGATTTATCATTTTTGAATCGTCCCGGTTAACCCGTATAGCCCTAAATCTATATTTAGAGGTAAAAATGGGGCCGAATCGGCGTGAACGATGATTTTGAGCGATGAAATCACTTAGTAATAAAGCCGTGGGCGTTATGTATATGTAATATTATATAAATCATGTGAGCCTAGGAATCCCGATGTCGAGATCCCCGAATGGATCCGACTTGATTCCCACGATGGACCGATTTTTACGATGTAAATGCTTTAAATACCGTAAATATCGATGTACATGTAATATTTGGATCTTGAAAATGAACTTCAGGGGTTAGTCTTGAGAGCTCGGATTCAAGATCATGTGATAGTAAAAACTTTCATTACGGGAGCTCGGTTCATCGAGATGGCTTTTATGCCCGATGATGATCCAAACTTTCTTAACGCTTTAGCATGCATATCATCAAAATGATATCTCAAAGAAAACCACGAAGAGCTTTCGATGAAATAAAGCGATTCGGGGTAGATCACGTAATTAACGTAAAGAATAAAAGGAAGTATCGAAGTCCTCGATTCCTAGTCGGGCAAAGGATTTGAAAACCTTACTTTCTAAAACCTTATTTCAATTCATATATCTTGCTAAAAATGAATTTTTGATTAAATCAAATCCTTTGTACCTAGGCGTAAAAGAGGTACAACACTACTTTCAAGTCACCAAAAAGACTTAGAAACCTACTAATAAAGCTTTCAAAATCAAAAACACACACACACACACATATTTTTTACATAAAAAAATCAATAAGATGCGGTACCATGCTTGTACGGGAGTCGGGGGGTGCCTAACACATTCCCCTCGCTTAGCCTAGCCCCCGAATTCCACGAATCTCGGGTTTCAAGACCAAATCAAAGAGTCACACATTGGACCATCTTGCGAAAAACTATTAAAACCCGGATGAGTTGGTACATCCATTTCCAAAATACCAACTGTCGACTCTGTCTCAATCGGTCCAAATAATAAAATCAATCTTTCAAAATCGTCGACACATATGTCGGTACCGGTTTCCTACGAAATTCACCCTTTAAAATGGAACCCCAAAGACAAAGCGAAAGCAAAAGGGAAAAGAATAAAATAAGGAAATCGGGGCACTCCTCTCTCGTCCCACGGACAAGAGACGAGGGCAAACAACTCTAAAAGAGAAAAAAGAGACCTCCTCCTTCAACAAAAAGGGAGACCGAGGACTTTATTTTTTGCCCGGCGTCGACAGTTATAATTTATGATTAGTATAGAGATATACTTATGCATCGCACGTAATCTTATAAGAATTTGTGATTAAACCTTCTTTAATTATAATTCACATAGAAATATAGTGGGTTAGTTAATTAAGGTGTTCTATTTAATTCTATTAATTGTGGAATTACGTAGATATGGGTATAATTCATTGAGAGATGGTTATATCTAGTACTTTTTTGTTCTTGATTTACAAGGTGGTATAGTTGATTCGAATTAAAAGGAAGTGTGTCATTCTATGTGAAGTAGAAAGTGAAATTATAGACTTAAATCTCCAATAACTGATTAAAAGCCAGGGTAGTTAATTGATCTTGAAATCATTAGTAGTTTTCATAAATTTCACAAAATTAATCATTGGTTTAATAAAATTGGGATAATATAAAATTGGTAATTGTTAGGATAAAATGTAGTTATTTTCTCCGTGGGAACGATACTTTACTGCCACTCTATTACTTGTTGACCACGTATACTTGCGTGTTGTGCGTATTAGATTTTACCTAACAAGTTTTTGGCGCCGTTGCCGGGGAATAAAACTGTGTTTATCACTTTCAATATCAGTTTAATTAAATCAGTTTTAGTTAAACATTTTTATTATTATTATTCTTATTTTTTATTTTATTTATTATTTCAGGTACTCTCGAGTAGTGCAAGCAAACTCGATCAAAGAAGCCTGAATTGTTGCCTTATGAGGACGACATCGACAAATGGTTTCAGAGATTGAGTAAGTGGAATGAGAAAACTCGAGAATCACTTGAAAGACCGGACAACATGGCTGAAGAAGAACAGAAAGCACTGCGGGACTATGCTACGCCGCGAGTATCGAAAATTCAGTCAAGTATTACCAGGCCTGCTATTAATGCTAACAACTTCGAGATCAAGCCTGGTACTATACAAATGGTGCAAAACACTTTTCAGTTTGGGGGTCTACCAAATGATGACCCGAACGAACACATTGTCAGCATTATAAAAATTTGCGATACATTCAAGTGCAATGGGGTGTCAGATGATGCTATTAGGCTGAGGTTATTGTCGTTCACTCTCAAGGATAAGGCAAAGGGTTGGCTCCATTCTATACCATCGGGGTCAATTACCACATGGAATGATTTGGCACAAAAATTTCTGGCTAAATTCTTCCTGCCATCAAAAACACTGAGACTAAGAACTGATATTTCTACATTTTCATAGTAGCAGGGAGAACCTTTATACGAAGCATAGGAAAGATATAAAGAGTTGTTGATAAAATGTCCACACCATGGACTACCTCAGTGGATGTAGATGAATACCTTCTACAATGGGTTAGGAGGTCATACACGGACTAGCATTGATGCAGCATCAAGGGGAGCTTTCATGGCAAAGAAATTTGAGGAAGCGTATGACTTGATAGAAATAATGGCTGCAAACAACTATCAGTGGCCAAATGATAGAATCACTCAACCCAAGGTAGCAGGGATTCTGGAAGTGGATTCAGTGACAGCTCTGTCAGCACAAATAGCAACATTATCAAAGAAGATGGATACCGTGTTAAGAGAGAATATGCAACAGGTAGCAGTTGTGTGTGAGCTATGTGCAAGGGAGCATCGAACGGACCATTGTGCAATTAATCTTACATCAGCACGATTTGTGCATAGTTACAAAATGCCATAAAACACATATCAGAATACATACAATCATGGGGCAAGGAACCATCCCAACTTCTTATGGAGCAATAATCAGAATCAAAATCAAAATCAGAATCAGCAGCAGGCTCCACGACAAGTGTGACGCCCCCAGAATAGGTCCAGTCAACCCAACCCATTCTGAGTCGCCAAATACATGGTACAGAATTCAAATACAAACTTTATATCATACGGTTGTGCAAAATACGACCACACAACTGTGAGTGTCAATACAAATATGTAGAAAATATTAATATTCAAACTAAGTCCTCATTACAATTGTTATCACACTATTTATCAGAAATAGTGAGGACTACTACTGCTCTAACTCGGACCATCACTCTGTCCCCCGACTAGTCCCTGCGACATTCTCAT
The DNA here is from genome assembly GCA_020205555.1 of Panax stipuleanatus. Classification (NCBI taxonomy): domain Eukaryota; kingdom Viridiplantae; phylum Streptophyta; class Magnoliopsida; order Apiales; family Araliaceae; genus Panax; species Panax stipuleanatus. The sequence goes on from CM035120.1 coordinate 94,433,594, forward strand.
TTCCTGAAGAGGACAACAGATGAAAAGGGTGAGCTCAACTAGCTCAGTAAAGAATATTATGACTAAGATAATGGAAAATAAATTATCGTTAGTCTTCAACAATTCAGATCAATATTCGCAGCGAAAATAACCATTCATCATCAATATTTTATCCCTGTAACATCAATCAATATACATCTCGAATCAAATATTCATCTTTGCACTACAGGCCAAAGTTATTCATTTGTATCATCAGTGGTCATGTTCATCTCAACACCTGTCATTTTTGCACTACGGCCAAATATATTCATCAGGTAATCATTCATCTTTGCTCTACAGGCCAAAGATATTCAGTTATATCACCACTTAGGACTGAGGATGATGAAAAACCATATAAATAACGAATCTAGTGAAATAAAAGATAAGATTAAGGATTCGTATTTTAGTTTATCAAAGTTCAAGAATATTCTATAATAATACTTTGTGGAGCAAAATTCAAGAATAGAGCTCAAAACTTGGATACAATCAAAGATAAAAACCTTAATAAGCAATTTGGACATATAGAAGAAAATTTAATTTTTTCGTGAATAGTGCCGTATACGTAAATAGTAACCCCAACGGAAAAAAAATAAGAATTTCATAATAAAATTCATGCCAATATTTTGGTATAATGATATTGAAAAGAATAACATCATTTATGAAAGAAAATAACATCCCTTACCTCAAAAGAATATTACTTCTAGCTGGAATATCGGATATAATATCGAAGAAAACTTGCACTGAATAGTAATACTCAAAGTATCTAAATACTCACAAAAATACGCTCAATATTATAGAGAGAGAAAACTTCTGATTCTGGTGTGATTTTCAATTCTAACCTAAGCACCCTATTTATAGGAAAAGCTTAGGATGCCAAAGTAGACTAAATTAATAAAATAATATTATTTTTTAAAAAAATCTCCAGCCGCCGGCTGCTCTTCAAAACATCAGAATTTTTTAACAAAAGTGGGGCCCACCCATAAAAAAATATATTTATTTTCCGAAACTTCAATAATTCATAATAAATAGCCCATTTATCAAAAAAATACAAATTTTATGTCTTTTTCATAGGAAATTTAATTCTCTACAACTTTGTAGAAGGAAGTTTTTCCAAATTCCAAACATGAAATCCATAAACAGATGATTTTTCACACCAAAATACTGATAAAAACTCATCAGCGCTAATTCCTTCTTTTATATCCACAAAATAAATATTTTTTTCTCATATAAATAAATAATTAATTATTCACAAATAATATTACAGAACTACAATATTGACAACCAAATCATTCCCAGGAAAGAGGGGGCCTTCCGATAAGGACTTTTCCTTACTGGCGCAATTAAATAACCCCTCCTAGACAGAACTTTCTTAGACATTATCAATAATGCTATCTAATAATATTATTCAAATAATATGAATTATTGAGTTGATAATGTGAAATACTGTGCAGTGACAATTATTGAATCAATAATACAAACTATCAACTGTAGCCATTATTGAATCAATTATATAAAATAGCAACGTAGCAATTATTGAGTCAATAAAATATCAATGTAACAATTATTGAGTCAATAATATAAAATATCAACGTAGCAATTATTGAGTCAATAATATAAAATATTAAACAGTAATTACTGTAACAATAATTGAGTAAGTGCCTTCTCACGTAAGACTCAATACTTCGAAATACTGTGCAATACCGTGTGCTACTGTGCAACACCGCGTATCACTGTATTTTAACCACCGGGTATTTCAACAGTACTAACGGTAACAACTACTCTATTATTTATAAAAAGGTTATTTCTGTCGCTTTCTATATCCGACAGTTATTCCGTTGTGGGGCCCACAAATAGCTGCGCCGTCGTACGAATATTCCCCGACAACAAGAATATTCCACGACCAAACGAATATTCCCCGACAACCAGAATATTTTATAACCACTTGCTCATTTTAAAATATTTGCACATTTCACCCATAACTTTTATATTTATCAAATCAACACCTTACTATTTCGAAATAATATATAAAGAAAATTAAATCTTTATTCATAAAAGTTGGGGTCTTACAACCTCCCCTCCTTATGAAATTTCATCCTCGAAATTGACGTACGTACCTGGTATGTCGAAAAGGTGAGGATACCTCGCTTTCATTTCCGATTCCAACTCCCAGGTCATTTCCTCAATAGCATGGTTTCTCCACAAAACTTTAACTTGAGGTATAATTTTCGAGCGTAGGACATGCTCCTTCCTATCCAAGATCTTGATAGGTACCTCCTCGTACGTTAAATCTTCGGCTATCTCGTCTAGTTTTAACTCAATAATGCAATTTGGATCTTTCACATATTTACAAAGCACGGATATGTGAAAAACGTTATGAACACGAGACATGCTTGGAGGTAAAGCGAGTCTATAAGCCACATTTCCTACTCGGTCAAGAATCTCAAATGGACCAATGAATCGTGGATTGAGCTTTCCTCTCTTCCCAAACCTTGCAACTCCTTTCCACGGAGCAACACGTAATAACACATGGTCCCCAACATTAAATTCCACGTCCTTTCGATGAAGATCCGCATAACTCTTTTGTCGATCTTGTGCTGTTTGTATACGTTGTCAGATTATTTGGATCTTTTCTGTAGTCATACGTACCAACTCCGGTCCCAATAATGTTGCTTCACCCACCTCATTCCAGCATATTGGAGAGCGACACTTTCGTCCATACAACGCTTCGAATGGAGCCACGCCTATACTTGCCTGATAACTGTTGTTGTAGGAGAATTCCACCAATGGTAAGTACTTATCCCAACTCCCTTTGAAGTCTAGAACACAGAGTCTCAATAGATCTTCAAGAGTTTGAATAGTCCTTTCCGATTGTCCGTCTGTTTGAGGATGATAAGCCGAACTGAATCGTAAATCCGTGCCCATAGCTTTCTGCAAACTGATCCAAAATCGTGAAGTAAATTTGGGGTCACGATCCGAAACTATGGATACTGGCATGCCATGCAATCTCACAATCTCATTCACGTACATATGAGCAAGACGTTCAAGGGAATAAGTCTCTCGTATAGGCAAGAAATGAACAGACTTGGTTAACCTATCAACAATAACCCAAATTGCATCTATGCCTTGAGAAACCTTGGGAAGACCCGTAACGAAATCCATCATAATGTGTTCTCACTTCTATTTTGGAATCTCCAGTGGTTGCAATGGACCCTTCGGTACTTGATGCTCCGCCTTTACACGTTGACAAATTAAACATCTCGAAATAAACTCCGCGTTCTCTCTTTTCATATTGCTCCACCAAAATATATGTCGAAGATCACGATACATTTTGGTACTCCCAGGATGGATCGCAAACGGTGTGTTGTGTGCCTCCATCATGATTCTATACTTCAAGTCGGAATTGTTAGGAACACAAAGTCTGGAGTTGACTCGAAGGATTCCCTCTTCATCGATTCTTGCTTCTGGAATTGCACCTTCTTGCACCTTCTTCTTCATCTTCATCATCTCCGAATCCGTAGCTTGAGCAGCTTTAACTTTATCAATCAAAGCTGGTTCTACACGTATACTTGACATCATCGCACTCGTTCCCACATATGATCTTCTACTCAACGCGTCAGCTACCACGTTCGCTTTTCCAGGATGGTATTGGATAGTATGATCGTAATCTTTCAACAACTCAAGCCAATGTCATTGCCTCATGTTGAGTTCCTTCTGACTGAAGAAATATTTAAGGCTCTTATGATCCGTATAAATCTCCACTTTCTCCCCTTACAGGTAATGTCTCCAGATCTTCAACGCGAAAACGACTGCTGCCAACTCTAGATCATGAGTAGGATAATTCCTCTCATAGTCTTTGAGTTACCGCGAGGCATAGGCTATGACTTTCCCATGTTGCATGAGAACACATCCTAACTCTTTGCCCGAAGCATCACTGTAGATAACAAATCCATCCGAACCAGATGGTATTGTCAGAACAGGTGCCGAAATAAGTCTCCTCTTGAGCTCTTGGAAGCTCTTCTCGCATTCCTTGCTCCAAATGAATTTTGTATCTTTCCGAGTCAACTGAGTTAATGGGGTAGAGATTCGAGAAAATCCCTCTACAAACCTATGATTATAACCAGCTAAGCCCAGAAAGCTTCGTACTTCGGTCACCGACTTAGGTTGCTCCCAGCTTTGTATTGCTTCAATCTTCGTCGGGTCAACAGATACTCCACGTTTCGATACCACGTGCCCAAGAAATGCTACTTCCTCAAGCCAGAACTCGCATTTCTTCAGCTTGGCATATAGCTTATTCTCACGAAGCTTTTGAAGTACTAACTTCAAGTTGTGCTCATGATCTTCACGGCTTTTAGAATAAATGAGGATGTCATCAATAAAGACAACAACGAACTGATCCAAATATTCCTTGAATACACGGTTCATCATATCCATGAAAGCAGCAGGAGCATTAGTTAATCCAAAAGACATGACTAAGAACTCATAATGCTCGTACCGAGTTCTAAAAGCAGTCTTCGGAATATCCTCAGTTTTAATCTTCAGCTGATGATATCCAGAACGAAGATCGATCTTTGAAAAGAATTGCGCTCCTTGCAACTGGTCGAACAGGTCATCAATACGAGGTAGCGGATACCTATTCTTGATGGTGACATAGTTCAACTCCCGATAGTCAATACAAAGTGACATACTCCCGTCTTTCTTCTTTACGAATAAAACAGGAGCACCCCAAGGAGACGTACTAGAACGAATAAAATCGATGTCTAACAACTCTTGTAGTTGGACCTTTAACTCCTGAAGTTCAATAGGAGCCATTCGATATAGGGTTTTAGAAATGGGTTTTGTTCCGGGTTCAAGGTCAATAAAGAATTCAACTTCACGTTCTGGGGGTAGGCCGAAAAGTTCTTCGGGAAATACATCAGGAAACTCATTAACAATGGAAATATTATTCAAATCTGATGTATTCTAGTTTAGATCGGTGACATGAGCTAAGAAAGCTTGACGTCCATTTTTTAATAAACGAATAGCTTTATAACTTGAAATGATATTGACTGATTTTAGTGGTTTGGTGGTTTGGATTCGTACAACAGGTTGATTAGGAATATGAAAACTAATAACCTTACGAAAATAATCAATTTTGGCATGGTAAGTGGTTAACCAGTCAATTCCTAAAATCACGTCAAATGCAAGTATTTTCAAAGATATCAGATCGACAGGTAAGGTAAGGGTACCAATCTGAATCAAGCAAGATTTGTAAGCTGTAGATGTAATGAAGGTTTCTCCTAACGGAGTTTCAACAAATAAGTCAAAGTCTAATTTATCAGAAGTCAAGTTCAAACGTTGAGCACAAGCAGGCAAAATAAAGGAATGGGTAGCACCGGTGTCTAACAAGGTGTAAACTTCGCAAGAGTTTATGATTAGCTTACCCTTAATCACCTCGTGTGGATTCCTCGCGTTTTGAGCTGTCACGATAAACGCTCTTCCAGGAATCACCGACTTTGACTTGTCCGAAACCACCTTTGGAATCACCACCCTCGCTGGATTTGGTTTCGCAATAGGACAATCTCGAGCTATATGTCCTTCTGTTCCACAGTTATAACATGCTTTGAACTGTTGTGGGAAGTTTGGGCTGATGTGTCCCTCTTTCCCGCATTTATAGCATACGACCGGTGGTCGTTCTCCTCTCCTAGAAACAGTTGATGCTGGTGCTGATGTTGACATCTTCACATTCTCATTGTTATACCTTCTCCTCTTGAAATCTCCCCCCGCTTCACTTTTTCTACTATCATGGCCACGATTACCACCGGAGTGATTACCGCTTCTGTCATACTTTCCTCCTCGCTGGTTGTCATTGCTCCGATGACTGCTGCCACCAGGTACGACCTTGGTTGTGGTCCCTCGGTTGAACATAATCATTATCTCATTCTAATAACTGGGCCCTGTTCACTACATCCGAATATAGAGAAAATTTATGAGAAATGAGGTATTTACGTATTTCGGGTTTCAAACCTCTCAGAAACATCCGCGTCATACGTTCCTCATTCTCCACCAAATGAGGTGCAAACTTGGACAGCTCCGCGAACTTAGCCTCATACTGGGATACCGTCATGTTGTTTTGCTCGAGTCTGATAAACTCTACCTCCTTCATATGACGAATACTTTCAGGAAAGTACTTGTCATTGAACAGTTTCTGAAATGCTTCCCAAGACATCTTGAGTGCGGCAGGCTGGGTACGCTTCACGGATTTCCACCAGTAATCTGCCTCTCCACGGAACATAAACGTGGTGAATAGAACCTTTTGTTCCTCCGTACATCCCAAGACATCAAATATCTTGGTAATTTGTTTAATCCAAGTCTCCACCTTGATCGGATCCAGCTTTCCCAGAAACTCTGGTGGTCCCAATTCTTTGAACTGCTTGGCGGTGACAAGCCGCGAGTTGTTATTATCTCCACCTGTATTTTGCACATGAGTCTCCCTCGTCTGGTTTTGTATGAACTGCAAAAAACTTCTAAACATCTCATCGTTTATCGTCTGACCGGCGTTGTTTTCAGGATTAACATTGCCTTCTTGTTGCACGTTCTCCTAGTTAGTGATTAAAGGTGTCTCCACGGTCTCATTCACTTCGTTGTTAACATTCTCAGCTGTCATTCTCAAATACTGCCATAAAATAAGGGTTAATTAAACAAATCAACATATCACATATTAACCCTATGCTCCGACTGACCAATTAAATACCACATAAGCTTAGGTAGGACATACTAGTGAAGGATTTACTCGTCTCTCCCCTCCTAGTTCTATTCCCCGATCTCAGCCAGAGATCATATCCCTAAGCTCTGATACCAACTGTGACGCCCCCAGAATAGGTCCAGTCAACCCAACCCATTCTGAGTCGCCAAATACATGGTACAGAATTCAAATACAAACTTTATATCATACGGTCGTGCAAAATACGACCACACAACTGTGAGTGTCAATACAAATATGTAGAAAATATTCATATTCAAACTAAGTCCTCATTACAATTATTATCACACTATTTATCAGAAATAGTGAGGACTACTACTGCTCTAACTCGGACCATCACTCTGTCCCCCGACTAGTCCCATTCTCATTTCCTGAAGAGGACAACAGATGAAAAGGGTGAGCTCAACTAGCTCAGTAAAGAATATTATGACTAAGATAATGAAAATAAATTATCGTTAGTCTTCAACAATTCAGATAAAATAATATTGACAACAAGTTTTAGATCAATATTCGCAGCAAAAATAACCATTCATCATCAATATTTTATCCCTGTAACATCAATCAATATGCATCTCGAATCAAATATTCATCTTTGCACTACAGGCCAAAGATATTCATTTGTATCATCAATGGTCATGTTCATCTCAACACCTGTCATTTTTGCACTACGACCAAAGATATTCATCAGGTAATCATTCATCTTTGCTCTACAGGCCAAAGATATTCATTTATATCACCACTTAGGACTGAGGATGATGAAAAACCATATAAATAACGAATCCAGTGAAATAAAAGATAAGATTTAGGATTCGAATTTTAGTTTATCAAAGTTCAAGAATATTCCATAATAATACTTTGTGGAGCAAAATTCAAGAATAAAGCTCAAAACTTGGATACAATCAAAGATAAAAACCTTAACAAGCAATTTGGACATATAGAAGAAAATTTAATTTTTTCGTGAATAGTGCCGTATACGTGAATAGTAACCCCGACGGAAAAAAATAAGAATTTCATAATAAAATCCATGCCAATATTTTGGTATAATGATATTGAAAAGAATAACATCATTTATGAAAGAAAATAACATCCCTTACCTCAAAATAATAGTACTTCTAGCTAGAATATCGGATATAATATCAAAGGAAACTTGCACTGAATAGTAATACTCAAAGTATCTAAATACTCACAAAAATACGCTCGATATTATAGAGAGAGAAAACTTCTGATTCTGGTGTAATTTTTAATTCTAACCTAAGCACCCTATTTATAGAAAAAGATTAGGATGCCAAAGTAGACTAAATTAATAAAATAATATTATTTTAAAAAAAATCTCCAGCCGCCGGCTGCTCTTCAAAACATCAGAATTTTTTAACAAAAGTGGGGCCCACCCATAAAAAAATATATTTATTTTCTGAAACTTCAATAATTCATAATAAATAGTCCCTTTGTCAGAAAAATACAAATTCTATGTCTTTTTCATAGGAAATTTAATTCTCTACAACTTTGTAGAAGGAAGTTTTTCCAAATTCCAAACATAAATTATCTGAAATTCATAAACAGATGATTTTTCACACCAAAATACTGATAAAAACTCATCAGCGCTAATTCCTTCTTTTATATCCACAAAATAAATATTTTTTTCTCATATAAATCAATAATTAATATTCACAAATAATATTACAGAACTACAATATTGACAACCAGGTCATTCCTAGGAAAGAGGTGGGCCTTCCGATAAGGACTTTTCCTTACTGGCGCGCAATTAAATAACCCCTCCTAGACAGAACTTCCTTAGACATTGTCAATAATGCTATCTAATAATATTATTCAAATAATATGAATTATTGAGTTGATAATGTGAAATACTCTGTAGTGACAATTATTGAATCAATAATACAAACTATCAACTGTAGCCATTATTGAATCAATCATATAAAATAGCAACGCAGAAATTATTGAGTCGATAAAATATCAATGTAACAATTATTGAGTCAATAATATAAAATATCAATGTAGCAATTATTGAGTCAATAATATAAAATATTGAACAGTAATTACTGTAACAATAATTGAGTAAGTGCCTTCTCACGTAAGACTCAATAATTCGAAATACTGTACAATACCGTGTGCTACTATGCAACACCGCGTATCACTGTATTTTAACCACCGGGTATTTCAACAGTACTAAGGTAACAACTACTCCGTTATTTATAAAAAGGTTATTTCTGTCGCTTTCTATATCCGACAGTTATTCCGTTGTGGGACCCACAAATAGCTGCGCCGTCGTACGAATATTCCCCGTCAACAAGAATATTCCACGACCAAACGAATATTCCCCGACAACCAGAATATTTTATAACCACTTGCTCATTTTAAAATATTTGCACATTTCACCCATAACTTTCATATTTATCAAATCAACACCTTACTATTTTGAAATAATATATAAAGAAAATTAAATCTTTATTTATAAAAGTTGGGGTCTTACAACAAGCATACCCCCCGATTTTCAGATTCAACACTAACAGTCAGCTCCGCATCATGAGAAGAAGATAGATTTGGAGGAGCTACTTATTAAATACATAACAAGTAATGAGGCAACAATGGAAACTCAGGCAGCTGCGATTAAAAATTTGGAAAATAAGATGGGATAGATTGCAAGTGCTTTGAATAGTAGACCTCAAGGAACCTTGCCGAGTAAAATCGAAAAGAATCCCAGGGGAGGTCATGAGCAATGCCAAGCTGTTACACTTCGGAGTGGAAAAATAGTTAGCCGAGAAAAATGCAGAAGAGTCAACGATAGAGAAGAATGTTGAGACAATTATGGAGGAACCAATTGAGGGAATTACAGGGGGAGAAGAATCAGTGGTAAAGGAACATATAGTAATCGCACCAACAGTTTACCCACCACCACCCTTTCAACAACGGATCCAGAAATAGAAACTAGAAAAGCAATTTACTAAGTTTCTAGAAGTGTTCAAAAAGTTTTATATCAACATTTCGTTTGCGGAAGTGTTAGAGCAGATGCCTAGCTACTCTAAGTTCATGAAAGATATCTTATCAAAGAAAAAGAAGCTAGAGGACTTTAAGACCGTGGAATTAACTGAGGAGTTTAGCGCGATATTACAAAAGAAGCTTCCACCCAAATTGAAAGATCCGGGCAGTTTCACCATTCCGTGCACAATAGGTAGTTTGTCCTTCAACAAATGTTTGTGTGACCTAGGTGCAAGCACAAATCTCATGCCGTTATTAATATATACTCAGTTGGGTTTACCAACACCTAGACCAACAAACATTTCTCTACAGCTTGCGAACAGATCGGTGACATATCCAAGGGGAATTGTAGAATATATTCTAGTCAAAGTTGACAAATTCATATTCCTAGCAGATTTCATCATCTTGGATTATGAAGAAGATAAGGATATTCTGATAATAATCGGGCGACCATTTTTGGCAACCGGTAGGACTCTCATCGATGTTCAGAAAGGAGAGTTAACCACGAGGGTTTAGGACCAAGAGGTAGCCTTCAATGTTTTCAAAGCCATGAACTTCCCCAAGGAGGATGAGGAGTGTTATCGCACGGATGTGATTGAGAACTTTATGGGGGATGAACAGGGTCGTATACTGAGTACTAATCCTTTGGATATGACATTGATAGGGGATTATGAGAGCAACGATCCAGATATGATTGAATATCTGTATTTGTTAGATGCACAGCCTAGAATGAGCAAATTCAAATTACCATTTGAGCAGTTGGAAGTTGCAAGAACTTCATCAGCTCGGAGGAGACCATCTCTAGAGGAACCACCTTCACTCGAACTCAAGCCTTTACCTAACCATCTTAGGTATGCATATTAGGGTAATTCAGCTACTTTACATATTATTATTGCATCTGCGCTTAACGATTTGAAGGAAAGTAAGCTGTTAAGAGTTCTCCGAGAATACAAATCTGCTATTGGATGGACCATCGCTGACATCAAGGGAATCAGCCCTTCATTCTGCATGCACAAGATTCTGATGGAGGAGGATGGTAAGCCTACAATGGAACAACAACAGAGGCTCAATTCGATTATGAAAGAGGTAGTGAAGAAAGAAATTTTGAAATGGCTCGATGTTGGAATAATCTACCCTATTTTTGATAGTTCATGGGTGAGCCCAGTTCAGTTTGTCCCAAAGAAGGGTGGTATGACACTAGTAACAAATGAAAATAACGAATTGATACCGACGACGACAGTGACCGGTTAGAGGGTTTGCATGGACTACAGGAAGCTCAATAAGGCAACCCGAAAGGATCATTTCCCCTTGCCGTTTATTGATCAGATGTTAGACAGATTAGTGGGATATTAATACTATTATTTGCTGGACGGTTATTCGGGGTACAATCAGATTGTAATTGCGCCGGAGGACCAAGAGAAGATAACATTTACATGCCCATATGGCACCTTTGCTTTTAGAAGGATGTCATTTGGGTTGTGTAATGCACTGGAAACATTTCAGATATGCATGATGGCAATATTCTCAGATATAGTGGAACGTAATGTTGAGGTATTCATGGATGATTTTTTAGTATTTGGGGATTCTTTTGACAATTGCCTAGAAAATCTAGTCATGGTACTGAAAAGATGCGTAGAAACTAATCTGGTGCTCAACTGGGAAAAGTATCATTTTATGGTTCAAGAGGGGATCGTACTAGGGCATAAAGTCTTGGAAATGGGGTTGGAAGTGGATCGAGCAAAATTGGAAATAATAGAAAATCTGCCACCGCCAACCTCAGTGAAAGGTATTCGGAGTTTTCTCTGGTATATCAGATTCTACCGCCAGTTCATTAAGGATTTCCCCAAAATCACAAAACCTCTATGCAGTTTATTGGAGAAAGATGTATCGTTCAGATTTAATGAAGAATGTCTATCGGCGTTTGAGCAATTAAAGAAGAAATTAACTACAGCACCTGTGATCATAGCACCGGATTGGACCATGCCATTTGAATTGATGTGTGTTGCTAGTGACTATACGGTAGGGGTTATGTTTGGACAAAGTTGAGATAAAGTGTTTCATGCAATATACTATGCGAGCAAAATGTTGACCAATGCACAGCTGAACTACACTACCACCGAGAAGGAACTACCGAGAAGGAACTACTTACGGTTGTGTACGCTTTCGATAAGTTTTGCTCGTATCTAGTTGAACTAAGGTGGTGGTGTACACCGACCATTCGACTATACGGTATTTTGTTAAAAAGAAAGATGCAAAGCCGAGACTGATTCGCTGAATTTTACTCCGTTAAGAAATTGACTTAGAAATCAAAGATAGAAAGGGGACAGAAAATCAGGTGGCTGACCACCTTTCACGATTGGAGAATAAGAATCATGACAAGACGGACAAAGTGTTGATTAATGAATCTTTTCCAGATGAGCAATTGTTTATGATTCATGGCGATTTCCCATGGTATGCAGATTTAGCCAATTATTTGGTCAGCAATATTCTCCCTCCAGATTTGACACGCCAACAAAAGAAGAAATTCTTACATGATGTGAAGTGGTTCATATGTGGGATGAACCATTTTTGTTCCGACAGTGTGCGGATAAAATGATTCAGCGATGTGTGCCACAAAGTGAAATGGATAGTATCTTATAGGCGTGCCACGCATTGGTATATGGGGGACACTTTGGAAGTGAAAGAACGACAGCCAAAGTACTACAGGTAGGATTTTACTAGCCACCTTGTTCAAAGACGCACATCAGTGTGTAAAGAATTGTGATTGATTTCAACGGGTGGGCAACATTTCCAAACGGAATGAGATGACACTCAATATGATCTTGGAAGTCGAGGTTTTTGATGTATGGGGGATCGATTTTGTGGGACCTTTTTTATTTTCATACAACAATTTATATATCATGTTGGCAGTAGACTATGTGTTTAAATAGGTTGAGGCAGTCGCGCTATCGATAAATGACGCGAAGGTTGTTTTAAAATTTTTGCAAAAGAATATCTTTACAAGATTTGGCACCCCAAGGGCAATCATTAGTAATGAAGGAAGTCTCTTCTTCAACAAGTATTTCATAGCACTCTTGACCAAGTATAGTATCAACAACAGAATCGCCACTGCCTATAACCCCCTGACGAGTGGCCAAGCAGAGGTATCTAATAGAGAGGTGAAAAGAATTTTAGAGAAAATAGTCAACCCGAACCGAAAAGATTGGTCTTTAAAATTGGATGACGCTCTATTGGTGTATCGGACTGCATACAAGACCCCGATCGGAGTGTCTCCATATCAGCTTGTATAAGGAAAAGCGTGTCACCTTCCAGTAAAACTTGAGCATATAGCTTACTAGGCCATTCGGAAACTTAATTTTGATCTCACAGCAGCGGGGGAAAAAAGACTGTTGCAACTTAACGAGTTAGATGAATTCCACCTGCAGGCATACGAGAACTCCAAATTGTATAAGGAAAAGGTCAAATGGTGGCATGATCAGAAATTCTTGGACAGGAAGTTCGAACCGGGCCAAGAAGTACTATTATTCAACTCCCGATTGAAACTCTTTCCTAGGAAACTGAAATCCAGGTTATTGGGTCCATTCATTGTCAAAACCGTATTTCCGCATGGTGCCGTTTGACTATATAGTCGGGATCCAGCGAAAACATTCAAAGTTAACGGACAACGCCTAAAGCATTATTAGGGAGGTGACGTTGATCGCTAGGTGACGTCGGTCGACCTTGCCAAGCCAATATGAAATAGGGAGTAGTCAGGCTAAAAGACTTAAAATCAAGCGCTCTATGGGAGGCAACCCATTCTTTACTTTCGTTTTCATTAAATAGTTGTTAGTTAGTCGTTATTTGTATAATATGTTAGTAGTTTTTTTTTCTTCATAGTGCTTGTTCTTATAATTGCTATTATATTAGGTACAGATATGGGCAACTTACAAAGGGTAATCACGCTAGAGCTCATTGGGCAAACATAAAACCTATTGAGGAACTCTATTCAAGGGGCAAGTCTGTAGAAAATGTTCAAAAAAATTCAAGGCAACAAAATTCACAAGCCCGCCCCGGCGGGCCTTCCTAAGCCTACAAGTGCCGCCCCGATGGCAAACCCTCTGCAAAAGGCCACCCCAGCGCCCCAAAGCACGCCCCAGCGCCTAGCTCTCTGCCAATTGCCGCCTCGGCAGGCCTCTAAGACCAAAACTAGCCCGCCCCGGCGGGCTTCCAAGGCCAGCTTATTATTTTTAAAACACAATAAGCTGTAGGTGGACCTTTCTATACCAAAATAGGATTTCGAACCCTAGCCTTCAGAAAACCACTCATACAAAGATTATCATCAATAAATTGTCATCCCAACCCATATCCACTTCGGATTGTTTCAATTCACCAACTAAGTAAGCAAAAGTGCACAATTAGGGTTCCAATCTCCATTGCTCTTCCGGATAAAAGCTAAGCAGATAAAGGGCCTGAAGTAGATCTCTGCAAAAGTTTAAAATCACCCCAAACTTGTAGCAACATACAAATTTAATTGGTAAGCATACACAAACAGTACATTTTGATTGATTCTGTAACAAGTTTGAGTGGTTAGAGTAGTTAATCAATTGGGGAAATTGATAATTTGAAGTATTTGTATGTTGGGTACTTATTTGGGGCGGAAGAGTGGTGAAATTAGTAATATCCTGCTTGATTTTGCTTTGTAAGACCAATTTAGCATAACAAATAAAATTGGAACTCACCATTATCAAGCACCATTGACACTGCCCACCAATTGTTTGATAAAAGGCCGCAACAAGATTTCACATAAGGGAAAGTTAATTTTGGTTGAGACACCATGCCACCGAGGTCACCGAAACGACCAAAGGGTGAGGGCCCATCCACCCCCACAAGACAGTTTGACCGCAAGAAATTCATCAGTGCCTTAGCCGCATACAGATTTGATTATTTGGCAAACAAGGCACTCACCCCTGAATGAGGCCTTCGGCCTGATGAATTTGATGGTGAGAAGGGGCACCAAATCATCGAGCAAGGATGGGACACCTTCATTGATCAGCCAGACGCGGCAGTAGTAGCAGTGGTTAAGGAATTCTACGCGAACGCCGAGGACAAGGCTCCATTTACAGCGTTCGTCAGGGGCGAGATGGTGTCCTTCAGTGCTGAGGCTATCAATGACTACTACAACCTACGATCACCTGCAGTGTGCCAGTACACGGCTTTTCGAGATAGTGGGCCAAATTATGATAAAATTCTGACAGAAATCTACAGGGCCGAGACTGGTGTTGCTAAACGGCAAGAAAGGGGGTACACTGTTCCTGAGTAAGGATTTAAGCCTATACGAAAAAATTTGGAACGCCTTCCTGTGTGCTAAGCTCCTCCCCTCATAGCACACTAGCGAGGTCACAAAGGAAAAAGTTTCACCTGTTATACGCCATCATCAAGGACTTCGCCATTAACATCGGGCGATCATCAACTTTTCAATCCGCCGATGCTTGCAAGGGTCTATTGTGACAAACGAAAATTTTGTAATTTATTTTTAATATTTATTGAATTAAATAAATATTTTTGATGATTTATTTATTGAATTAAATAATTATTTGATGGAATTATGGTAGATTAATTTAATTATATGTGTTACATTGATTAAATTAATGTGGACAATTTTTATAATTCAAAGTATGAATTTAATTGAGTTTATTTAATTAAATGAATTATTTAATAAGCATAATATTATTCTAATTAATTTAATAATTAATTAGAAATTTAATAATTTAACATAATTAATAAATGATAATTTTAATTATGTGATGATGTGATTTAATGTGTAATATCATCTTTTATTTAATTAAATTTAAATGATATTATTTGATTAATTAAAGTGTGACAAATAAACTATATAATAACACTTTAATTAAATTAATGGAAAATGAGTTAATAAGTGACCAACCAAACAAGGCCTTAACTTAGTGGGAGCAGTTTAAACCATTACGGAATTAATTGACAATCCACTAAGCTATCAGTTAAGTTTATATAAGTATATTATTTGTATTAGGCCTTATATATATATATCAGTATTTTTTCATATATCATATATTCATCAGAGAAGAACTTAGAGAGAGTCAGAGAGAATTTGAGAGAAAAAATTGAAGAAGTAAAAGAAGTTCTTTTCATTTAATCAGAGAAAGCAAGGGTAATCCCTTACCTAAGTTTTATATTTTTACGTCATTATGTTTTCTCCATTGAAACAAATTAAGTTCTCTGATAAATTGAAATTGATGGAGTTATTGTGTATTACTTGATGTTAGATGTTATCATGCATTCTTAATCTAATGAACATGATTTATATCTATTTTGAGTAATTAATCCTCGTAATCATGCTTTAATTAGAATTTAATAAGTTACAGAGTATGAAAATATGAATATAGTCTTTATGTACAAAATTTCATGCTTTAATTGTTTATTTAACTTGAAATTGATGGTTGATTATGATTATGCATGTTAAGACGAAGAGAACGAACTTTAAACGGACAAATTTGGAGTTATAACAAATCTGTAATGATGAATTTCATGACTTTTGACGAAACTTTGCAAAATACCAAAAACCTGAAATTCATATATTCTGATTTGACTAATTATGTGAATTAAACTGTCAAAAATATGCTAGAAACGTTATATGATGTTTCTGTTAAGTTTATAACTCATAGGTAACATTAAAAATCGTTGTTGGAGCTTAATTTGGTATTATTTGGCTGTTCTCTGTGTCCTTCGCGAACTGCAGCAACTCTGTCTGCGCAGTGGCGAGGCCACGCCGTACCAAGCCATAATTGGAGTGCGCCCGCGCCATGTGGCGCTGCCACGCCGTGAGTAAGGCTAAAACGGGCGCGCCCGCGCTGGTTAGCAGTTTGCCTAGAAATTTTTACTTAAGTGTTCAAGTCCAGAAATATAATTTAAAACCTAATCTAATAAACATGATGACATGTTAAGCATATATGGAGATATTAAAATAGAATTAATAACTTGTTTATGTGATTAATTGAATACGCTATGTAAACCCGTTATTCGTAAAGTCAAATAACGTGTTCAAGACTGATGTTTATAATTCGATGTGTCTATCAAACTTAAAAGTAAATTTGTACTGTGAATGTAATGATATCTAGGATTAATTGAGGAACGAGAATTATAATCTTAGCTTGTGCACGAGGCAAGTGTTCTATCCCTAAATCGATATCGTTATGCAAGTTTTCTAACTATACTCTTTAAATTGAGCAAGTTTATAAACTCAAACTCTTTATTGAGCAAGTTCCTTAATTCTAAATTATTCGTTGAGCAAGTCCTAGGCTTATATTCTATATCAATCAAGTTCATGTTCTTGTTTATTCAAGTTATGATTCCGTTTGAGATATATTAATTCTTTTGAAGCTTTTGAAGTTATACTTCGGTTATACAATGCTTATTCAATTGTATACCTTTGAGATTCCTTATTTCATTTAAATATCATTGTTATTGTCGAACCTTATAAGACTAGCGAACCCTTATTGATTCAACTAGTCCATAGTTGATGAACGTTCTAAATTCTAGAACTATTATTAAGCTTATCCAAACCAAACTTTCTTTGGTGCGGACTCTGATGTCAAACTGAGACGAACAACCCTTTTATAGGGGATTAGTTACGCGTTAGCGTTGAGATTATGACGCCCCAAAATCCACGTTCCTTCGAAACCTCGGATCCTGTGCAGTCACGATACTACTATCGTCAAACTATTACATCTTTTAATCATTAGTAAAAGAATACAACTTTGTTTATTACAATTTAGCATATAAATTCTATTCATATCCAAGATCTCGTCTTTACATCATATTCGATGTTACTAAAATGCGGAATAACTTAAATTTTTTCAGTCTTCCTAGAACAAAATCTTTTATTGATTCCATAACTTGAATCCATTACATTTTTCCTGAATCAAACTATATCATGATTCACTCTATTCAAATTTCTGTATAATCGCATACATCTTAACTTAATATCCTCTATGTATTATCTAATACATCTTTACAGTACGACAAGCATTAAACCTCGTAACAAATATCAAGTACAACTACTAGAACCTAAACATGGTTCGAGTAATAATCTAAACAGTATTCTTCATTGCGATACTATCTATCTTTATCAATCAAGAAGCACAAAATCTTTATCGTAAGTCCTTAACCTACAAAAGTGGTTATTTGCAAGAGTGAGCTCGACAGCTCAGCAATTCTAACAGTTTTCATACATCACATAGCATACAACATCATACTCAGTTCATGCATTAATAAATAATTTATATTTACTACGCATGTTACTTTCACATAACAAGTATATCATCAAAGATCAACTTTTAATCTCATTTATATCTCACATACAGTTCATATATAAGTTCACATTATCACAGCATAATATAATTCAACTAACAGTTATTAAATTCATATATCAAATAGGAACAGAAAGACTTGCTTGATTCATAGTTTAACAACTATGACTTAACTACTTAAGAATATCTGCACTTCGTGTAATCCTACGCAGTTATATTAATCATAGAGATCACACTTATCAGTTATACACTTCCATACATTCTCAATAGTATTACATTGTTTTCTATCTTGGCTCTTAGAACCTTGTTTCACTTTCCTATCATACGCTTAGTATCGTTAGGTACGTATAGTTATATCTTAACCATACTCAATATCAATATTAACACACTTAACTATATAAGTGTTCGACACATTTAAAACTCATGAATCTATAATCCATATTGCTCTTACATTTCTCAAACCTTATCGAAACCATTACATTCAAACTTTCTAAATTTCACCTTTCAAAATCCTTGTCGTATTTAAACTAGTCATGCAAGACTACTATGTTCATCATGTTTACATGTTTATAAGGTTACTAACGCAAGTTTGAAAAACTAGCATGCTCATTTTAGTCCAAGTCAAAATCACATAGTTTTCATGCCGGACTTTTATATACCTTAAGTAAATCAAGTTCATGCCTCAAGGGTCAACCACTAATGTCATATTACCACATAAAGAGGCTAAAAAATAATAAGTAGTCATGCTTATGCGTATACTACATGTGTATACCTTAACCCACATTAGTTCATGTCTTAGATTTTCATTACTTGAATACGTGTGCATAGGTGGTATTCATGTTTCAACCAAATAATGTTCATGTCAACACATCTATAGGCATAATGACATCCTAATGTATATGCTTGCATGATCCATAACATAATTCATATGGTAATTGATGTCCTTAGCTTTCACACTCTAAGATTTTCATTGGAAATCACACTATGTCAACAAAGGCATCATATACATGCAAGGCATCTCGATATATATTTTATATGCACTAGAAACACATATTTAAACCACATAAACGTTCTCATATGGTCAGAATCTAAAAGATATTAGTCTTGGTCAAGTTCATTTTCGAAAGTCTTAAGTTTCTTATTTCGGAAATTGTCTTAACTTCCAATACTAGTGTACGATTAATACTTTAAACATGCATTTCATGTCAATATAAACCATACTATCATGTTTAAAATATCAGAATATATACATATTACATATATGTATAAGTTCACGATCGAAACTATAAGTTTCATTTCAAAATCATAAGTTTTTCGTCAATCGTGTACACTAACATGATTATTCATGCTTATGTCATGTAATGTACTAATATTTATAGTTTAATCATGTTCACATTCTTGTTCCAAGTGAACCCACATGCTAACACTTAACAAAACTGAAACAGAAAACAAAAACTGATTACAGGAACATGCGCAGCTGCGCAGCTATCATGCATAAACCCGGCGCAGCTGCGCCGGGATCTGGCCAAAAACAGAACCTGAACTGCATCGGCAGTTCCTAGCCCAACTCAGAAATTTTTATACGAAATTCATCTTAACTGAGCCACATTGTACTACTAACATAATTACTAACTTATATAACAAGTTGATAACAATCCTCAATCCAACTAACACGAATTCATGTATGATTAAGAATCTCGAATTTCAAAAATTAAGAATAATGTGTAGGAGGATTACCTTTACTAAAGCTTGGATGAATTCCTATGAATTCTAAGTTTCCTCACTTCACTGATATACTCTCTCTAAATGCTTAGCTAGCAGAAAAACTCAGCAAAAAGAAAAGAAGAAGGAGAGCTGTATTTATAGAATTTCTAATACACAGTCCATGACTTTCTCCACCAATTCAAACCAACGGATAGCAAGATTGTATAATGGTTTAGGAATGGTAGGTGAGAGTTGGTAAATCTCATCATGATCTCCACTCCTCCCATGATCATTGGCTCTATATTGCTGAAATTGAGAAGAGGGTAGCTAGCTAGGGGGGTCACGTGAGGAAGAAATGAGATGGACACTCAATTTGGGCCAAGCCAATTACTCAACAACTTGACAACTAGCAAGTGTAGTTACTTAGGTTATATAAAATATGCACATTACATTTCATACACTTGGTATAATATAGTCACAATGTAGTCCCAATAAACAATTACTATTACCAAGTAGGGGTATACATATAATCCATGTACATCTTATTAACACCGAATATAATTTGATCGGATATTATCATATTACATTGTCTCTTTTATTATTAAATTTTATTAATTCAATAATTGTTTACAATATATCCATGATATATTATTTTATTGTATACTTATATACACATTGTCACACACACATTTCATGTAACTCTTACAACTCAATAAACTTTATTATATAGTTTATATACCTAAATAACATAGTCACATCGCACTTTACACTTCGTATAATATATAGTTAACTACCATACGTTATACTTTTAATATCACATGCTTGCACATAGAAATTAATAAATTACTTATCTTATCAATTAATTAATAATAATATTAATTAATCCATTCCTCGTAAATCAATTATTAATCTCTATATCAATTGATTAATATAAATCTTATAATATTTATAATTCATTTATTCATTAATCAGCATATTATCACATAATTACTTGATAACAGTATATTGTCCATAACAATAATTAATATAATAAGACAATATATCTCATTCCTCGTCAATACAATTCCGATTATATTTATAATCAATTTTCTTATTATTATAATATCACTAGCCATAATAATAATTTAACATACTATTATAATAACAATTAACAATTAATATAGATTAATTATTTAATTAATAATTCCTCCATCATTGAATTAGTCAATTCATTACCGAATCTATTATTGTGCCACACAAGGCATCTCTCACAAGCTCAATCTTAAGCTTATCAATATTCTCATCACTTACTCATCTCTCACCACATTACTACTTATAACATGTTCAATTAAATTAGAACTATTAAGTCCAAGGTCCACATATAAATATATTACGAATAGAATATTCAAATATTATTTATAACACTTACAGTACTATAGCAACTCAAGTTATTAAAATAACTTAGTTTCCTTTTATAAATTAAACTCCTTTTGAAAATACATTAGAAATTATGTATTTAGCCATAACATAAAATATTATGTTTTCTCCAAATAAGGATATGCATTATTAGAAAATAATTTACTTATTGTCTCAAGATAATATTCTTAATATATTATCAAATAACTATATGTACGGCACATGTACATATATTATATATAGAAAATAGATAATAAGATTATTTTTTATAAATTATTTCTTATCAATTTATTCACATATAGCAAATACATTTTAATATATTTACTATATTAATTAATCATACCTCATACAAAACATATAAGGTAATATTATTATTCAAAAATAATATTTCCTTCTTTTATTAAAATAATTCAATATTAGAAGTTATTTTAATATCCTTTGTTAGAAATATATAATATTTATTTCTCTTTCCTTTCTCTAAATTGTCCCCAAAATAATTTCTTCAAATATTAATTATTCATTTAAAGATATAATAATTTCCATCTCCCTTTAATAACGTATATATATTTATTAACGCTATTCGCACGGTAAACTTTCTCACATATTACCACTCTAAGTAATATATATAAAAAGTATCAACTATAATTACATATTCAACACACATATTAATTCACTCCTTTACTTAAGTAAATTAAACACTGTAGTTATCATCATAGTTAATTAAGGTTCAATACTCACATTATATTATTCCATAATATAACTCCCAACTTAAATTAACTAATATTTATTCTTACTAGTTAATTCCCTTAACTAACTCATGCTTCACTATTCAAACCCATTCACGGATAGCTTAAGTGCTTATTAATAACCTATATTATAAACATACTAGTTATTAATACACATACACAAGAATATGGTGATTATACATTAAGGATATTTAATGTCACCAACTTACTATGATAAAATAATTCTATAAATTATTTAATATCGATAGGAAATCTTATCCACTTTCCTTTATCTCAACTGAATTGTCTCTATGATAAATAACAATATATATTTATAGTATATTTATAAATCACAAAAACACATATTACATAGTCCATATTACCCTATGTAATATAATACCACATACCTCATATCACATATATATACTCTTATTCGAACTCATCTCACAGTTTAAGAATTTTATTTATTAAATCTTTATTTAATAATATCTGAAAATTCGAGTTCTTACAGAGATGATGTGCACATCCATGGTACCGAGGGATGATCTCCCTAAATATGAGTAGTAGAGTCTATATAGTCTTACGACTATTAATGGTTTAAAGTAGAAATACTTGACAACCTGGGACATAGTTCCTGGTCTTATGACCCTCAGATGTACTTTTGATTCTTGTTATTCATTCTTGATTCAAAAGCCGAGCTTTCTATTATACAGAACCCTTTGATTTCTCACATGTTATTATTACTGTTATATTATTATACTCGTGGGCAATCGTGCTCACTCTTGCATAATAACATTGCAGCTAAGATTGAAAGGACTAACGAGCCTTCCACTAGCAAAGGGAAGGGCAAAGCTAACAAGTGTTGAGGACTTGTTATTTTATTTGAGAATGCTATGTTTAATACTTGATGTTGTTTAAGACTTATTTGTTTATTACGTTTCCGCATTTGATGTTTAAGGTTAGTTCATCCTGGGATTTATTTATGTATTCAGATGTTGTAACACCTTAAGGGGATGATTTTTATTTATTTCATGGTTTGCTTTTATTATGGGTAGATAGATATATGATGATTGGACAGTGAACACCAAATCCCATGCAAATTGAAGTACCCGAATTTGGGGGTGTGACACTTATTCCGGGAGGATTGCCACATCCGTCCCTTATTTGTGGGTTGTACCGCCGCGCTGGTGTTAGGTGGGCAGCCGAGGATCCAGTACAGCAACCACTACAGCTGCTGGACAATAGGTTGATTGCCCGGTATTTAGTTTGGAAAGGGGGTACGTCGCATCCATGAGCCTTAGGTTTCATATTTCCTTCAGACTCATTTGAGGAGGAGGAAGAAGCAGAGGATGCGGACTTTGAGGAAGTAGAGGAGGCAGAGTTTGACGAGTTCGCAGATGATATACTACCTGAGGAGGGGGATGCTATTATGTCGAGCACATCTCGCACGGCGAAGTTCATGGTTAGCTCCCAGTTGCGGACGCTTCAGCAACAGTTGGATGACTAGAGCAAGCTGGAGGATAAAAATGCTGACCGGTTGGCAGCAAGACAAAGCCACATGTTTGAGATGCAGAATAGTTTTAATGCTATAGTAGCCGAGGCGTTTGCACGGCTGAACACGTCTGCTGAGCCGTTCCAGTTCTCGACTCCTCAGCCACTCCCTGCTTACCCACCTTCGGATTCAGATGTTAAGGTGGTCGAGCCTGACCTATAGTTGTTTAGGGAAGTCCTATATACTTTAATTCTTATTCTATTCACAATGAGGACATTGTGCATTCTAAGTTTGGGGGTACTGTACGTTCTATCATGATAGTTTTTGTTTAGAGCATAGTAGTATAGTTTAGTTGCATAGTTAGTTGCATTGCATAGTAGTTCATTTAATTGCATATATTTGGAAAAAAATATTTAAAAATCAGAAAACCATAAAAAGATTTATTTAGTTAGTTTAATTATTATTTGCACATAGTTTATTCATGTTGCATAATTCTAGCATGTCAGTAGGTATGAAGTTACCTTAGCCGGTGATGAGACTGTCCTTGTATAGAAATTGAACGGTAATGACAACTAAAGCATAGATGTAACTTCAAACCATGACGTAAATCTTTGCCTGTTCGAAACTATTGTAACCAGATAACACATTAGGATGACCATGTAGGCTAACTTAGTTGGACTATTTGCATAATTGACTTTTTGAGGGAAATTGAGGTTTTAATGAAAGAAATTCAATGAACTAGTGGTGAATACATAGATTAGATAGAGACCTAAGTTTGGGGGAGATATGGGAGCTATCTATATATATATAAAAATAGAAAAAAGAAAAAAAACTGTGAAAAGAAAAAAAATATGAATAAACACCGTGACTAGTTTAGTTCTGTGGCCTTTGTTACTCGAGTAAGTACGCCCTAGGGGATGTCTTTACAACCAGCGCCCTAAAACCGTCTAGTTTGAGAGTCGTTGGTCAAAAGCTCTAATTGAGTGACACTGAAGAGCCTAAGAGAACTAGACATTGCATAGTCATGTGTAAGGTAGAAATACGGGAAAAAGAGCAAAATGCCCCCGTAACTGAATAAAGGTAGCAAGATTTTCCCATATTGACTTCTGACATGGTTTATGTTGAGTCTTAGTTAAGCGTAGATTGTTTACACAATTTCTTGAGTAAAGCTGTGTTTTCCTTCTAAGAAGCGTATTATGCAATATATTTTAACTGTAGTTGGTTATCATGGTTGTCGAGCACACACACACGACATCAGTAATAACAGGCGTTCATTTATGGATTGATTTAAACTGCTGACATGCTCTTAGTTGGATTTGCTGTTTATATCTGTTGTGATTTCTCTGAGGTAATCTTTGTGAGCTTTATACTGTCTGACAGCTGAATTTATAGGCATATAGTTAGTTTGAATTTGCATTGTGTTTTGCTTGAGGACAAGCAAAGTCTCAAGTTTGCGGGTATTTGATGAGTTAGTTTTATACCTACGAATCGATTACCTTTCTAGCTTGATTTCTTGCTACTTCGAGTAGTTTTAGTGTTGTTTTACTCGGTTTCTGTGTTGATGTTGCAGGAATTGGATTGGATGGATACTTGGGCTTAAAGGCAGGATTTAGCAACTTTAAGGCAGCACACCCGTCGAGGCGGGCTTTCAATGGCCAATTCACCCGCCGAGCCGGGGGTCACTTATCAGGATTTGTTATACACCCGCGGGGGTAGGCATTCTCAACACTAAACACCCGCCGGGGCAGGCATTCTGAGCACTAAACACCCGCCGGGGCGGGGTGCGCGGTAGATAGAGGAGGTTTCCATCTTTGAGAAAGATTCTGAAGATCTTTTGGGACTAGAATTCAGACGCGAATTAGGAAGGAATAAAGAGACAAATTAAAAGAAAAAGAACATTAATTCGTTATCATTGAAAAAAAAACCCTAACTTTGGGATCACGTTTGGAGGATTAAAGCGAGGATTTCAAGCACGAAGAACGCGAAGGAGATTGAAGAAGAGTAGCAGTTTTTCTTACAATTTTTACTTTCTGTCTTCACCTTTGTATTCAGAATGCTAGTATCATTGTGGATTTCAGTTTCTTATTCATTCATTATGAACTAAATTACTTTTTAAGTCTACAATGGATCTTTATGTGTAGCAAAGTTTGACATGCTTCTATATTAATTAAGGGATACTAATTTCAGGCTTGTCCACTATGGTTTATGCTTAATTTATAAATTGCTTGATCACCAATTTCTTGACAACCCATATGAACTCGAGAGAAGGATTATAGGTTTAGACCTAATCGTAGTAGCGTGTGATTGTAATTTCTGCATGATGTTGAAAGTTATAATTTATGATTAGTATAGAGATATACTTATGCATCGCACATAATCTTATGAGAATTTGTGATTAAACCTTCATTAATTATAATTTACATAGAGATATAGTGGGTTAGTTAATTAAGGTGTTCTATTTAATTCTATCAATTGTGGAATTACGTAGATATGTGTATAATTCATTGAGAGATGGTTATATCTAGTACTTTTTTGTTCTTGATTTACAAGGTGGTATAGTTGATTCGAATTAAAAGGAAGTGTGTCATTCTATGTGAAGCATAAAGTGAAATTGTAGACTTAAATCTCCAATAACTGATTAACAGCCAGGGTAGTTAATTGATCTTGAAATCATTAGTAGTTTTCATAAATTTCACAAAATTAATCATTGGTTTAATAAAATTGGGATAATATAAAATTGGTAATTGTTAGGAAAAATTATAGTTATTTTCTCCGTGGGAACGATACTTTACTTCCACTCTATTACTTGTTAACCACGTATACTTGCATGTTATGCGTATTAGATCTTACCCAACAGCAACATTGCAGGGATAGGTGTATTGAGTGAAATTAATATGCATACAAGTCAATCATGGTTGATGATAAAGCATTTACTTTGTAACAATTTTATTCATTTATTAATAAAAGTATTATTTAATTAAAGGCATTTATTTATCTACATGGTGCTGATTTTATAATATGTGATAAACCCATAGTTTTAAGCAATGCTTTTAGAATTATAATGATGATCATTCTAATGAGATCGAAATTCTTTAATAGCTTAAAACTAAAATAGTTCCCAATCATTGGATTACTAAAAAGAGATTAGTGAATTCGGATAGATTGGTACATACGTTGACTTGCTCATTGGATGAGGATGATTGATCTCATAATCATTTATGTGGAGACACTAAATCAAGTATGTAGGTGCTTATTGGAGAATAAGTTCGCTAAACGTGGCTCGCTAAGGAATACCTAATGGAGTTTTACTTGCCTATCAATAGGAATTCGTTAAGTGATAGTAGTACAAATAATCCTTAGACTTGAGATCATCATAGTATCTTGTGTATGATGAGTTATACTTTGACATGTCCCTTAAAACCTTAAGGGTATATCAAAGGGTATAATTGGGTATAATGATGATTTATACATAGAGATAATAAATGATCAATAAAGGATCTACCACTTCTAGTAAAAGAAGAGAATGTCCTATGTGATTCGATAAATGACAACCCAGTAGTCCTTGACTAAGGCAGAATGAAATTAGAAAGTAGTTTCTAATTTGCATTATTTGGTGTTGTGCATTTTAGAATTAAAATATATATAATTAAATAAAATAAAACTTGATAGTAAATTCATGTCTTATATTTAATTGGGACATTGTATGGTGGAAGGAATGAATTGTACTCACAGGTTCTTTTATGATTAATGTTGAAATCTATATTATCTGAAAAAGTTGTTGATCTCTAAGAGGGTTTACCCTTATTGTAGAATAAATGTTATTTATTTAAATAAATTATTAGTTTAATTTATTTATTTAAATAAGATTAGAATTGTTCTAATTATTTATTCATAACCAGTTTAATATTGAGAACCTAAAGGGTCACACCATAAAAGGAAGAATATTTATTAAATAAGCTAATGGCATATTCGTAATAATAAGTTAAGTGTATTTAATTTAATCTATGGTGATAGAATAAATTAAATAGCTTAATATTTATTATTTAATATTCTAAAAATATTAAATATAAATTAATAAGAGAAGTCTTATTATTACTTTTATTATTATTATTTAATTCCTAAAAAAGTTTGAGAATTAATTAATAAGATACTCTCTCTCTCTCATATATATATATATATATATATATATATATATATATATTCCTAATAAGATTAGGGGGGCTATTTAATTAAAAGAGTTTAATTATTTCTAATTGGATTGGGAAGCCTAATTAATTAAAAGAGTTTAATTAATTAATATAAAACCCTAATCCTAAATAGTTTAGGAGGGTTACCTATATCTATAAATAAGAAGGTCTTATTATGGAATAAGGTTATACATACAACACACGTATTCCTAGTATTGGGAGAATACATAAATTCTATAGAGATAGAATTAGGGTTAGCCAAACACCCACCTTCTTAGTTCTTCTTCTTCCTTGGTGGATCACCTCTAGAGGCCAAACGCTTGGGTGGCTTGCATTGATCAAAGGAAGGAACCAATCTCGTGGATTCAAGTTGAACTAGAACTCGTACCTGTGGAAGCTCGATCTACAAGGATATGGATCTCATCTTCTTCTCTTACTTGTACATATTGATAACTAAGCAATAGGATGATCATGGTGATGGTTTGTATTAAAATTTTAAAATTCCCTTCTTCACGCTTCCGCTTTAATTAAGCAATTTGATTTCGTAATCGCGCTGCGTGCAAACCTTACATTGAGGACATAAGATAGTTTTTCAGCTTTGAGATCTATTCTCATTTTTCTTTAACCAATCCGTTTAATTTGGTCCGATTAAATAACATCTAATATGCTACGTAGTGATAATAATTTAAACATTGTAAAATTCTGTAAATGAATTTGTAATTAACAACATTATAGCATGCATTCTTTTATTAATTACCAAAATAAATTAGGTTTTATTTTAAAATGGTATCTCCCACTATTTTCTTCAAACTATATTTCCCTCATAATATATAGTTCGGCAATATCTAATTAAAGATTTGCTAGTGAGAATAAAGATCTCATTTCAAATGTATATAGTCTTGTAGTGACACAACAAACAATATATAAATAAATAAGTAGACAACTCTTGTCAATTACATCATCATTTAACTCCTTTTGCCTCTTAGATTATTTTGATCAAGTGGTGACACATCCAAATCAAAATTATCCAAGTTAAGTCCAACCTAACACTTTTATATATTCAAATAGAAAAATACCATCCTTGTGGTGACACAACAAAATAGTATTGTTCAATTTCTTTATAAGCATCAAATGTGATAAATCAATATCTTAAATATTTAATACTCGCCTTGTGATGACACAACAAACTCATATTAAATATTTAATACTCTATTAATTTATCATGCTAGAAGGCGACACTCGATATTCTAAATATCTTTGATCTCTTAGGAATTAATATAAATTCCTTGAGGGGTTTGTTATTATTTGTCTCATCTTGTTTAGCGCACATGCACACACACACACACACACACACACACACACACACACACATATATATATGCGTCATATTAATTAACATGCGAAGCATGTTGCATAATATAATGTATATATATAGGGGACCGATCCATAGAAAACGTTATAAGAAAGAGCATAGCCTTACAACACATCGCGACCCTCCATCGGAAGATCAAACGGCTTTATAGACGGGGTCCGCAGTTTAGTTTTCAGTATTCCGCACTTTAATGCTGCGGACGCGACAAATTACCAAAATGCCCTTCCCTTACAATTCCCCTCCCGCACTTTATTTTCGCGGACGTTGGGTTATTGAAGCGACAGTCGTTGGGTTATACGACGTCATTTTCAAATGATGGAAACTAAAGGTCACGTCCGCAGTATTAAAGTGCGGACGAGGGGTCTCCTCTATATAAGGGGTGAAAGAGCCAGCCAAACTTCACATCGATCATTCGAATAGAGTGTCCGACCTAAAGCTTATGAACCATCTGTTTCTAGCAACATATTCTTGTTGTTACTGATTTATGTGATCTGCGATGAAGAGACATGCATGGCACAACATTTGGAGGGCACATCATGTGGAAAGATGGATGTGTTCCGTATCCGATCGATTCTTTTGATCCAGCCTTCCAATTCTTGTTGCTATGTGTTTCTCATCATCCCAAATCACTTGAATATGTAACTACTATCAAGAATATGCTGCAGAAACAGATGGTTTTTAGCTTTATAAACTTATTTTTGTCTCCTAAATGTCTCAACATACACTGCTAGGATGACCCAATTGTTTAGTTCTCTTATGCAAACCATAGAAGTAACCGCACAATTAATTGAGATTATACATCAGTATAATATCAATCTGTTGTGCAGTTACTTCTATGGTTTACATAAGAGAACTGAACAACTTGGCCTATCCTGGCAATGTATGTTGAGGTACTAGTCCACAGTTTAATACTGCGGACTCTAATTCAGTATCTTATAATACGACGCCGTACACATTTCTAACACTGAAAGGTCATGTTTAAGTTGAAAGGTTTCGTCTGCAGTTTAATACTGCGGACTCTAATTCAGTATCTTATAATATGACCCCGTACACATTTCTAACACTTATAATACGGCCGTTTTAGGATGACGCTTAAGTGTCACTAATGGTTTGTTTATTATTAACACTGAAATTTCAGAACGACGCTGTATCCATCCATACACACTCATACACTTTATTGAAAGACCACTTCGGCAAGATATCGAACCACTTCGGTAAGGTATCGAATTACACATGCATCCACAGTATTACACATTCATTTCCCGGATAAGGGGATGAGACATGCAGTTACCTAGAGTTACATACGTACAGAGACAAATCCCGAACTCTAACAATAACACTTTATTTGGAAAACAATGTACTAATAAATCGAAAGAATTGAAATACTGCGGACAATAACAGTTTAATACTACGGACTCTAATTCAGTGTCTTATAATACGACGCCGTACACATTTCTAACACTGAAAGGTCATGTTTAAGTTTGAAAGGTTTCGTCCGCAGTTTAATACTGCGGACTCTAATTCAGTATCTTATAATACGACGCTGTACACATTTTTAACACTTATAATACGACCATTTTAGGACGACGCTTAAGTGTCACTAATGGTCTGTTTATTATTAACACTGAAATTTTAGAATGACGCCATATCCATCCATACACACTCATACACTTTATTGAAAGACCACTTCAGCAAGATATCGGACCACTTCGACAAGGTCTCGGATTACACATGCATCCAGAGTATTACACATTCGTTGCCCGGATAAGGGGATGAGACATACAGTTACCTAGAGTTACATACGTACAGAGACAAATCCCGAACTCAAACAACAACACTTTATTTGGAAAAAAATGTACTACTAAATCGAAAGAATTGAAATTATGTAGATTCAGGCCGTTTCAACCCTAAAGCTTTAAAATGATTGCGCTTATCATGGTTTGTAAAGATTCTACATATTGCACACTTCCGAAGTGGTTTCTGACCTGACATTAGTTCGATAGAACTTTTCAGCCGTGTAGCTTTTTTTGACCTTTTGTCTGCGAAACATATCGGATCAAACACAGGATCATTGGAAGCAGCTGCATCGTCAAACTCATCATCATTGGGCATTTCTAGATCGGCCCCATTATTCACCTCAGGTTGCACATTCTCCTCCGGTCTTACTCTCACACCTTCTGCGAGGAAGGTGCGAATAATTTTGTGCTCACGCTCTAGCACTTGGAGAGCATAATCTGTGCCTTCTTTAGAAGATGAAGCATCCAACACAAACAGAGAGAATAGTTTGTGTACATGACTGAACCGACCTGTTTGTAACTCAGTCCAATCTGTTGCAGAGTGGAGAACGTACGGGGCCACACTGCTCGTTTTATTAGCATCTTGAGTCCATCACTTGTGGATCAATTCTGCAGGTATCTGAACCACGCTCTTCGAACTTAGAAGCCTGAGAATGTGACGACATATTATACTCGAATGTTCAAACTATTTATAATTACATTTTGCCATGCCGGTTTCGGTATACTGCACGACTGTGAAATACCTACGACTGGATTCAGGTTCCATCACTTTGAACACCAAATAGGTCTTTGAATCAGGAATTGACAAATTATGGCACTTTTTTGAAGTTAACTTGTGTGATTTTGTCAGTTCAATTTGAAAACGCTGGAACATCTCCTTGGTATATATCTTGGCGGCATTAATCTCTAATGGATCTCCAAAAACGAATTTTCTTGACCGGCTGACCGTCAGATAATCATCTTGCTTCTCTCTTATGTACTGCTTCTCAATGGCCTTTTGGCACTTCAAAATAAAATCTCTAATCCCTGTGGAACTGTTGACAAATTCATCAAAAAAGCTGTTCATACTTTCACTCCGAGACGTGGTCGTCATTCTTGCGGCGAAGAAGTTTTTTGAATACACCCCAATCCATTTCTCTTTAACTTCTTACAGAGATTTCAACCATTCTTGATTATGCAGACCGTAGTTTGAAAGCAACAAATCCCATATGTCCTCAAATTCTCGAATAGTCAAAGACTTAAACACGCAGCAGTTAAAGTCTGACTTAAAGGTCGTGTGCGAGGAATAGATATGCCCAAGTTTTTTGGGGAATTTTTTGCTAATGTGCCAACTACACAATGCATGGTGTGTATGAGGAAAAATCCGAGCAATCGCCCAATCTTGATCAGTGACAATGGTTATTAGATGTTTGTCATTCATTGCTTCAAGCCATCACTCAAACAACCATACACATGTATCCTCAGTCTCATCGATCAACAATGCACACCCAAGCAATATAGAATGGTAATGATGATTTACACCCGTGAAAGGAACAAATGGCATGGAATACTTGTTTGTTTGGTATGTGGTGTCAAACGTAACAACGTCGTCAAAATTCTGATAAGCAACTATTGACAGATAATCTACCCATATAATACAGCCGATACAATTATCCTGGTCTTGTTTAACACTAAAGTAAAATCTGCTCGGGCTCTCTAGCTACAACTACCTCAAGTAATCTATTGCAGCCTGTGCATCATTCGCAATGCTATTATCACGTTGAAGATCCCTAACTGTATTTTGCAAATCTGTTTTAGAAAACAAGACATTGCTCATACCTCCGCCCAATGAGCTTTTAAAATTCATCATCCTACTTAGACCAATCCCAGCATTATTAAGGGTTTCAATCAGATCCCTGGCAACTCCTGAAATATTTTTGTGTGTTTGAATTTGTGAACTTTTCTTGGGGACACAAATTCATGATTGTGATTTAGTTCAAGAGTGGAGACAAACCACTTATCTTTACTCCTATCATGAACAACATTAAATCTTGCTCTACATTCTGTTCTATCAATCGAGGACCCTCCTCCGCTTACCTTTAACCAAAATATTATCCTCGACATCAGTGACAGTCGCTTTTTTCTTAACAACCATACTACCGGCTTTACGACACTGATACAATCTAGAACAAAAATTGCCAGATCTAACATATTTCCTGGTAGTTTTTTATTCGTACTTCAAAACCAACTCGTTTGGCATACTTTCTGTAAAAGAATTCTGCATCGTCCAACGTTTCAAATATTTGACCGACATACGGAATGGTATCATCACATAAACTGGTGACATCATTCACATCATAATATTTTTCTGAAGTGTTCGAAAGTGAATGAAATGATTCTTCAGCAAATAAATCCATGAAAAAAATAAATGAATCAGTAATAGTTAGCCAAATTAGAGCTTAGCGATGACATGCCGAAGTGCTGGTATGGTTGCTTGATTAATGGCAATGCGTATCCCAAGCTTATTGGCCCTTGCAAAAGATGAAAGAGATTGAATGGGCCTCATATACAATTATGGTATAAAAAGTCAGGATACGCAGTTTAGTTCTGCGGACGTACGCCTTAGTCATAACCAACGACACCGTTTTAATCAGAAGAAAACTACCTGTAATAACCAAACAGCCCGCTTATTCCACGTGTCAAACAAGGACCTATGATCGATATTAATGCACGTACGTTAAATACAGGTCCCACCATAATCATTACAGTGCCGTATTTGGGGAAACGTGCATTTCATGGTAGTTTTCCAGCCTATATATACCTATTGTCCCAAAATCACCCGCTTACTCTCCATTTTTAGATTTTAAAACTTCTCAAAAAATCCCAGTACGTTCCCTTCATACAGCGAATCTCCTACAAAATCATTAATGGCGAATTTCGGCTCCACACAACCTCAAAAAGAGACCAAGGTCAGATTCGTCACCGGCTCGACAGACACCACTGTGTCAACTTAAACCGACGCAGAGCAGACGAAGAAGAACATGTTGAAGGTATTTTTCAACTGGAAAAGTTACTCCCAAAGCAACATCAAGTCTACCATCACCACTCGTCAACTGGAGGCTATTTGTGCCAATTACCAAATCCCACAGGGATATCAACTATGCGTACCGGGGCCGAACTACAGACAGTATCATCGATGCAACGGTTGGATAGCTGTTCACCTATACGCGTTGAAATATGGGGTTTGTTTCCCATTGCACGAATTCATTACTGCCTTCCTTAGTTTCATGGGAATTGGTCTCGCCTAACTATTTCTGAACTCATACATTCACCTGATATGCTTCATCGCCTTCTGCCATGACGTCGGCATCGAACCATGCATTGACGGTCTTTTCTAGATATTCGAACTCAAGGTCTCCAAGGGCACAGGTCACATGTTTTTAAAGAAATATCTAATGAAGGGTTCCTGGATGACCACCCCATCCAACAATAAGAGTTGGCACAAACAATGGTTTTACATTAAGGGAGAAGACACACATCTCCTGCCCGGATGGGCCGATCCTTTGAAAGTCTGTGTCTACTACGTTGAAGTTTCCAAGGAGGGACAACTTGAACTCAATAAGGTATTTGCCAAGATACTAATGCAAGAATGGCCTATGTCGCTGCTTACCGATAAGTCTTGGTTATTCGATCACGCCCGTATGTCCTAATGTATTCTTTCGTTGAAACTACTTCAAATGCATTCATTTTCTAACACATTCATTTTCACAATTTCTATTTTCAGGAATCCACCAACCCCCAAAGAAGGCGACTCATCCCGAACAGTATTAGCCATCGAACATGACACAACTAATACCGCCGAAGATGGAGAGGAATATGAATCCGAGTAATTGGACGAAGGCTCCGAACAGATCAATACAACAGAGCGTCACGAGCCGCCGACCGATACAGCCATCGTCGTCTCACCTCATCAGCATGAACATCTCGGGAGCCCCATATTTGTAAAGCTGATCTCGGAGGTCCTGCCACCATCTCCACATGTGGGAAAGATGGTTAACGAACTAATCGGATTGGAAAAATGAAAATTGTTCAAGAAGAAAACACTAAAAAAAGAAAGCAGTCGCAACAAATATCCCACTTCAGTCGGCCATACAAACCATACCTGCAGAAGGGGCTCCTCACACCACGTCCGAGACCGCCAAGAGGAAAGAGACCAAATCGTCTATCACCGATACACCACAGACGAAAAAATAGTGTATCAAGCCACTGACCTGGATCGAGATGCCGCCTCAATATCCACCTCTGGTTACTCAAACAAAGCTACTGACAATGTGGCCCGATGAACTCGAGAACTACCCTTTCCACCTCCACGACAACCTCGCCCTATCTCAAGACGACCAGAGGTTCGAGAAGTTATCCATCGAATAACTCATGCGCACAAGCCAAATTTATCATGGACAGGTAAGTCCATAAACAAGTATTTCTGCATAACATATCTTTCTCATTGAATTTAGGCCATCATTCCCATATCTGCATTGCATATTTCAGGCAGAATCTGTCCTCACCCATGCTATCCGTCATCAAGCAACG
Organism: Panax stipuleanatus; assembly: GCA_020205555.1. NCBI lineage: Eukaryota > Viridiplantae > Streptophyta > Magnoliopsida > Apiales > Araliaceae > Panax > Panax stipuleanatus. The sequence continues at coordinate 94,468,909 of CM035120.1, forward strand.
GTCCGCACAAAAGAGCAGACGTTGGAGGCTGATAATGAACGCCTAATGGTTGAAACCCGAGCACTTCAATCTAAAATGCAACAGTTGCAGACCCAATTGGAAATGGAGAAAAGAAACCATGCCAAATAGGTCAGCCATGCCCAAGATCTGGAGCGTGAAATGGTAAAAGTGAAATATGAGAGAACGAAACTACTGATCGACCAAGTGGTTAGGGAAATGGAGAATGATGACCTTCGAAAACAAGTGGCTGATCTTGAAGAGCACAGCAAGGACCTGGAAATGAAAATCATAAATATGAATGAAGCCAGAAAGCAGTTAGAAGATGATTACCAGCGCCTAATGAGAGAAGGCCTTTTAACCGATTCCATCCGGCAACAGGTCATCGACATCTACAAATAGTCAGAAGAGCTGACCAACCTAATCGTTCGCCAGTTCGGTGAGGGTTACAAAGAAACTAAAGCTCGGATTGCCAAAAAGCTTCGGGAGGCCGACATGGATCCTACAATTATAGATTCATCTAATGATGAGGTTGACGACCCTGATGCGTGAACTCCACACCTACCATCTTTTGTAATTCTGCACTTTTTGAATTTTGTTTATATGCAATGGAAATTTTTGAATTTGAACTCCACAACTTGTGTTTAATGGAAATTTTGTTTAAAGGAACTTTTAGAAGTGTTCGAATGGTGTTTAAAAATTATACTTGTGCTGGACGCATATATATATATATATATATATATATATATAGATCTTTGTCATAACTGCTAGTTTATTAATATCATTGAACAATGCATAACGCCTTCGTCACGATAAATCACGCCTTAGTCCCGACACATTATGCCTAATGGCTGTAGTTAATTTTTGTTTAAACTTTGCATGGAATTCTAATTTAACAAAAACTGTTAAAAGTAATGTTATGGTCTATTGTATAATGCTTTAAGCCTGAGTCTCGACACATCACGCCTTCGTCACGATACATCACGCCTTAGTCCCGACACTTTACGCCTTAGTCCCGACAAATCACGCCTTCGTCCCGATACATCACGCCTTAGTCCCGATACATCACGCCTTTATCCCGATAAATCACGCCTTTGTTTCTATACATCACGCCTTAGGTCCGACACATCACCCCTTCAGTTCCGATACATCATACCTTCGTTCCGATCCCCGACGTCACTTAACAATTGGGATTGGAGCATGATGATCACGTTTTCATTTTGATATCCGATGTCATTGAACAATGTCAATTCAAACAGATTGCATACCCAAATTTTACGCTTTCGTCCCGACACATCACTCCTTAGTCCCGACACAAAACGCCTTAGTGTAATTAATTTTTCAAGTTTGTGAATATGTTTACACTTTGCATGGAATTCTTATTTAACAAAAACTATTGAAAGTAATGTTATAATGTTATAATGCTTAAAGCCTGAGTTCCGATACATCACGCCTTAGTCCCGATACATAACGCCTTTGTCCCGATATGTAACGACCCCAAAATTTATACAATATAATTCTCATCCTCGATCGTTAGCAATACATCTTTAATCTTTCTTTACATCATTATTCGATGTTAAAATCACTAAAAATATAGAATATTTAAAAATTTTATAAACTTTCTTTCTATATTGCCCTGAATCGCAACCTTAACATTACAAATATTTGATTCAATTCTATTACATGAATCGCTACAACGAAAGGACTATACAAAGTCTTACATCACTAAGCAAAATCCATTATATGTCGGATAGCTCAACTTACAACTTAATAATTAAGTTACAACGAAAACATCAACTACAATTTGAAATTTAACAAAATTAATATTCTTGAACATTGATCTCTATAAATCACTTAACACGTATCTTTACCTTGCATCATTGACCTGTAAAAATGGTTATTTACAAGAGTGAGCTCGACAGCTCAGCAAGATCTAACAGCTTTCATGCATCACATAGCACATAAATACATGCTCAATAAACATCTCATAATAATTAAAGTAACATGGCATACATGCTTTACTTCACATAACAAATATAAAGATTGAGTTCCTTACTCAATCAACATTCTTTAATCAATCAATGTAGTCATAAACTGACTTTAACATTTCATGCTTACAACATATATACAACATATCATGCTCTTTGCAAAATAATTTAAAAATAGTTCATCATCAAGTTCACGTAGAAAATAAGAACTAAAAGACTTGCCTGGCTCGTATATTACCAATTACCGAAAACAGCTTAATATAATCTACTTCATGATCCTATATAACGTATTACCATACGCATCAATTATTAGTCACCTAGCAACGCTTATCAAACGTCTAAGTAAATACTACTTTATACTTTCTAATTCTCTTCTATTTATTCGTTTGACACTCGCTGTCAAATCATATGTATAATTAACAATATCAGTAAATTATCACATAGCTAATCCTCATCGTTAGTTAACCAATCTAGGTTAACTCATTCCTCATTATCTATCAAAATTTATAATTAATTACCACATAATTAATCACATCACATAATCATATTATATTTCACATGATTAATCAATTAATAATTACATACTCATTTTAAATTATAATTAAACAAATTATAATTTAAACATCCACTTTAATCAAACTATAATTAACAATCATAATTTATAAGGAATCAACTACATCATGCATTAAATCATAATTTAAACATATTTAAATTAAACCATTACTTAGATTATAAATACTCAATTTCTATTCATACCCTCATTAAATTATAATTATATAAATTATAATTTAAATTACACTTTTACCTTGATTATAATTATTCTAAATTATAATCATATATTAAGTTATAATTAAATAAATTATACTTCAAGTTAAACATTTACTTGATTAAAACAATCAACTCAATTCGTTATAATTTAGCAATCATAATTTACATTAAACCTTTACTATAATTATAATTATTCAAATTATAATTATATATATATATATATATATCATATTAGCTAAGTTATATTTAAACAATTATAATTTAATATCTATTATAAACAATTCAAATAATACTTTAAGGTTTTCCAAAACCTCTTTTCTTTCCCAGTTATGAAATTGTCAAATTCATGATAACAATATATTATTGCAACTTGGTAGATGATCATTATGATAGAAACAAAATAATTTAGGTTTTAAAACTTGAACAAATAACTAGAGTTCTCTGCCTCTGCTCAGCTAGCGGCGCAGCTGCGCAGCCACAAGCCTTGGCACCAGCGCAGCTGCGCAGGTGACCAGCCTGAGAAAACCCAGTGGCACAGCTGCGCTGCTTCTGGCTGTGCTACCGGCATAGCTGCGTAGGTACGTAGACAGAAGCAGGCAGTGCAGCCTCCCTGTTTCACCGATTAAACCCAACATGCCATCAAACGACAATAACAAGCTACTAGAACAATGTATAACACATACTTGTAGTATGCAATACACTCATATAACATATCTCCAAACACAAAAACTATTTAAACAACAATAATCAAAAGTTTTAGAAATCAAATTTGATATTTTCATAAAACTTATATATTTTATAAAACCATTCACTGTAAATCACTTTCTCAAGCAATTTAACTATATGTACGTGCATTATATACGTAATTGAAGATAGCATCAAACAAATTCCTAATAAACATATTAACATATATCAATTTCATCAATTTCTTCAAACTAAAATCAACTATAATATCTAAAACTCATATGAACTCATATGAACATAACTTTTCTATTAAAACATGTTTCTACAATTAATTTGATTTCTGAAAATCATTGTTTATGGCATCTAATTAAATTTATAAACAGTATATTAACAAAATTCCAACATATGTTCAACAAAATTACTAACTTTCTTGAAAAACGTTTTTATAGAGAAGTTCCACAACATAAAACACATTATTAAAACTAAATTTAGAAGTTATACCCGTTGATTAGGCTTAGGAGAAGAAGATGATGGCTTAGCCAGAATTCTTTCAAGGTCTCTTTCCCCTTTCTTTCTCTTCTTCTTCCCTTCTTCTCTATTCTTCTTTTTCCTCTGCTATTTTCTTTCTTTGTTTTTCTTAGTTTGTAAAACTAACGTAGTTGTAGTATATACAATATACATATAATACATATATTACATAAAACATGTAACTCCTAATAATAATTATATATACTAACTCTTATTAATTAGGTAAGTTACAAAATTCAAAAGCCAACTTGGCTTGTTTGGCTACAAGAAAATTTGAAACTAGTTTTATTAAATCCAAACATAGTTTAGGTAATTTAGGGTTTGGCTAGTGTAAGGGCCCTGTTTGGCAACAGTATTTTAAAACAAAAGCAAGGGCCTTGTTTGGTTAAAAATCATTTACAAATTCTTTTTCTTTTATTTTAATAAATTATTTTAACACATACTTTAATGTCATATTTTAATTAATTAAATATTAAACAACTAATTTAATCAATTAAAATCTAACATCAATAAATCACATAAAATTTGCCACATAATTATAATTACTTGCTAATTATAATTCATGTAACACTAACACATAAATCATCTAATTTAATTCTCTCAATTAAATTAGAACTATAATATAAAATTAATATACATCAATTAAATTAAATATTACACATTTATTTAATCGATATATAACACTTAAATAAATCACTCCATAAATCACATAATTTATTTATTTAACTCAATAAATAAATCACATAAAATATTTATTTAACTCAATAAATATTAAAATTAACATTTAAATTATCTTCACATAAATTCACAAATTTCACCATATATGACACGTATTCACATACTCAAACTCAAAACATCAGCTAATAAGAATTTTATTTATTAAATTCTCATTTATAAATTCTAAAAATCTGGAATGTCACACGATACATCACAAATTAGTTCAACGTTGCTAATTAATTAAAAATAACATCCTTTACCTAAGTAGAGAACTAGATATAATAATTAAAATTGACAATGTACAAGTATAAAAATTATAATGTTTCCCAGTGTATCGGCTACTACTAAAATTGGTTCCGATAACCGAAATATTGCCCTATGTTGACAATGGCAACGCAATGTCCCTTGTCCTATGCTTATGCAATTCATGGGCAATTCTATACCTAAACAAGGACGCATCTTCTGCCGACCATTGCAACATAGTCACACTAAAAAAAAACATGAATGTTAGTTAGACGTCCCTAATATTGGGCTGTATTTGGAAAATGCCATTGGCATGTATAAGGACGTACCAAGTAATCACGCTCTAATTGGTAACGAACTGATATTTTGTCAGTAGGGCCGTCATCAAACATAGAATCTATCAGCATCACCCGCCAACTTACAATATCTACAACGAACAAAAAATAATGGGATCCCTTATGGTTAACTGGAAGGAAGGCAAAATCACAATCTCCCATCTCTGGTTGGTTTCCTTGGTTGAAAAACTAGGGTGCCACCTCGGACACGTCATACTCCTTTTTATCTGCTAGATTGAGTTTGCTATATTTCGGCCACCATCCCTGTAGTAGTTGGAAAAAATAGCACGGCATAAAATAAAATTTCGGTCGCTCAGGTATGACCTGCCTTAGACGAATCTCGTTCCCAGACAGAAGAGATATTAAGTCCTTGTGGACCAATCTGTACTCGTCATCCAGGCTGATATGCGTATACTGTTTTGATTCTAACACACCAAAAAATCAATTTCGGTTTAACCATTATACATTTTCTCCTTTCAGTGGTTTGAACGGATCCTTCTTATCGAATCCCAACCGATCCCTTTGTAGCCACGACAGTTGGGTTGACGACACGCCCTCCTCCCCACTTCGAATAGCCTCTGAATATGCTTAAAGGTCTGGAGTTTCTTCTAATATTGGTCTCAACTGCGTCGCCTGAAAGGGTTTCGCAATGTTAATGTGATTTAAAGAACTCCACTCATGCAAGTAAGGTGGGGGAGGTGATATATATGATGGGTGTTCCTCTTCAGCCACAAATTGCATGTTCGGCACATAAGGGGATCTCGTAGTGTCTTCACTGAATGGATTAAAATAGGCAAATGGTGTTTGTTGGGTCAACTGATCTTCTGGACAGTTGGGGATGGTTTTGCTGGGATCTTCAAACACTCCGCTGTACTTTTCATTAAAAAGTATCGACCTTGCATACCACTCCTCGTACACAAACCGAGGGTTGTGTGTAGGTGGTTTTGAAAGGAGGATTTGAATAAGGTCTCGATTGGACTCGATCTGTATATATCAGAATACATTTCATTAGCGAGACATATTAATATATTATAGAAACATGAATATTTAAGTAGCTAAAAACTTACGAGGTCGACAACTTCGTACTGACAAAAATGGGCCCGTGGTGTATAGGTATCGTCTGGTTGAACTTGTGGCTGGCTTATTCTCAGACGAGTGGTCTACCTATACCAGCTGAGGTAGTTGACTAGCCAAATATCCTGCCTTATGGCAACCACAGTATCTAAATAGATATCCTGCCATGCATGCCACATGACGATGTATTCGCTCCTCATCTCGATATAATCATATGATTGGATTCCTTCCCGCTCTCGGCGGTGTTCGACCATAGATATAGGGTCCGATGGAATATTTTGCACTACCCCAAATTGTCTCAATACGCGATTTGGCATCTGGAATTCAACCACATCAAGCCAAACGAAGGGAATACGTGAGGCCCCACTATACCATGCTGCCTGATACTCTTGTGCCACAAGATGATCGAAATGTGAATACGGCCTCCAGCGTACCATAGCATCTGTCATCCCATCCAATTCCCCCCGGTAAAAGATTTAGTTGTGATGGGGATATGGTCTTCTTGCCTCTTTCACAGTATGCATTCTTCTTCGGTAGGCCCATGCTCTTGCGCTGGGCAACAAATGATCCACCCGTCTTACATAGTTAGACTGACTAATTGACAGGCGTTCGTAGGCCCATACCTATAAAACAAGATTTGAAGTTAAAAAACCTACGTTCAGTATGTCATCAGATATCCATTTAACTAAGCCTAAGAAGGTATTGAGACAATACCATACCTGCAGAAGGGTTAAACACCCGAAAAAGCTCTTAGCTTCGTGTCGGGTTGCTTTATGTAAGCTGCGAAATAAACAAGACAACACTGCATCTCCCCATGCATAATCATGTACTTTATTAACATCCTCTAAAAATACCAAATACCTCGGATGTATGACGTCGCGGTTTGTCAATGCAAATAATACCTTCCTCAAGAGAAACAGTACGTATGCTTTGGTGTAAGTCAACACCATTTCATCATCAGCATCTAACGACAGCTGGCAAAATCTACTACCCAACCACGACAATATAATGCCCCCTCGAGCATACACTTTCTCATCCCCAACAATATATTGACTAAATTTGCTATGGGAAAAGTAGCGTTTTGGGTTACGGAGTAATGTACATGTTATGGGATGCCCTATAACCGGTAATCCTAGGATGAAATGCACATCTTCCAGGGTTACTGTCATGTTACTGGTCGGGAAGGGAAATGTATTGGTTTCACTACGCCAACGCTCAACTAATACTTCCATCAGCGAAGCATCTAACTGGTTACAAACATTAGTATTTGTAAATACCCCAAAACCCCAGTCGCATAATAATTCTTTTTGGGGGTCACTTAAAACCCACACTTCCAACGACCGACCACTCTCATCGATTCGTAATGACCTGATGTAATGGGGATTGTCCCATACGGCTGTTGAAATATGGTTTGGTTGGTCCCACAATAAAGTATCCACAGCGGGTCCGGGATTGAATTCCATTTCTGTCAATAACACAACCAAAATAAACATATAGCAGGACCACAAAAATCTTAAAAATAACAAGGATAAACATCCATTGACTCTTAAAGTAAACAACATAGATATTTTTGTTTTGCCGTGGACAAAAACAAAGGTGACATCATCACGTCATTTAAAGTATACAACATTGATTATTTAAAAAACAGATATTAACTGTGGGACAATGTACAAGCATACATATATGATGGAACGTTGTAAGGTTGGATGTAAGGATTTGCCGGACTCAATCTGATTGGTTGCTTTCTTCTCAAATTTGCTGTAACGATTGTCGGTTTAGTAGTTTGGTTGCTTTAACCTAGTAGTTGGACAAGATGGACAGTTACTATCTCTGTTTCGCTTACAAAATGGCGTCATTCAGGATGGACACACACGATCTTTCCTTCGTCTTACAAAAGGGCGTCGTTCAGTATAACTTGCGTCCGCAGTATTAAACTGGGGACGGTCCCCATTTTTTCATTATTAATATACGTCATCATTTTGAATTTATACAACATCGTCTTTAGTACAAAAAATAACCGTCTGATGTGGACTTTATTTGAATTAAAAATGGCACGTCATTAATTTTACAGCATCGTCCACAGTATTAAACTGGGGATGGGGGATTTAGACAAGTACAGTTCAATTCAAGGATATTAGTTTTCCATTTTTATAGGTATTATTGTTGCACAATAATACCCATTAACAAATAGAAAACCTAATAGCCTTGAATCGAACTATCCTCGTCTGTGATCGGTATTATAAAAAAGATACGAGATCCACACATATATATATCAGCATCTTAAAGCTTAAAATCATCTATTTCTCCTGCATATTATTTTTACTTGTTACAAATTTATGTAATCTAGAATGATGCGATACATCCATGACTAAACAAGTGGAAAGATGGATGTATACCAATTGGCCCAACCGTGGAAACTATAACATGCTTCCACAGTCTAACCATGGATGGTCGTCATAAAAACAGATAACATGATTCATATTCAGAAAAAAACACTACGCAAGAAGAGATAAAAAATTCATGAGCCTTAATTCATAACCTACTCAGAAACTAAAGGTCTAATTAAGTACGCTTGATTGGCTCTTTCACGCCTTATATAGGAGACCCAACGTCCGCTAAACTAAATGCAGAAGGGGAATTATAAGGCAGGGGCATTTCGGTAATCTATCGTGTCCGCAGCATTAAAGTGCGAAATTCGTGAAACTAAACTGCAGACGGGGAGTCTATAAAGCCGTTCGATCTTCCGATAGAGGGTCGCAATGTGTTGTAAGGTTATGCTCTTTTTTACAACGTTTTCTATGGATCGATCCTCATATATATATATATATATATATAGTATAAGCATGTATATAGAATACTATATTATACCCAGATTGATTATGGACTTCTACTCTAGTTTGGTTCACTAGAGCCACCAAGTGAACCAAAAAGTCAAACCTAGGGTTGCAAGAATTAAATTTAAATATAACTATTACATTTAAATCTCGGGCTCCATTACAAACAGGTCTTCAAGTGTTCCTTGATCCTTGTTCTCCAATTCTTCAAGATAATTCTATCTAATCCTATTACATAAACTATTTACATTGAATAGAAACCTTGATCAGCAGTCAAGGGGAAGTACATAGGAGGGAGATAGAATTTACATCAAGAAAAATTTGAAAAGACGAGTTACGCAGACCCCATTTATAAAACTCATACATTCATGCATCCAAGTAAAATAAAATCCAATCACATTGGTCAATAGTCTATAATTAACCCAATTTTTTTTTCACACACATCAATATATGCATCAAGAAATAATATTCATCTCATGAATAAATAAATCATTTCATATATGTATTGATATCATTTAATGAGCAATTAAAATTTATTATAAATTCAATTTTGAAACAAAATAAGCTCATTTATTTTAATCAAAATTTAAATCATGATAAACTTCTTTATTTTATTTTATCCAATATTAAATAAAAATAAACTACTTTATTTTTTATTTAAATTACAAATCAAAATAAACTCATTTATTTAAATTAATAAGGAATCTAATTTCAAGTACAAAATAAACTCCTTTATTTTAACTTAAAATTGTTGAAAAAATAAAATATATTGAGTCATATTCCTTATCAAAATTAAACATCTTTAATTTAAGAAACATAGAATCCTATTCTATATGTGAATAAACTCCTTTATTCTAGGAAACATGGAATCATATTCTATATGTGAATAAACTTCTATATTCTAGGAAACATGGAATCTTATTCCATATGTGAATAAACTCCTTTATTCTAGGAAACATGGAATCCTATACTATATCCAAATAAATTCATTTATTCTATTTTTGAAAAAACTACCCAAAAAATTAAAATTCAAAAACTTTGTTGGATCGGTGCGCGCGGCCACCCATACAGAACCCGACGCGCCCCCACTGGGGCGTTTTTCTTGACTTTTTGTTCTCTTGGAAATCGCGATTTTTGATCATTTCTTCCAAAAAAATATGATTTTATACAAAAAATTATACCCAATAAATTGTTTTAAATACATACCCATACATATATAGAATCAAAACAATTAATAAATCGCATAGAGGTTTGACTCTGATACCACTATTCGGTTTGTAACATTCATGAGCGTAATCAAATTGCATAAAATAAGCGAAAATATGGTAAATTAGAGTTTTAAAATTTTACAAATCATATACCCGGATCATCCTTTATGCGCAATTATTAATTAAATGAAAAGTTTAAAAATAAGATTCATACCCTTGAAGATTCCAGCTCCTCAAGTACGAGTTTAACTCCAAATTCTTTTCGCGTTCTACTTAAATCTACCGGGTTGATTCCTACATTTGATCAACGTTAGCTACTCAAGTGTTTGGCCTCTAGAGGTAATCCACCAAGGAAGAACAAGAATTCAAGAAGAAGGGTGTTTGACAAAACCCTAGTTTCTGTCTCTATCGAAAAGGTGTACTTTCCCAACTCTTGGAATAAAGTGTGTTACTTGTGTAACCTCAATCCATAATAGGATTTTCTTATTTATAAATGTAGGCAACTCTCCTAAACCATTTAGGAATAAGGTTTCATTTTAATTAATTAAACTATTTTAATTAATTAGGCTTCCCAATCCTATTGAGAATAATTAAACTCTTTTAATTAATTAGTCTCCTAATCTTATCAAGAATATATATATATATGAGAGAGTATCTTATTAATTAATTCTCAAACTCCTTTAGGAATTAAAAAATAATTATAATAGTAATAATAATAATAATAATAATAAGACTCCTCTTATCAATTTATATTTAATATTTCCAAAATATTAAATAATAAATATTAAGCTATTTAATTTATTTTATCACCAAAGATTAAATTAAATATACTTAACTCAATATTACGATTATGTCATTTTCTTCTTTAACAAATATTCTTCCTTTTATGGTGTGACCCTTCAGGTTCTCCATATTAAACCAATTGTGAATAAATCAACTAGAATAATTATAATCTTATTTAAATAAATAAATAAATTAAACTAATAATTCATTTAAATAAATAATATTTATTCTACAATAAGGGTAAGCCCCCTAAGCGATCAACGACTTTCCAGATAATATAGATTTCAACATTAATCATAAAAGAACCTTTGAGTAAATAGTTACCGTACAATTTGTTGGGTTTGTATGTTACGCATACATGTAATCAAATCACACATTAAGGGCGGAAGCGCGATAAATTAAGTTTTAAAAATTTTATACAAACCCTCACCAAGATCATGCTTTGTGCTTGTAGACACTCGAAATTTTCCTTGCCCCAATAGGAGGGCAAAATCGTCAATTAATTCAAATTCGGCCACCAATGCCGGTCTTTCAAATCAAATTTGGCCCCCAATGCTGGTCCTTTAACTAGAAACCAGCCGCCAATGCTGGTCCTCAAACCTAAATCTGATCCCCAATATTGGAAACCTAAATTCTATCCCCAATATCGGTATTTCAGCGAAATTCGATCACTAAAGTCGGTAGTCAATCCATCTCCGATCTCCAATCGGACCGTCAATCCATCTCCAATCTCACATCGGACTGTCAATCCAGCTCCGATCTCCAATCGGGCCGTTAATCCAGCTCTAATCTCTAATCGGACAGTCTATCCATCTTCGATCTCCAATCATACAGTCAATCCAGCTCCGATCTCCAATCGGACCGTCAATCCAGCTCCGATCTCCAATCAGACAGTTAATCCAGCTCTGATTTCCAATCGGACCGCTAATCCAGCTTCGATCTCTGATCGGACCGTCAGTGAAACCCCGATCTCAATATCGGGCCTTCAAGTTAGCCCCGGCATCAACCCGGGAGGTACAGTTCAACCTTGACATCAACCTAGGATGTGTTAAGTTATCCCCGATCTCAGCCTAGGAAGTACAGATTAGCCTCGGCGTCAAGCCAGGAAGTGCAGGTTTAGCCCCAGAGACAATCCTGGGAAGCCAGTTCCATCAAAGGCCGTGCCGACACCACAGGCAACCCCGGGAGGGGCAAAATGGTAATTTTATCCAACTCTCAACAGATTCGGTCAAACTCAAATAGATTCGGTCAAACTCAAGCCGAATTAATTCCATCGAAGTCAGAATGAACCACAACAACGATCCCGAGTGCTAATAGCGCAAGATAGTTCAACGAAAAAATTGCGGGGAATGGAAGACCTGGTTATGAACCCGTCTTCTTGGACCCAGAAAATGTTTTATCCCATGTCATTGTGACACTCTCAGCGAGGGCTTTCCGAAAAGGTATCGTACGCCTCAAACGGACGCTCCGATCAAAAGTTTAAAAGTTCTGACTTTGACTACGCGTTGTTCGAAGAGCACGTACTACGAGACGACGGAACCCGGCATCGCAGGCCCCACCTGGGGAGCCGCACCTCTACCTACGGCAGTCGCAGGTAGAGCTAAGGCTACCTGGCATATAAATAAATGTGCATCCCCCCTTCATTTTCAAGTTTTTGAAACGCAGCGATGCTCTGCCCGTCAGATTTTTTGACTTTTACACCTCTTCCAAACCCAAATATTTTCACTCCAACACGTAGATATACCCATATACTACCACATATCAAAAAATAACCGGTAGATTTGGAAGTATAGAGCCTATGATTTGGCAAAAAGCCCGTATTACAGTCCATTGTAAGTATTTTTATGATCAGAAAGTCAATACTACTACTTTGCACTGTTTTCCACTTACACACAAAGTTTCATCTTCTAAATACGCCCGAAACTTAGTTCCGTGGCCGTTTTTGTTAAAATTTTGTACATTTCTGTACATAAACCCAAATTTTTGCATTTTTACAACTCGTATTGACAATCTGTCAGCTTCAGCAGCTTTTATGCACTAGCACACACATTTTTTGGCAACTCCGCCGGACTGGGTTGCTTTCCCAGTCCAGGTTGGCACTTTTTATGCTTATTTAACTGTAAATGGACTAACATTTCAATTCTGTCAATCCCGGATGTCAAATCCGTGGTAGTTTATCACTTTTATATATATCTACGCATATGTAAGCGACTTTCACCATCACTGGTACTCATATCAGTCCTGGTTGACTACATCAATGCCGGAGCAATGTATCAACGAGCCATTATGGCCCTCTTTCATGATATGATGCACAAAGAAATGGAAGTTTATGTGGATGACATCATCATCAAATCCCGGAGGGGGGATGATCACATAGACCATCTCAGGAAGCTGTTCAACAGGTTACGTAAATAAAACCTCAAGCTAAATCCCACCAAATGTGCTTCTGGCGTCAAAGCAGGCAAACTGTTAGGATTCCTGGTGAGCAACCGGGGCATCGCCAAAATCAAAGCCATTACTGAAATGCCCGTACCTCGTACAGAGAAGGAGATACGTGGATTTCTAAGAAGGATCAACTTCATAAGCAGATTCATTTCCCAGCTCACAGCAACCTGTGAGCCCATTTTCAAGCTGTTAAGGAAGAATTCCTCCACCACGTAGAATGAGGATTGTCAACAAGCTTTCCTTGCCAACAAGAAACAGCTGACTGAAGCTCCTGTTCTGATACCCCCAAGGGAGGGAGTCCTTTTGTTCATGTACCTATCCGTCAATGCTAATGTAATGGGCTGCATGTTAGGACATAAGGATGATAGTAGCAAGGAAAGAGCCATCTACTACATCAGTAAAAGATTCAGTAATGGGGAACAAAACTACACCCTGATCGAAAAAACATGATGTGCATTAGCATGGGCCGCCATGAGGTTGCAACACTATTTGTATGGGCACACGACCTACCTCATATCCCGCATGGATCCGCTCAAATATGTATTCAACAAACCAATGCTGAATTGTCGACTGTCCAAATGGCAGTTGATCCTACAGTAATTCGACATTGTCTACGTGACTCAGAAGTTAATCAAGGGTCAAGGCATTGCAGATCAATTAGCAGAAGCACCTTTAGAAGGGTTCGAGCCCCTAGAGACATATTTCCCTGATGATGGGATCATGACAATTCAACAACTCCAGTATGAGAATACAGTCCAACCATGGAAAATGTATTTCGACGGAGCGGTAAACATGAAAGGTGCTGGAGTTGGGGCAGTCCTCATCTCTAGTACAAGTGATCAATATCCTGTGGCTACCAAACTTTAATTTGGCAACACCAACAACACGGTCGAGTATGAAGGCTGGCTAGCCCAATCCATGTCTATCAAACACTTACTCGTCTTCGAAGATTCCGAACTGGTCATCAGACAAACTATCGGCGCGTATCTCACCAAAGAACTGCATTTGTTGCCCTACCATCGGCAAGTCCTCAACGTTGGCTTCATTAATCCACATGTCCAATAAGAGTGGATTTTCCAACATTCAATTCACGATTCAAAAAGCCCCGACGTATGGGAATTATATGGGAGAAGTATCAGATGAAATATCTCCTGTCAAGTAGCCTTGGTTTCAAGACATCAAGGAATATCTCCGTGATGGATCCACACCTGCTGGTGCAAGCCAATCAGAGCGAAAACGGATTCTCAGAATGGCCATGAAGTTCTATCTGAGTGGAGATGCACTTTATAAAAGGGATACTGGAATAGGCCTGTTAAGATGCCTCGACAATAAGCAAGCTCAAAGACTAATGGATGAAGTCCATGGCAGAGTCTGTGGTCCACACATGAGCGCCCATCTGCTGGCCTAGAAGATAATCAGAACAGGACATTACTGGATCTCGCTCAAAGCTGATTGCGATGATCACGTAAAGGGATGCTTTCAATGCCAAATACATAGAAATGCCATTCACGCTCCTCCAAATGAGCTGCATAACATGAGTTCACCATGGCCTTCCTCTATGTGGGGAATGGACGTAATAGGTCCAGTGGAACCCAAAGCCAGTAACGGTCATCGATTCATCTTCACTATAATCGATTACTTCACCAAATAAGTCGAAGCAGCCTCTTTTCCCAAAGTCACAAAAGAGGTCATCATCAGTTTCATCAGAAACAATGTCGTCTGTCGATATAGACAACCGGAGGTGATCGTATCAGACAACACCAAAAACCTGAACAATCAAATGATGGTGGATTTGTGCAGTAAGTTCCACATCAAGCATCTCAATTCCGTCATCTATCGGCCCAAGATGAACGGCGCTGTCAAAGCGGCCAACAAAAACATCAAGAAGATCATGCAGAAAATGTTCGCCAATCATAAGGACTGGCCTGACCTGCTGCCTCTAACTCTGTTAGCATACAAGACATCAATACATACCTCTACTGAGGCTACCCCCTACACGTTGGCCTATGGCATATAAGCAGTCCTTCCCACAGAAGTAGAGATGGAATCTTTGTGAGTGTTGATCGACGCTCAAATAGATGAAGATCAATGGTTGTAAGACCGGTATTATCAGCTGTCTTTGATAGATGAAAAGAGAGCTACGACCATTTTCCACGGACAGTTATACCAGCAAAGGATCGCTAGATCCTACAATAAGAAGGTCTGAATCCGATACTTCAAAGAAAACGACTTGGTGCTAAAGAAAATCCTGGCCAATCAGGATGAAGCCAAAGGAAAATTTGCCCCAAACTGGGAAGGCCCTTTCATTGTCAAAGAAATGTTGATTGGGGGCGCTATCAAACTGCAAGAGATGGATGGGATCGAATTTCCCCAAATCATCAATTCAGACATCGTGAAAAAGGTATTACGTCTGAAGCATATGCATACCCGCATCCGGGTCCTACAAATCAAATCAGGTTCAGTTTTTCACTAGAAAGCCAGGAACTACGAATGACCTAATCTACCTCAACCCGGGAGTACGTAGGCAGCCATTTCTAGTGCGGTCAAACCAAATAAAAGCTCAAAAACTCATCAAACCAAATTTAAAATCCAAGATAAATACTTTTTAAACCTACATCTCGGCACTAGCTAGAACTACGAATAACCTGATCTCCCTAAACCCGGGAGTATGTAGGCTGCCCCCTATGGCACGGTTTGACCTTCAAGAAAAAAAATAAAAGACCAGTTCCAAGACACCAAAGATAAATAGAAGCTAAATTCTATCAAACTACCCTAGTTAGCAGGCCTATCTGAGATACTCCCTGACATCTCAACTGTCAGTCCATTAAGGAGAAGCTCAAGATACATCAACAACTGCGAGTCATGAAAGAAGTGGTAATCACTCAGCAATGATAATACATCTCCAGTCAGGGAAGTGCATCAAAAATATATTTCTCTGATATAGAAAAACTGCTTTATATATATAATGCCCTGTATATGACAAAATGGCTAATCTAGTCTGTGCAGGAAAAATAAAGCTAGTCTATGGACCCAAGGATAAGCCGGTCAGCAATGTTAGCATGGCATCTCTCTCTGAAGATGGTGGAGCAGCTGTAAGTGCAGTCCACTCAGCCTCCATACGGCTCAGAACATCCACAATCATCTGCAAGGTAGCACGGTGGTCATCAATATAAGCACTCATCTCGGTGACCAAACCATGAGTGTAAGATCGAAGAGCAGTACTATCAGCAATGTGGAAATCACGAAAAGCTATAGCCTCATTCCTCTTCACAAAAGCTGGGTCTCGAGCAATCAAAGTCTCCTTGATCTCAACATATGTTGCATCCCTAGCCGAGTGAATCTCGTCTCGCTCTACAATTGCAGTATCCAGAGCAGAGCGAAAGCTCATTCAGCTCAATCAATCTAGCATCCAAAGCAGTGCTGAGACCATCCCTCTCATCAAAAGCTAAATCTCTGCCAGATAAGGCAGCCAACATCTGTGCTCTAGACGAGTCTCGTTCAAAGGTCATCCTGAATAGTGAGTCTGCTAAAGCCAGATCTGTCCCCACAGGAATGGTCGGGGAATCACTAACCGGAGTAGCGGTCAAACCCGTGAACAGCTCATCCTCGGTAGGAGAATCTGGATCCTCCATGGGCTCCTCCTCGTCAGAGTCCACACTAGGAGATAAAGAAGCCTCTTCTACCACTCCTGTCTCTGCCTCCAACCATGCAGAATACTCCGGTGAACATCCTGGATAGCTACTGGAGAAATCAGCCCTCTCCCGATGAGTCCAACACTCATATACTCTGACCAAGTCAACGGATGACATGGAAGAAGCCGACATCCTTTGATCAGCAGACCCCTTGAAATGGTGCAAACTCTACAGCTGATCAAACTAACACATGACTGCCAAAGGATGATAGGTAGTCACTCCTCTCAAACCCGCTAGGGGCAAATAATCCAGACCAGATGCATGAGTGATAAAGCTATATGGGGATGCTAGCCCTGAGCATGGCAAGATCACAAACGGATGCTCAATATCCGATAGAAATGCCGACCAAGACTCTGCATCAATGCACTCTGCAGGCTAAAAAGAGAAAGCTCTGGATGTCTCATGAGTAAAGCAAAAACCTCTAGGCCTAAAGGATCCAATCAGTCATATATGGGACATCAGCCATATATATACAGCAAGACCGAGTTGCCCCTAAAGAACCCCTCTGGATGCGTACTATAATACGTGGCGGATCTAAATGTCTCAGCCAATATCATCAGGATGATGGTGCTACCCTGTCTAAGGGCTCTAACCACTACTACCAATCCCACATCTAGATGATCCAATCGTAATGGCATGTAGACATATGCCACAACACATATCAGCAGGAAGTCTATCCTGGCTGCATGCCATGCCTCTGCTGAACAAACGAAATCTCTGACGTAGCGACCAGAACTGTCAAGCTCGCCAAAGCGCTCAATCAAGAAGTCTATAGAGATCACTTTCCTCAAAATGATCTCATCCATGACTACACTCTGACGGAGACCGGACAGCCTAATAAACGGCCTCCTCATATCACTAATCACCGTTCGAGCGCACGGCAACTCTAAATCTAAACCAATAAATCTCTATTACTCCTCCAGAGTCGGCGTCAACTCACGGCGCCCAAAGCGGAACTCCTGTCTGTTGGTAATCCAGCAAGGTAAAAGGCCCTAAACAAATCCGATCAAAACCCAAAAATCCGCAAGGGCCAATGAATGCCCCAACATCTGGTCCACAGTCCCCCTAGCAAGAAAAGGAAGACTATCATACCCGAACCTCAATGATGCTGCTATCGTAGATAGTGGTAAATGCTTAATATGGTTGACTGTAGACGACATCATCTATAGCACCGTATCACAAGACCGTCTAGAGGTCAAGTCAAAACATAGCTGCCTGAATGCATACATATGACATAATACATGCATGATGAAAGTAATATAAACATGATACCGAAGATAAGATATGGCTAGAATATATATAAAAAGCTATCTACTGCATACAACATCCCTGTATCCTGATACAAAGTGAAAGGAAAAATACAGGGAAAATGGGGCACCACCACCCAACTACTACAGTGGTCTATCAAAAATGATGGCACAAACGCCGAATAGCCTAAACAGTGGCTGACCAAAAAGTATAGCTCCAATAGCTATCAGAGGAAGTCGTAGACATCAGTGTCGAATCGATCAACCTGCTCCATCTCCTTTGTTGGCACAAAGCTGCTAGGATCAGGCATATCTGGGCGATATAAGAGAGAATCTACCCTATATAGCTGCTGCTAAATGGACCTGAAGAGGGACCTGCTCCTAAGCTGGATGGGTCAAAAAAAGATGCCTCTGATGGATCTCGGCCAAGGTGCCTGATAAATAAACGAGCCTGCTCCAACTCCCTGATCAGATCTGCTATCTGGTCTATATGAGTCAGCTCCCTGAGACAAGCTATCCAATCCATCATCATCACAGATCCTGGCACCATATCTGCCATAAATTGGGTAGCCTGAATCTGAGATCTAATAGTACGAGAGCTCCACCATCTGCTAAATGCCTCCTGGCTGTACAGACCTTCTGATAGGGTGAAGCCATCAATGCCCTCCAAAGGGACGTCTTTCAAAGGCACAATCAATGGCCAATGATGCCAAGCTGGAGGAATAATGGGAATGCGGATCTCCCCCGTGATGCTCCTAATAGCACGCTCTCCAAGATAGAGCTCCCAGCCTCCTTCCGTCAACAACGGTACCCTGCGGGTCGATAAGTCAAACTCCCGGCCAGTAGGGACTCCTCCCTTGAATCCGACGGTCAAGTGCTTGGATGTGTACGGTGTCCAGGTGATCAAATCTGCCGTCAAAAGCTCCAACTGCAGACGGGCATGCGTGAATCCCTCAGCAACAGGGACCTCCGTCAAAGTGGAGTGATGCCATCTCCGTCCTCGAGGATAGGTCTCCAGACCTAAAGAAGTAGCGGGCCGTAGGCAAGGAAGCCTCTTAAATGCCCAAAGCTGACCATGCAAATACCAAAAGTCCTCAGTGATCAAGACTGACAAAAATGCTGAAATCAAAAAGGTACAGAAAGATGTACTCAC
This sequence comes from Panax stipuleanatus, assembly GCA_020205555.1. Taxonomy (NCBI): domain Eukaryota; kingdom Viridiplantae; phylum Streptophyta; class Magnoliopsida; order Apiales; family Araliaceae; genus Panax; species Panax stipuleanatus. Next base: position 94,488,605 of record CM035120.1, read on the forward strand.
CAGTAGGAATGGGTAAAATCCTAACCAAGCCTCCGTCGTACCCTCCGAAAGCATGCACATGCCATGGAGAAAACAGGCAAAGGTATAGGAAACCCAATCATAGTCACTGAGGCGCTCTACCTATCGAGTGGCGCTGATCAAAGTGAAGTACACAGTAGACGAGTTGTCCGCCACGAAATAACCCCTGATGATGGACAAAAACAATCGCCTCAGAATGTGATCTCTAGCCCTCTGGTCATCAGGTAGAGGTAACTACAAAGTCCCATCCTGGGCATCTATACTCAAGGGACCAGATCGAACTGCCCGACCCTTGAATGCCGTCGTCGGGACTCCCAGCAGGAACTGAACGATAGCGAGCGAAATGTCAGTCATGACAGGCACTGACTCACCCTCAAACTCAATGCCGGTGATAAATCTCCAGTCCATAGGAGTCATCATCACCTCGCAATCTAGCAAATGAAGGGACTGAGTCTGGTGGAACCAGCGCTCAGACAAAGCCCTCATATACCCCCAGGGGCAACGGCGGGGAAGGATCGAGAAAAATGACTAAAATCTCCAGCCATCTACAATCTCCCTGTAATCCTCATGCAAAGTGTGATACAGGGAGTGCACGCTAAACCAGTTCCCTCGAGGCTGCGTAAAGCCGGGAACCTGCATCAAAAACTAACCCAAGTCAAAAACCTGAGCCGCAAAAATGGCAAGAAGGAAGAAAAGAATCCAAAGAGAAGAAAGACTTCAAGTCACCTCGTTGGCATAAAGATATCTCAAAGGATGGCTACCCAAGTCGCCTAGTAGCTCCTGAGTAGGCACAGCAATGCCTAGGACCTCAGCACGTGGAGCTTGAGCGGGAACAAGAGCAACAAAAGGAGCCTCCTCATCGTCAATATCAAGTGGATGCTCGTCCTATGCTGGACGAATCCTTCCATCTACCAGTCTACGAGGCGTCCTAGCCAGACGTGGCTGTGGCACATCAAAAGTCCTCCTACGTCTAATACCCGAGGAGACCCTACTGGAACTGCCGGGTCTATCACAATCTATCTACGACAACAAGTCTCCAAATCACCTCAGAAAGGGTGCGATAAGCCTAAAACCTGTGGCTTATCATTTTCAATCTGTCCAACATATATCTCTAGGTCCTAATACATGCATGGGTCAATAAAAAATACCCAATAAAGTCAAAACTGCATGTTTTCAAAACCTAAAAACTCAAAACCTGTATGGGTCAGTAAAAAATTCCCCACAGAGTCAAAAATGCATGTGTTTTCAAAGCCTAAGATTTTGGAAAAATTTTGCCAGAGTCTCCTTTGTAAAATGGACTGTCCACATACACACATGCATGTCTAGGTTGCCATTCAGTAACACACCTATCCAAAAATAAAAATAGTTTATATTTACTTAAAAAAATCAAAAAACAAACTCACATGGTAGCTAAATCATCATGGACATTTTTAGTTGAAAATCCAGGCTCACTAGGCCTCAAAAAGGATGACTAAACTGATCAAAAAGTAAAAAAATTGACTGTCTCAGAACCTGAATTTTCTTACATCCAAACGTGCATTAAAGTAAGATATGCATACATATGTAGTCAGAAATTTTTTTACAAGTCATATAGGAATACATTTTTCATACATTACGTCTAAAAGCACCCTAAGCGGTTCGCATGCTTTTAACTGTCAAAAACTATGAAAAAAGCATGTAAAATGTTACCTGCGCTGCGCTGAACGCATAGGAACTGACAGAATCAAAAAATAGCTGTCCAAGCTCCGTAGATTTGAAAAAGAAGATAGGAATCCTTTCGAAACTCAAAACGAAAAACTTGCAAAATAAAAATCCTGCATCATATTAAATAGGCCAAGTAGCTGCACCTCCACCTGCGGCTGCCGCACCTCCACCTGCGGCTGCCGCACCTCCACCTGTGGCTGCCCAAGTGGGTCCTACTTCCCCCGGGCCCGATTCAATTCGAGTCAAAACGAAGTTTAAACGGGCTGCCAAGTCAAATTTGAAGAGAAATCGCTACGCAATTGAGCGGTTTGGCCAGAAATTCTGCGTTTAAGCAGCGTAATCCTGATAGAAAGGGAAATTCCATGAAGACCCTTGGTATTCATCCCAGAGCCTTGTCTAGGGATCAACAAATCAAACTGCAGAAAAACTACACAAGAATTGAGCAAAACTGCCGAAAACTGTCATTTTTTGAAGTTCGGGTACTAACCGAAGCAGTTTCAGCCGTTGGCTCAGCCCCAGTGAAGTTCGGGTACTGACCAAAGCAATTTCAGCAGTTGGCTCAACCCCAATGAAGTTCGAGTACTGACCGAAGTAGTTTCAGCCGTTGGCTCAGCCCCAGCGAAGTTCGGGCACTGACCGAAGTAGTTTCAGCCATTGGCTCAGCCCCATCGAAGTTCAGGTACTGACCAAAGTAGTTTCAGTCGTTGGCTTAGCCCCAGCAAAGTTCAAGTACTGACCGAAGAAGTTTTAGCCATTGGCTCAGCCCCAGCGAAGTTCGGGTACTGACCGAAGCAGTTTCAGCCGTTGGCTCAGCCCCAACGAAGTTCGGTTACTGACCGAAGCAGTTCCAGCCGTTGGCTCAGCCCCAACAAAGTTTAGGTACTGACCGAAGTAGTTTCAGCCATTGGCTCAGCCCCAGCGAAGTTCGGGTACTGATCGAAGCAGTTTCAGCCGTCGGCTCAGCCCCAGCAAAGTTCGGGTACTGACCGAAGTAGTTTCAGCCGTTGGCTCAGCCCTAGTGAAGTTCGGGTACTGACCGAAGAAGTTTCAGCCGTTGGCTCAGCCCCAGCAAAGTTTGGGTCTTGACCGAAGTAGTTTTAGCCATTGGCTCAGTCCCAGCGAAGTTTGGGTACTGACCGAAGCAGTTTCAGCCGTTGGCTCAGCACCAGCAAAGTTCGGGTACTGACCGAAGCAGTTTCAGCCGTTGGCTCAGTCCCAGCACAGTTTGGGTACTGACCGAAGTAGTTTCAGTCGTTGGCTCAGCCCCAGCAAAGTTCGGATACTGACCGAAGTAGTTTCAGCCATTGGCTCAGCCCTAGCAAAGTTCAGGTACGGACCGAAGCAGTTTCAGCCATTAGCTCAGCCTCAGCGAAGTTTGGGTACGGATCGAAATACAGTCCAACCATTGGCTCAACCCCAATGATGTTTCAATTGTCGGCTCAACCCCAGTCAAGCAACAGAAGGGATCCGATGATGGAAGCAATTATAATAATCCATCACAAAGGATAGAATCTGTTATACACATCCTCAAAGGGATCATTGAGGTAGTATCAATCAGATCAACCTCAATCAGGATCTATAAAACTATCACGGAGAACGTCATCCCTAGCAAATCCAGACGTGGACAATTTGTGATATCTCATCTTCGACAATCTCATCCCCATAAGAATCAAATAGGTTATCGTGAATGATGTCATCCCCAGCAGGAAGTGACAAAATATTAGTTCGCGGTAACTTCCCAACAACATCAATGGCTGCACATGGCAACGTTATCCCCAGCAGAGTGATAACGTAGGCAGCTAACAGAAGCCCCATTCCACTCAAAGATGCCCAACCTTCGAAGCACCGCTGGCCCTTTTTATTTCCAGTTTCTACTAAACTTTATCCTATCCATTCCATTACATTGCATGGACATGATAAAGAGGGGCATCTGCAGACACTTAAAATTTTCCTTACCCCAATAGGAGGGCAAAATCGTCATTCAATTCAAATTCGGCCACCAATGTCGGTTTTTCAATTCAACTACGGCCGCCAATGTCGGTACTTTAACTCGAAGCTGGCAGCCAATGCTGGTCCTTAAACCTAAATCCGATCCCCAATATCAGTAACCTAAATCCTATCCCCAATATCGGTACTCCAGCCAAATTCGATCACCAATGTCGATAGTCAATCCATCTCCGATCTCAAATCGGACCGTCAATCCATCTCCGATCTCCAATCGGACCGTCCATCCAGCTCTGATCTCCAATTGAACTGTCTATCCCTCTCCGATCTCCAATCAGACCGTCAATCCAGCTCCGATCTCCAATCGGACAGTCAATCCAGCTCTGATCTCCAATCGGACCGTCAATCCAGCTCTGATCTCCGATCGGACCGTCAGTCAAACCCCGATCTCAATATCGGGCCTTCAAGTCAGCCCCGGCAACAACCTGGGAGGTACAGTTCAAGTTTTCAAAACGCAGCGAATCTCTGCCTGTCTGATTTTTTAACTTTTTCACCATCTTCTAAACCCAAATATTTTCACTCCAACACATAGATATACCCATATACTATAACATATCAGAAAATAACCGATAGATTTGGAAGTATAGAGCCTACGATTTGGCAAAAAGCCCGTATTGCAGTCCATTATAAGTATTTTTACGATCAAAAAGTCAATACTACTACTTTGCACTATTTTCCACTTGCACACAAAGTTTCATCTTCTAAATATGCCCGGAACTTAGTTCCGTGGCCGTTTTCGTCAAAATTTGGTACATTTCTGTACATAAGCGCAATTTTTTGCATTTCTACAACTCGGATTAACAATCCGTCAGCTTCAGCAGCTTCAATGCACTAGCACACACATTTTTTGGCAACTCCGCCGGACGACCTCCGGTCTTTTGGTGCTAACGTGGCACCGCAGCGCCACCCATAAGCTCTATTACCCGCGCCGCAGTGCAACCTCCGGTACCCAGATTGAGAAGGCTTGCTTTTGACCTAGCTAAAGAGAAAAACAGAGAGATATATCAAGGGAGCCTCTGCATATGAGATATAGGGAGACTGGGATAGAATCGGTTACCTTAGCTTAGGATAGATTAGATCCTCTTTTGTACTTTCTCTCTCTAGTTATTAGGTAATGTTTCTAAATATAGATTAGGTAGATTAGGGAAAATTCTAGGATTTCCTTGGAGCAACAAGAGCAGTGAGCTACACGGATTGGAGATCTTGAAAGGAGCGGAATGTTTGGAGACTGAAGAGCCTCGACAGAGTTTATTATTATCTATTTATTTCCTCTGAATTTGTAATCCATAAATGTTGACTTTATTGCTACTTATATTTTGTTCAATAGCTATGAACTAAGTATTGGCTCTAAGGTTATAATGGAACCCTTTGTTATTTAAATTGACTGTCTTATCTCTTTGGTTGGCACCATATTGTTTGGTTTAATATATTCATGCTTAATGATTCTCGCTAAGACATTAGTGATGATTTTGGTAATCTATATGATATTGAAAGAAGGATTATAGATTTACACCTAAATATATTGGCATGTGATTATGGGTTTTGACTGCATAAGTTGTGCGTAGAATAGACATATATCTGTGTGCCACGTGTGACCTAATTGAGAACTTATGCTTAAATCCTTAGGTTAATTCGCATAGACATGTGTAGGATTATCACCTAGCTTGGACGTTCTTTTTTGTTCTATTCCCTATCGGGTGGATCTATAGAGGATACGTTTGTGCATACCTCGACAGAGGTGTATGAGCACCTGTGTGTTCTCGGCCGACAAACTGTCGTGACCATTAAGACCAAAGAGAGAAGGGTAAGAAGTTTGATGAAGCAAAGCACGCCAGGTGTTCAACGGAATGCCTGTGTGGGGTGAAGTTGTAACCTTAGCTTGTAATTCCTTCGATTACCATTTGTTATCCATTTACTTGCTTTAATAATTAGTTATAACTAGTTTAACCACACTCCTATTAGTTTACTGTAGGAATAAGACTTAAGCGATACAAAGTTGGTATTTGGTAAATATTAGTGATAGTTTCTCGTGGGTACGACACTTTCCTTATCACTATATTACTTGTTAGACCGCATATACTTGCGCGTGTTTAGTGATCGATTTTTCGACCAACAAGTTTTTGGTTCCATTGCCGGGGAACTATTATTCTAATATTGTCCAATATTGATTTAAATCAATTTAGTCTTAATTTGAACGTGTATATATTTCTTTTATTTGTTTGATCTTCCTTTTTATTTTTAAGTTTACAAGTTATGGACGATCAATGTTATCAATGGCCTTATGAGAGGACGACACAACCAAGCTCGGAAAAAGGACTCGAGCAATTACGAGTTCAAATTGCAAATGTCTTGAGGTTTTCTGATAATCTTGAGTGTCAGTCCACTCAGACTACCTACTGTCAGGAACGAGCTGACATTGAACCTATTTCCTATCATCCAAACTGTCAGGGTTATCCAAACTCTTGGGACTACAGTCAAGAGCAATATTATGATTCAAATTACTCCTATCCGAATCAATTTGAATATCCATCTCCTCCGCAGTATAAGGTGACATTCCAACCCAATGAGAGCTTTTCGGTAGACTCAACAGAAGAAGAAAAAAGGCTTGAAGAGCTCCTCACCAACTTTATAGAGAGAAATGAGGTTCGAATGGCAAGCCAAGACGCCGCATTGCAAAGCCTCGAAAATCAATTAGGACAACTAGTCAATGCCATCATAAATCCACCGCAAGGAAATCTACCGATCATAATTGATCTCAACGATGAAGCAGTAGAACATTGCACGGAGGATACGCAAGGAAAAGGTGATGAGTCTCACAAAGTTGTTGAGGGAGATGTCAAGGTGTAAATTGTCCAACCGGTGAAGTCTGAAGTTGGAGAAAAGAGGATCAAGAATGGTTGTATTGTCAAGACTAATCAACAACCGAAAACCACGGTCACGATTGTGGAAACCCTGGAGGGCCCACTAGCGCACAAAGAACGCTTTCAACTTGATGAAAAAGGCGAATTAGTGGATAATTCCAATGGAGAAAGATTCTTCGTGCCGATGGGTGAAGAAAACGAGGATGATCACTCATCCATGTCTGCCAAAAATTTAAAGGAATTGACAAATAGGCGGCATGAAATGGTCATTTTTGCTTATGAACCAGATTGAGCGGCATCGGTATAGTCAAGCCGATGACTTTAAAATAAGCGCTTGGTGGGGAGGCAACCCCATCTCAGTATCAATTTTCTCTATTTTTCTTTACTTATGTCTAGTTTATTTTGTGTTTTTTTCTCTTTACTATGTAAACATTGCTGCCAGTTATTGTACTGCAATGTCGTATCTGATGTGCATGTTTTTGTGATTATAGGATGCAGGTAGCATGTTATTTAGTATGTTACTAGTGTATATCTTAGTTAGAAATAAGGCGTATCTAGCATGTTATTTATTTAGCATGATATCTGTGTAATAGATGTTGGCTAATACATGGCTTCTGTGCAGGAAATCTCAGATATAAGGCTGGCGCCGCAGTGCCAGCATATACACTGGAACTCGCGTCATAGCGCCGTGTTCAAATTCCAAATTCTCTTCCTCGCGCCGCAGCACCATCATTGCGACAGTGACTCGAGCCGCAGCGCCAAGAGTGAGGCCAACCTACTGCTAACTCGCGCCGCGATGCCAAGCAAAGAAGGAATGCCCGCGCCGCAACGCCGGTGGCGAGAATTTATTTTTAAAAAAAGACACAATGTGGCCAGCAGTTAGCCCACTACTCCTCTTTTCTCTCGACGTATCTCGGCAGTACAAGCAACCCAACCGTCCCTTTTCTCCACAAAACCCCCACCCTCTGCATAACACAACCGATTCACGACATCATTCACAAGAATCAGACCAACCTCAAGTCAGGCGAGAATCCAAAAGGAGATCAGCAACAAACTAGGTTTTTCCCCCTTCAAGGTATTTTATTTGGATTTCAGTCATTCACTAAGATATTTTGATCGAATTGTTGGGTTGGTGCTTTGTTGGTGTTTTTCTTGTTGTGTGATTTGGGTGATTTCCACTAACGAAAATCTGGTTAGAGCATTCACAAACAAAGGGCTATCTAGTGGGGTTTTGAGAGCGGGCATAAGGTGTTTGATAAATTGACTGAGAGATAATTTGACTGTTTGGGGCTGTTTGACATTGAAGTTGCATTGGGGATTATTCTAGCCTAAGTTTGGCAGAGTTTGGAATCGAGTTCTACTTGTGTTCAAACCAATTGCTGCAAATTCTAACATGGCTTCAAAAAGGCAATGCCTGAGCGTCGGCGGTTCATCGTCCGCAGCACCAGCGGCTTGGGACAACACTAAATTCGTGAACGAAGAGGCATGGAAATGATACAAAAGCTCTTTTGCTACCCGAAATTTGATTCCTAAGCGGGGGTTGAGGCCTGACAAAACAAAGGATGGCGAGTTATTAGCCATGATTGCGAGGCGCCAGTGGGTGCACTTTACAAAACCTCCCGAGTCGCCAATTGTATCTGTGGTCAGAGAGTTCTATGCAAATGCCATTCTGCAGTTGTTCAAGTTAGGGTGCGGTCAGTGGTGTTTGGAAGCCAAGCCATCAATGCATTGTTTGCAACGCCCGGTTTTGAGGGTAGGGACTATATGGAGCAGGGACTCCGCAGCTATGACCTCGAGGAAATTATTAGGAGGCTCTGCAAGCCCGGGACTACATGGAAGACAAATGACTTCATGGGTGAAAGGACCAATTTCCCGCATGCTGCACTCAGTCGCTATGGGAAGGCATGGTTCAACTTTATTTGTGCCAACATGATCCCGACTCGTCACCTGAGCAACGTGACTAAGGATAGAGCGATCCTATTATTTGCCATTGTCACGGGTCTGAACGTGGACATCGGAGTTCTCATACATGAGTCCATCTTGAAGGCGATCAAGAGTAACATCTCTGCAGGACTTCCACATCCATCCTTGATCACCCGGCTATGCAAGAGGGTAGGTATCCATTGAGGGCCAGAAGAGATAGCTCTGCTGCCCATGTCAGTCATTGACCATCAGACCATCTCACGTTTCAATGTGTGGGATGGGGCTGTTTCTCATGTTAGAGGCAAAGGATTCGGGCCACCTACTGAGCCACCTCCTACAGCAGAGCCCTCGCAGCCACCAGATGCAGGCCCAGCTTCACAGGGACTACTGGCAAAGATCATGGCATCCCTCACTCTGCTACATCAGAACCAGGACGCTAATGCTCAAAGACAGCAGAGGCACATAGCAGCGGTGGCCTTGAGGCAAGACATAGCGATACAGTATCAGGCTGAGCTGGTCAACACGATGCAGAGCATATACACCGTGTATAGTGGCAAGGGTTCTAAGTTCACGCCATTCCAGTTCCCAGAGCCTCCTGTCTTCCCACCATACCCTCTACCATCACCGCCCGCCTAAAGCTGACGAGGACGTTGCTGCTGCCGAGTGACCAGACTTCAGGGAAGCCCTCTTATTTAGATTGATATATGTTTAGCAATGAGGGCATTGCCCACCTTAAGTTTGGGGGTGTTATTGTTTATTATCTATTTTATTTCTGTCTATTTCCATGATAGGTTGCTATTTTAGTACTTTGCTTATATTTTTATCAGGATTGTAGTGCAGTCGTTTTGAACTGCGGTTTTATATTTTGGGGTTTATTATTATGGATGTCACGAATAGTTTTTGGTTATTTATTAATGCTTTGATTATTATTAGCATGTTTGTGGTTTATAGCCATCTTTTTGGGGCTTTTACAGATTTATATGCTTGTGCTATGTTAATGGCTTTATTACCCTATTTTGAACTGCTATTATGCAAGGGTGGTATTATTTATCACTAATTTTTTATTGTGGCTAATGACAAGCTCCAAGTAATTATGTCTATATCTTAGAGCCGTGTCAAGCATGTATGAGCTAGGGGTTGTTCAATCGATAAGTTGAGACTGTTATTGATCCGTTCTTCTTAGCAAGCAACGACCAACTATGTTTACTAGTTATTTTTTGAATGTAGTTCGCTCGTTTATTGCTTTGAGAGTTGTTGACTTTTATAAACTTTCATTTTTACAAGGTAATAAAAGACTTAGACACTTATACAGTTTTGGATCTTGGATTCTGGCATGTTAACATATAAAAAAATATAAGAATAAAAAGAAAAGAAGATTGAATATCGAAAGTCTTGCGGTGGGTCAAGATGGAGTGTGAAACGCACTCGCCCATAAATGCAGGACCGATGTTGAGATGGAGCATAAAATGCACTCGCCAAATAATCTTCGGATTTCGTAAAGTCTAATTTGGCTTATGTTGATTACGTGGCCTTTGCTGCTCGAGTTATTAGATTCATAGGGGTGTTTCACACCTAGTGCCCTAAAGTCATCTGGCTTGGGAGTCACTGATCAAAAGCTCATTAATGGGTAGTTCTGCACAGCCTAAGATAATTAAGGACTGTTCGAGTCATATTTTACTGTCTTCATACTAGAGTCTTTTGATCCTTTCCTGCACTTGCGTCTTATTCTTAATGCTTGTTGAATGTTTAAGTTACGGAGTGTGCATATTGGTATTAACAATCGACTCTGCGAACTTATTTGAGCTATGATTAGTTAGGATGGTTGGTCTCCACACACACACATAGAATGGATCGAATACAGTCTTATGCTTGAAATTGAATGAACTCTTACTAATATCTATGTTTGCCCTATTCTCTGGGAGTAGCTATGATCGAGCTTAGAAGCCATGATACTAGTATTTAGTTATATTTTTCTTTCGCGTGTGTTTTACTATTGTGAGTTTGTGTTAGATAGTTTGTTCGAGGACAAGCAAAGACTTAAGTTTGGGGGTATTTGACGAGTGGGATTTATACCCGCGAATTGGATACTTTATGGCTTAAATAGTTGCCTGATCTTTGTAGTTTTTATATAGTTTTATATGTTTATAGTATTATTATGCTTAACCGACGTATTGCAGGGCTTTAAAGGACTTTTCTAGCTTCCAGGGGACAAAACGGACAAATTACATACATTGGCGCCGCAGCGCCAACGCCTAGTCTTAATCTCGCGTCGCGGCGCCGCCCCTGGTCCTTGCTCATGCCATCCTGGCGCTGCAGCGCCATAATTCCTTTATAGACTCGTGCTACAGCGCAACCTCCGGTCTTTTGGTGCTAACGTGGCGCCGCAACGCCACCCATAAGCTCTATTACCCGCGCCGCAGTGCGACCTAAGGTGCCTAGACAGAGAAGGCCTTCTTTTAGCCTAGCTAAAGAGGAAAACAGAGAGATATATCAAGGGAGCCTCTGCATATGAGATATAGGGAGACTGGGATAGAATCGGTTACCTTAGCTTAGGATAGATTAGATCCTCTTTTGTACTTTCTCTCTCTAGTTATTAGGTAATGTTTCTAAATATAGATTAGGTAGATTAGGAAAAATTCTAGGATTTCCTTGGAGCAACAAGAGCAGTGAGCTACACGGATTGGAGAGCTTAAAAGGAGCAGAATGTTTGGAGACTGAAGAGCCTCGACAGAGTTTATTATTATCCATTTATTTCCTCTGAATTTGTAATCCATAAATGTTGACTTTATTGCTACTTATATTTTGTTCAATAGCTATGAACTAAGTATTGGCTCTAAGGTTATAATGGAACCCTTTGTTATTTAAATTGACTGTCTTATCTCTTTGGTTGGCACCATATGGTTTGGTTTAATATATTTATGCTTAATGATTCTCGCTAAGACATTAGTGATGATTTTGGTAATCTATATGATATTGAAAGAAGGATTATAGATTTACACCTAAATATATTGGCATGTGATTATGGGTTTTGACTGCATAAGTTGTGCGTAGAATAGACATATATCTATGCGTCACGTGTGACCTAATTGAGAACTTATGCTTAAATCCTTGTTAGGTTAATTCGCATAGACATGTGTAGGATTATCACCTAGCTTGGACATTCTTTTTTGTTCTACTCCCTATCGGGTGGATCTGGAGAGGATACGTTTGTGCATACCTCGACAGAGGTGTATGAGCACCTATCTGTTCTCGGTCAACAAACTGTCGTGACCATTAAGACCAAAGAGAGAAGGGTAGGAAGTTTGATGAGGCATAGCACGCCAGGTATTCGACGGAATGCGTGTGTGGGGTGAAGTTGTAACCTTAGCTTGTAATTCCTTCGATTACCATTCGTTATCCATTTACTTGCTTTAATAATTTAGCTATAACTAGTTTAACTACACTCCTATTAGTTTACTGTTCGAATAAGACTTAAGCGATATAAATTTGGTATTTGGTAAATATTAGTGATAGTTCCTCGTGGGTACGACACTTTTCTTATCACTGTATTACTTGTTAGACCGCGTATATTTGCGCGTGTTTAGTGATCAGTTTTTTGACCAACAAGTTTCTGGCGTGTATACTTGCAAATTTGATATTAAGCCCTCATTCATGTCGGTGTTTGTCCTATTCTCAGAGAGGTTCTATAATTGCGCTTAGAAGTCGTGGTAATATTCTTTAGGAGTAGTTTCCATTCGCGTCTTCTAGTATTGTAGGTGTGGATGTTTGATAGTTTGCTTGAGGACAAGCAAAAGCTTAAGTTTGGGGGTATTTGATGAGTGGTATTTATATCGCGAATTAGATTCTCTGAAGCTTAAGACGCTGCTTATTTTATGTTATTTGTTTTGCTTTTATATATATTTTGTTGTTATTATGCTTATCCTGTATAATGCGGGGCTGTTTAGGTTATTTCCAGCTTATAGGGGCAAAATTGTCATCCTCTGGCGCCTCAGTGCCAGAGCCTTGCCTTTTCCTCGCGTCGCAGCGCCGTCTCCTTGTCCAAGCTGACGTCATCTGGCGCTGCAGCGGCCCTGGTCCTTCATGAGCTCGCGTTGTAGCGTGAGTGCTGGTGTTTTTAAGCCTATGTGGCGCCGCAGTGCCACCCAATAGCTTTAGTCTCCGCGCCGCAGCGCCACCTCCGGTGCCCAGCCAGTGACTCACTTTTAATGACCTAAAGCAAGAGCAGTAAAGAGATATACGGATATAGAAAAGAAAGACGGCGGCGAGGAGATTGATTACAGAAAGAGATAACACAGTAGTATTAATTAGTTTCTAGAACAAAAAGAATCTGTGCTTCAAGGGAGAATAGTTATTGCATCCTACACAGCTCAGAAGTTACGCGGAGAAGAGACGAATTGGAGATAGAAAACCTCACAACAGGAGTTTTCTTATTCCAAATCTCTCATTTATTTGTGTATTACTGAGCAATGTTGAATGTTATAGAAATGTGTATTAGCACCATGGTTATGAACTAATTCCTTTTTAGGATTGCAATGTAACCTATTGTTTAGCCTAATTAACTTTCTCTCCTATTTATATTAATGAATCATTTTGGAATGGGTTGTTGTATTTCTTGCTTATTGACTGATTGCTTGACAGAGTTTTTGGTATTGATATTAATGGATATTGAAAAATGGACATTAATATCTAGCTTTTAAAATACAAGAACACTTGTTATGACCTTGCCTAAGGGAATGTGTGCATAAACTGCTTAATAGGATAGACATATCTCTATTTGCCTTGTGTAGCCTTGAGACTAAGCTTAATGACCCTAGTCTAGTTATTTTCACCAATAGACATAATGTTATTCATCTAGCTAGGGATGTGCATTTGGCCTTCGACAGAAGCGTATGCGTAGTTCTGTTATCGGCTGACCATTCCTTGATTCGTTTGTAATGTGGAGAGTTAGAAGATTAGGCGACGCATTAGGGGAATTATAATCCTAACTTGACTCCCTAGTACAACTACTTCTCTTACCTCCTTTAGTTGTAATCACATAGTTTAACATACCATCTCTAATCACTTGTTTAGATAAGACAGTATAGAACTTATATTAGTATTTGATTTGCAATTAAGACTTCGTCCTCGTGGGTATGACACTCCACTTATCTTCTATTACTTGTTGACCGCGTATACTTGCGCGTTAATTGTCATTACATAAATCGAACAACATTTATCTAGCTCCGATATCCAATCGGACCGTCGATCCAGCTCCGATCTCTAATCGAACCATCTATCCAGCTCCGATCTCCAATCGGACCGTCTATCTAGCTCTGATCTCTAATCGGACCATTTATCCAGCTCCGATCTCTAATCGGACCGTCAATCCAGCTCTGATCTCTAATCGGACCGTCTATCCATCTTTGATCTCCAATTGGACCGTCTATCCAGCTTCAATCTCTAATCGGATCGTCTATCCAGCTTCGATCTCTAATCGAACCTTCAATCCAGCTCCGATCTCTAATCGGACCGTCCATCCAGCTCCGATCTCTAATCGAACCGTTAATCCAGCTCCGATCTCTAATCAGACCATCAATCTCTGATCTCCAATCGGACAGTCAATCCAGCTCCGATCTCCAATCAGACCGTCAATCCAGCTCCGATCTCAAATCGGACCGTCTATCTAGCTCCGATTTCCAATCGTACCGTCAGATCAACCCCAATCTCAATATCGGGCTATCAAATTAACCCTGATCTCCGATCGGGCCATCAAGCCAAACCCCGATCTCAATATCGGGCCTTCAAAACTGATTAGTGGTTTTTATGACCACTTAATCGGATAGTAGCCAGCTTGTTCAGTTGCCGAAACTCAAGTATTCTTGTGCTTTTAATGTGTTTTTTCTTTGTTTTGTAGTTTTCTTGTTTTGGAACTCTCTTGGCGCATATTGAGCTTAAAAGGATAAAATGGTGCCAAAAGGAGTAAGAATGGAATGATAGCATGGCAATGGAATGAAGTCGAGCAACGTGATGGAACTGTGAAGATGCAAAAAGGCTAATGAGATGCAAGAATGCAAGAGGTGCAAGAGAAAACAAATGAAGAAGTCATGAAACCAGCATGCACCAGCAAGCAGCAGCAGATTCCAGGATTTTAGTGCCGCACGGCCACGCCTGCTCCAAGGCCAAAATGCGCGCGGCCGCGCCTGCCCCCAGCTTGACCAAGTTTGACCTTGCAATTAAACAGACAGGAGAAGGCTACATATAAGGGTTTTTACCCCATTTGTCTGAGATCTCCACTAAGGAGTAAACATTAGCCCTAGCCCTAGTTCTCTTCCCTTCTATTTCAATTTCTTGTATAGATTAGGAGTAGATTAGTTCTAGATTAGGGATTAATTAGTTAGTTAGATTCTAGGGTTTAGTTAAAATATAAGACTAAAGCAAATGGATATCATCAAAGATCCATACTTGGAGAAGGATTACAGATTTGCATTCTCTATCTCTTTACTCTCCTTGTTATCATTTGTATTCGGATGATGTATATTAAACTTGTGAATGGTATATTTTAATTGTCTATGACTTAAATTATATTTTGAGATTCCAATGGAACCTTTTGAGTTGTTGATGTTAATATCTTTCCATGTTTGTTTTTATTGATTGTTATGTGCTTATCTATTGCGATTTATGCGTCTATTGCTTAATTGATTAGCTACCAATTACTGTGATAACCTATGTGGGCTTGAAAGACGAAATGTAGGTTTAGATCTAATCGTAGTAGCGGGCGATTGTATGTTTACATGATGTTGAATGTATAATTTGTGCTTAGGATAGACATATACCGAAGTGCCACTCGTAGCCAATAGAGAACATGTGCTTAAACCCTATTTATTTGTAGACCGCATAGACATATAGTGATTTAGGTAATGTGGGTGTTCATGTGCGGTCTATCTTCTGTGGATTATATGTGATATGGATTCGGTGCATCGAAAGATGGTCGTCTCTCACTTTCATATTCTCGGCTAATAAACTATTACGATTGATTTGACTTAATTGGAAGTTTATTGACTTAGACGAATCATTAGGGGAAATTAGGATCTCACGTCTTCATTATCTGATTTCACTCTAGGATTATCTAGTTTAAGTTTAAATTACTTGTCTAGTTAATTTAGTTTTTAATTAAATTTCCTTACCGCCCATTTAAATAAGATTGAGATGATTATGTGCTAGTGCTTTGGCGACCTTTTATCTGTTAATTCTCCGTGGGAACGATATCTTTCTTACTCTTTATTACTTGTTAACCGTGTATGCTTACACGTTTATATTGATCGGTAAAAAGAACAACAAGTTTTTGGCGTCGTTGCCTGGGAATTAATTGGATAACTGTTTGCCAACATTAGTTTCAATCAAATTAGTCTTAATTTAAACATTTTATTTTTGTTTTAATTCTCTTCATTTATTCTCTTCTCAGGTGCAATGGATCTTAATTTCTGTCCATGGTGTTACACGAGGAAAGAGCAACCAAGGGAAATAGGGAATGATGGCGTCAACCCAATTGCTTCACTTTCAGCACAGTTGGAAGTTCTCTCGAGGAAGTTGGATACTGTTATAGCCCAATGGAGTCAAGAGACGACAATGACTTATGATTATGGTGCTGGGAGTTATACGAGCCATCAGGATCCCATCAGTTATGGATAAGAGCAGTATGGGGGTGAATACTTCCACAATGAGTATCCCAACTACCAGCAAGATTGGGGGTATCACCCAAACTCTTCAGCGAGCTATCAAGACCAATACTACGAGCAAAGTCCAATATACGCACCAGAACATATCAATCTCCATGTTTACAAGAAGAATAGTCGACAATGGAATTCATGTATAGTAGCTTACCAAACCAAGAGGAGATGCTTAGGAGCCAGGAAATATCGAACCAAAATTTTCAAAACCAAATGGCCCTAATCAACAATACTCCTACCAATGAGCTTCAGTACATGGAGTCCGAGGCTGAAACGGAAAAGGCAAGATTGGAAAGTTTGTGGGGAAATTCCATAGCATCGATAACAGAGACCTTGATTGAGCAATAGAAGTCAATTGAGAATCTCCAGAGTTGGGCAGAGCAAATTACCATGGCTTTAAGGAATGAGGAGGTGATTGAGCAAGAGACCGAAGCTCAAGTTCTTCAAAGTCCGATGCCTCAAATGTTTGAAGCTGTGAGCAAAGGCCCTCAAGAGACTTGGTGCTAGGATATGGATGCAGAAACTAATGAAGAACCGGAAGTGCACGTGCAACTGGACGAACAGAAGGCAATGGATATAGAGGAGACAATTGGGGACGTGGAAAAGTATGAACCAACCGTGACAATACCCCAAGAGCCTTCTCCGCCCAAGTCTAAAAAGCCAGTGAAGTTTGCACACCCTTTCCCCTTTGGTAGTCACATCATAGAGACGGATCTCGATGATATGAGAGAGTCCGCATACTTGAAACCATGGTGGTCAGCAGAAGAGAGAATAGAAGAAGAATCCGTTGTGTTGGGTGAACCTCAATGCCCCAATCATTTCACGAACACAACAGAAACAGTGCCTAGCTCCCCCAACCTTCAACATGGGGAATCCTTATACACATCCTATGCTAGGTAGTTTAATTCTGAGTCCTCTCATGTTGGGAAGCCTCCAAGATCACACAGTAATTCTAATGGATGGAGGGTTTCTCAAATATCTTAGGGGGATCGGATAGTCGTGTCAGACACAGTCTAGCTAGAGGCCTATAAATCAAGCGCTCGATGGGAGGCACCCCATCATTTCTCTCTCTCCCTACCTGTTTAATTCTACATGCTTATCTCCATTTCCTCCCCCTTGTTTAATTCTTATTAGTTTAATTTAGTTGTAAATTTTTGAACACTTTAGGATTTAGGATTTCAATGCCTACATTTTTGGACTTAAGCATTATTGCGTAGATTGTTGGGACTTAGAAGCTTATTGAACATATTGTAATGCACTTACACATTGCATATACGCACATATAGGAGTTTTTGGGAATGCACAGTCATATACATATCCTCTTATGTTTATTGCTCCTAGTTGTAAATAACTAATAGTAAGTATATAGCTTTGATAGTTTGAAGAGGGCTTAATAAAGGTTATATGCTTTTCTCAAGATTCAATCCATGCTGCATGAAGCAAAGTTCAAATGCCACAACCTCAGTTCATGCCAAAGGCTGCAGAATTTAAAATTGGTAGAGGGCGCAGCCGCGCCGGGATAAGCTTGCATTGGCGCGCGGCTGCGCGTCGGGCAGACAGGTCCAGACTTAAGCAATTTTTGGCAGATTTTGGGGCTCACTTCTCTATTTCAATTCAGACATGCTCTGGGGAGACTTCAAAGAGGATGCCATCAGTGCAGTCCGAGTCCTCCCACACTGTTCATGAGCATATAGATAGGATGAAGAGGAGATTGCAGCGCAGGATGGATGCCATAAGCACGAACTTCCAGGCCTTCACGATATATTTCTATGGGGCAATGACCCACGCTTTTGGCCAGCTGGGAGTGCAGGTGCAGTTCCAGACATATGGATCCACCACTGCTTATCCGTCTCCAGACACACCACCAAAACAAGCTGATGAGGAGGACGATGAGGACGAGGGCAACGACGAAGCTGAATAGGGGAGTTCCTTTTTACCTTTACCTTCAATGAGGACATTGAACATTTTAAGTTTGGGGGTATTGGTTTTGTTTTTGCATGTAGTTAGTTCATTTCATTTTACATTCTATGTTAGTTCATTTAGTGCATATAGATCGTGTTTTGTTAAAATTTATCAATTTTTGTTTTGTTTTAATTGTGTTAGAGCATATTGCATGAATCCAGTCTGAAGTTGGTTTGTTATTTATTTGGCCTATGAGAAAAACTGAGATTAATTGATTGTTGAACTGATTTGAGACTTAAGCTTGATAGTATTGTCATATATGTAAATTCTTATTTGTCAGATACTGTGTAACCAGTTAGAACGATAGAGTAACCATCATGGCATACCTAGTTTAAATTTTCACATATTTGTCGTCTGGTGGGAAATATATGTTTTAATAAAAGAATTTCAGTTCTTATATGATAATAACTAGACTGTAAAAAGCTTAAGTTTGGGGGAAACATGGGGTATGCATGCTGTGTGGGGAGATGGAGCGTAAGACGCACTCCCCTTTGAAAACAAAATAAAATGCATTGAAAAAGAAAAAATATAATAAACACTTCGGCTACGTCGAGTTCTGTGGCCTTTGATATTCGAGCAAGTAAGCCCTCGGGGTGTCTCTACACCCAACGCCCTAAGGCCGTCTGGTTTGGGAGTCGTTGGTTGAAAGTTTGCTACACGGGTATCATGGAAAAGCCTAAGAGGACTAGGCATTTCACGGTCGAATGTGTACACGGGAAAGTGCGAATACGCCCTCGTGAGTAATAAAAGCTTAATGAACCCCTCCTGTTGACTCTTAGCTTAAGTAATATATGGTTTTAGTTAGAAATTATATGCTTTACTGCTTTTCTTGAGTTGAACCTTTTTTTTCCCCTAAGAAGCATAGTATGTGATTTATTTGTTCTAAAACATGTTTAATGGTTGCTAGGCACACAACGCATAATACATCAGTGCTGACAGTTTTGGATTTGCAGAATATGCCTTATGGTCTTGTCTTGGGTAGCTTATCTATTTGATTATCTTGTGATTATTCTGAGGCAGTGCTTATGAAGTTCAATACTGACTGTGACTTGGATTCGCATTCATGATAGCGTAGGTTGCATACATTGTAGATATTGCATTACATATTTTGTTTAGTTTTGTTTTGGTTGCTTGAGGGCAAGCAACGTTTAAGTTTGGGGGTATTTGATTAGTGGTTTTTATGAACACTTAATCGGATAGTAGCCAGCTTATTCTGTTGCCAAAACTCAAGTATTCTTGTGCTTTTAATGTGTTTTTGCTTTGTTTTGCAGTTTTCTTATTTTGGAACTCTCTTGGCGCATATTGAGCTTAAAAGGATAAAATGGTGCCAAAAGGAGCAAGAATGGAATGATGGCATGGCAATGGAATGAAGTCGAACAACGTGATGGAACTGAGAAGATGCAAAAAGGCTAATGAGATGCAAGAATGCAAGACGTGCAGGAGAAAATAAATGAAGAAGTCATGAAACTAACATGCACCAGCAAGCAGCAGCAGATTCCAGGATTTTAATGCCGCACGGCCGCGCCTGCTCCAAGGCCAAAACGCGCGCGGCCGCGCCTGCCCCCAGCTTGACCAAGTTTGACCTTGCAATTAAACAGACGGGAGAAGGCTACATATAAGGGTTTTTGCCCCTTTTGTCTGAGATCGCCACTAAGGAGTAAACATTAGCCCTAGCCCTAGTTCTCTTCCCTTCTTTTTCAATTTCTTGTATAGATTAGGAATAGATTAGTTCTAGATTAGGGTTTAATTAGTTAGTTAGATTCTAGGGTTTAGTTAGAATTGAAGATTGAAGCAAGTGGATATCATCAAAGATCCATACTTGGAGAAGGATTACAGATTTGCATTCTCTATCTCTTTACTCTCCTTGTTATCATTTGTATTCGGATGATGTATATTAAACTTGTGAATGGTATATTTGAGTTGTCTATGACTTAAATTATATTTTGAGATTCCAATGGAACCTTTTGAGTTGTTGATGTTAATATCTTTCCATGTTGGTTTTTATTGATTGTTATGTGCTTATCTATTGCGATTCATGCGTCTATTGCTTAATTGATTAGCTACCAATTACTGTGATAACCTATGTGGGCTTGAAAGATGAAATGTAGGTTTAGATCTAATCATAGTAGCGGGCGATTGTATGTTTACATGACGTTGAATGTATGATTTGTGCTTAGGATAGACATATATCGAAGCGCCGCTCATAGCTAATAGAGAACCTGTGCTTAAACCCTATTTATTTGTAGACCGCATAGACATATAGTGGTTTAGGTAATATGGGTGTTCATGTGCGGTCTATCTTCTGTGGATTGTATGTGATATGGATTCGGTGCATCGAAGGATGGCTGTCTCTCACTTTCGTGTTCTCGGCTAATAAACTATTGCGATTGATTTAACCTAATTGGAAGTTTATTAACTTAGACGAATCATTAGGGAAATTGGGATCTCATGTCTTCATTATCTTATTTCACTCTAGGATTATCTAGTTTAAGTTTAAATTACTTGTCTAGTTAATTTAGTTTTTAATTAACTTTCCTTACCGCCCATTTAAATAAGATTGAGATGATTATGTGCTAGTGCTTTGGCGACCTTTTATCTGTTAATTCTCCATGGGAATGATATCTTTCTTACTCTTTATTACTTGTGGACCGTGTATGCTTGCACATTTATATTGATCGGTAAAAAGAACAAAAACAGCCTCGGCTGCAATCCGAGAGGTACAAGTCAGCCCCGGTATAACCCCGGGAGGTACCGATCAACCCCGATCTCAATATCGGGCCATCAAGTCAGATCTGGCATCAACCTGGGAGGTACAGGTCAACCTTGACATCAACCTAAGACGTGCCAAGTCATCCCCGGTCTCAGCCCAGGAAATATAGATCAGTCCAGGAAGTGCAGTTCAACCCCAGAGATGACCCTGGAAGCCAGATCCACCAAGGACCACCCCGAGAGTGGCAAAACGGTTATTTTATCAACTATCAGTCAATTCGGTCAAACTCAAGCCGAATTGATGCCGTTGAAGTCAGAATGAACCATAACAATGTTCCCGAGTGCAAACGACGCAAGACAGCTCAACGGACAAACTATGGGGAATCAAAGACCTGGTTATGAACCCATCTTCTGGGACCTAGAAAATGTTTTATCCCATGTCATTGCGACACTCTCGGCGAGGGCTTTCCAAAAAGGTATCGCACGCCTCAAACAGACGCTCTGATCAAAAGTTAAAAAGTTTTAACTTCGACTGCGCGTTGTTCGAAGTGCACGTACTTTAAAACGACAAAACCCAGCACTGCGGGCCCCACCAGGGGAGCCGCACCTCTACCTGTGGCAATAGCAGGTAGAGTGGAGGCTCCCTGGTCTATAAATATGAGGCCACCCCCCCCCCCCTCCCCCCTCATTTTCAAGAATCCAAACCTGCAGCGAAGCTCTAGGCAGTTCAATTTTTTGACTTTTACACCTCTTCCAAACCCAAATATTTTCACTCTAACACGTAGATATACCCATATACTACCACATATCAGAAAATAACCGGTAGATTTGGACGTATAGAGCCTACAATTTGGCAAAAAGCCCGTGTAGCAGTCCATTGTAAGTATTTTCACGATCAGAAAGTGAATATTACTTCTTCGTACTTTTATACACTTGCACGTTAAGTTTTGTTTTCTAAAAATTCCTGGAAGTTAGTTTCGTGGCCGTTTTCGTCAAAATTTGGTATATTTTTGTACATAAATTGATTTTCTGGCATTTTTACAACTCGGATTGACGATCCGTCAACTCCAGCAGCTTCGATGCACTAGCACACACGTTCTGGCAATTTTGCCAGATTAGGTTATCTTCCCAGTCCGGGTTTGGCCCTTTTTTGTATATATTTAACTGTATATATACTAACATTTTAATTCTGTCAAGCCCGGATGTCAAATCTGAGGTAGTTTATCGCTTTTATATATATTTACGCATATATAAGCGATTTTCACCATCACTGGTCCTCGTATCACTCTTGGTTAACTACATTTCTGTCAGTATATATATATATATATATATATATATATATATTTCAATTCAGTCCGGGCACCGGCATGAAAACCCATCGCCCTTTATACTATTTTTGCACACTTCGCCATACTGGGTGATCTCCCCAGTCACTGGTTGACTACTTTTCTGCAATTTACATTCCAGTCTAACCTGGACTATTTCGTGGCCTTTATACTTTTTTTTTGCACACTTCGCCATACTGAGTGATCTCTCCAGTCACTGGTTGACTACTTTTCTGTACATTTACATTCCAGTTCGGCCTGGATCATTCTGTGGCCTTTTTACTGCTTTTATATATATTTATGCATATATAAGCAGCCTTCACCATCACTGGTCCTCTTCCCAGTCTTGGTTGACTACGTTTCTATCAATATATATATACATATATATATATTTCAATTCTAGTCCGGGCACCGGCGTGAAAACCCATCGCCCTTTACAGCTTTTATATATATATTTATATATATATATATTGCTTTACTCGCTTTCTATTCAACTGCTGCTGTAAATATTCATCTTATATGAATTGACACTGATATATCTGCAAGCGGACTAGATTTATTTAAATCTCACCAATTCTAGTTTTCAAACGGTTCAAAACCTCCTGACTTAACCGGGAAGCTAGAATGGCTAAGATTTCCTTAAATTTAGCTTTCTTTCTAGTTTCAGCTTCAAAAGCAACCTCGCGTCCCTTAGATCGCTATCTAGTGGGAACGAGACGCTTTGGCCGTGCAGACCAGGATTTACTGAATGAATCCTCGATTCTGGAAATATTGGGATATTTATCTATTTCTGTACAAATTTGAACTGTGCAGGTTTTGGCTATTTATATGTGAGCCTAGGAATCGTGGGATTCACGGTCAAAACAATCGGAATCTGATTCCCACGATGGACAAACTCCGATTTACAAATGTACCCTGCCAGTTTTTCGGTAGAAATGTACATGTAAACAGACCTTAAAACGGTTATCCAGATTCAAGGTCTCCAGATAATGAAAAAATATTGATTGTCGTGTCAGCGTTCCTCCGATGGTTTTCATACCCATGAGGAGACCGACACTTGTATATTCTGTGGTCGAGGATGCTTCGCAGCCCGACAAATCACCATTCACATGCTGCCTTAAGGCTATAAAGATAAAATTGGAAGTATCAACAGGCTTCAATTCTTATGGCAGCATTAAGGTTTGATAAACCAGCTTTCAAAACATCATTTTCAAATCAATCAAAAGAAAAGCGTTTCAAGAAAATCAAATTAAATGCTTTTGCTAATCAAATCAAAGAATGATTTTCAAATCAAATCAAACCCTTCGTAGATAAGTTCAACAAAGCAGAGCACTACTTTCAATCAATCAAATCAATAGGCCCAATTTTCAAACAGCATTCACTCACGCATTCCAGTTTTAAAGGGAAATATTAAAAAGATGTGGTATCGTATTTACACGGGAGTTGTGGGGTGCCTAAAACCTTTCCCACACTTAACCAAGCCCCTGAGCTCAAAATTTTATTTTTAAAGATCAAGTTTCGACAGTGTCCAGCAATTGGGCTTCTTTCAAACAAAACTCGGTTGAGTTGGTACAACTATTTCAAATCTACCAACTGGCGACTCTTTAAACAATCAAATCGTCGACATGATACATGTTGGCCTTTCTCCTAAAAAACCCTTCAAAACCTTTTTCCTTAATAAAAAGAGTGAGGGTAGAGAGAACTTAGGAAAAGAGATTAAAAGATCCGGATTGTGACCCGGCCCGCGGATTTTTTAAACCAACGTCGACAGTTATGAAATGAAAATCACACCAGAATCAGAAAATTTTCTCTCTATAATATTGAGCATATTTCTTGTGAGTATAAGGATATTTTGAGTGTTGATAACAATGCAAGATTTTCTCAACATAATCTCCGTTATTCCAGTTAGAACTACCTTCCTATTAAGGTAAAGGATATTATTTTTCTCGTAAATGATGTTATTTTCTTTCAATATTCGTAAAGAATATTATTTTCTTTCATATTCCATATTATGAAAGTGATAATATTTCATTTCATATTTCTAAATTTAAACTTACTATGGTAAGTATTGCTTCTATAATTCCTGAAATGATAAGAAATTTCTTGAGTTTTGCAATTCATCAAATATCATTTCACCGGAATATTGGAATGAACTTTCTTATGAAAATTTTATCTTTTCATGTCGGGGAACTGTTGGGTTTGCTAGAAACATAAGCATGCAATCAAATTACATAAACGCAGCGAAAGGGATGAAAAATTAGATTTTAAAATTTTCTTACAAACCCTCAACCATGACCTTTCTTGTGCATCAATTATCAGTCAATACATAGAAGGAGATGATGGAATTATACCTTTGAAGATCCAAGCTTCCTCAGGTACAAGTTCTACTCCTTTGATTTCTTTGATTCCTCTGTAATGGCTCCTTCCCGTGATCAATGTCAGCCACCCAAATGTTTGGCCTCTAACGGTGATCCACCAAGGAAGATGAAGAACTCAGGAAGATGGGTTATTGGCTTAACCCTTGTTTCTATCTCTATAGAATATGTGTACTCCCAACCCTTGGAAAAATTCGCGTACCTTATTTCTGATATAAGACTCTCTTATATAGATATTAGGTTAACACTCCTGATCCAATTAGAATAGAATTTTATTTAATTAATTAATTAAACACTTTTAATTAATTTATATCCTAATCTTATTATAATTGAGAGAGAGTACTGATATTATATTAATTCCTAAACTCCTTTAGAATTAAAATAATAATAATATTAATAAGACTCCACTTATTAATTTATATTTAATATTTCTAAAATATTAAATAATAAACATTAAGCTATTTAATTTATTCTATCATCATAGATTAAATTAATTATACTTAATGCATTATTACTATCATGTCATTTTCTTCTTAAATAATTCTTCTTCCTTTTATGGTGTGACCCTTTAGGTTCTCCATATTAAACCGGTTGTGAATAAATCAATTAGAACAATTCTAATCTTATTTAAATAAATAAATTAAACTAATAATCTATTTAAATAACATTTATTCTACAATAGGGATAAGCCTCCCTAGCGATCAACGACTTTCCAGATAATATAGATTTTAACATTAATCATAAAAAAACCTGTGAGTTAATAGTTACCGTACAATTCAATCCTTCCACCATACAATGTCCCAATTAAATATAAGACATGGATTTACTGTCAAGTCTTAATTTATTTAATCATATATATTTCGATTTGAAAACGCACAACTCCAAATAATGCAAATTAGAAACCTCTTTCTAATTTCATTCTACCTTGGCCAAGGATTCCTGGTTGTCATTTAACGAATCGCATAGGACATATCTCCTCTTTTACTAGAGGTGGTAGATTCTTTATTGATCATACATTATCTCCATATGCAACTCATTATACCCAAACATACCCTATATATGCCTTAAAAGGCCTTAAGGAATATGTCAAAGTATAATTTGTTACATACAAGATACTATGATGATCTCAAGTCCAAGGATCACTTGTACTACTATCACATTAGGAATTCCTATTGACAGGCGAGTAAAACTCCATTAGGTATTCCATAGCGAGTCACGTTCAGTGAACTTATTCTCCAATAAGCACCTACATACTTGCTTTAGTGTCTCCACACAAATGACCATGAGACCAGTCATCCTCATCCAATGAGCAAGCAACATATGTACCAATCTATCCGGATTTACTAATCCCCATTTTAGAAATCCCACGATTGAGAACTATTTTAGTTTTTAAGCTTTCTAAGAATTTAGATCTCATTAGCATGATCTCATCATGATTCTAAAAGCATTGCTTAAAACTATGGGTTATTTATATATTATAAAAACAGCACCATGTAGATATTTAAATGCCTTAAATTAATATTTTATTAATAAATAAATAAGATTGTTTACAAAGTATGTGCTTTATCATCATACATGATTGGCTTGTATGCACACTACTATCAATCTCCCACTTGCACTAAAGTCAATCGCCATGGTATCTCATACCCATCTTCTCTAAGTGACAATCAAACTGCTGTTGTGTTATAGCTTTAGTAAATGGATCTGCAATGTTATCTTGAGAGTCTATATGCTCTTCTTTCAATGATTTCTTTAATCAAAGTGCCGCAACACATGTTTTAGATTCAAGATGAGACTTAGGAACTATTCCTAGTTCTGTAATGAACTTTTCATCCGAAACATCAACTTGCAGCTTCACTTACAGTTATATACTTTGTCTTTGTCACTAAATCAGCAACCTTTTGCTGTTTGGAACCTTTCCAATTCACTTGCACCACCTTTCAAGGTAACGACTTACCCTATAGTGGATTTACTGTCGTCATGGTCAGTCTGAAAACTTGAGTCTGTTTAGCACTCTAGATTTATTCAGACCCATCACGTGTCATGATGATATCCTTAGTGTCAGTTAAGTACTTTGGAATGTTTATCACTGTCTCACAGTGATATTCTCCAGAATCTGACTGATCAGCATCAATGTCTCGTATATTTCATTGCATACATGATAGTAACTCGTGCGATTTCTCTTTTACTGAGGACAATATTAGAGAGATACACTCCATGACTCATCATCATGAGGCACTCTTTTGGAGTTTTCCATGCTAAACGCCTTTAGCATCTAATAAATATACGTTTCCTTAGGTTAAGCCGAACATCCTTTTAAATCTATTAATACAGATTTATATACCCAATGCGGGATGTTGTACCCAAATCATTCATGGAGGAATGTTTAGACAACTTTATTTTGATTGATTTTAGCATAGGAATTTCATTCCCTATCAGTAATATATCATCAACATATAATACATGGAATGAAACAGCGCTCCCACTAACGTTCTTGTACACACATGGTTCATCCTCATTTTTGATAAAATCAAACTCTTTGATTATCTCATCAAAACGAAAGTTCCATCTACAAGAATCTTGCTTCAATCCACGAATGGATTGTTGTAGCTCATATACATGATTTGCTTCAACCATTGAAACAAAAACCATCTGGCTGTATCATACATACTGTAACACCCCCTTCCCGAAATAGAAAGGGAGGTTACTCAAAACACAACAGAACTACAGAAAATAATACTAAAGCTCTAAACCACAAAAAAAATAATATTTAAAACTAATAAATATCAACAAGGTCAAACTAGAATAAATGCCAAGCTGACATAAACCAAAATCTGAGATAGTTATTACAACTCCAAAGAAATCAATATGTCCAGCCTAAATAGAATATTCCTAAACCATTGGATTGAAAGGAGCTCTCATCACACTTGCCCTTGATCCCCCTGATTACCTGCCGGAAGAAAAACACAGCATGAGCCAAATGCCCAGTACAGATATGGAATATAAAATAGAGAACTGAGATAACTAACTCAATTAAAATAAACTGAACTGCAACGAACAAACTAATACAACGAAATAATAGGCTGAATCAAATGGCTGGGGTTATTTCATACCGAGCTCAGAAAAGAACATAAATATACCTTGCCACACAGGCAAGGTCAAATAATGCCACACAGGCAAGTCACACACACTGGACCGCGAATCCAAATGTATGAAAAATCGGAAGGCGTGTTTGGCACAAACATCGCCACTCCGCAGAACAGAACAGAACAGAAAACTAGGGTCGACCCATACGCCTCCCACAACAAAATACCAAATGGCCAACTCCCACCGGAGCACAAAACGGAGACGCCGTGGACTGATCACACCGCCACGGAAAGTGTCATGCCTCTCGTGCCAAGACGACATGCCTGTGGTACCCCCACAGGTGGTTATAGCTCAGGTATACCCTACGGTATATTCTAACAAAAATATTATATCACAACACATGCGACATAACATCAACACAAAGGGTTCTAACGTGTACATGTTAAATCGAACAAATCAACACGAGTCTCCAAAAATATTAACATGTACTTTCTACAAATATCGAAATAAATACTAAACATGATATACTAGATCAAGAGTACAAACACGAGTTCTAAGGATCAATATTAAAACGAAACGATCACATGAATTTGAGAACGAACGATCATGTGAAACAATAATAAATTTCGAAACGAGAAACAAAACGAACAAATTAAATTTAATAAGAGTCGCTGAAGGAGTACGGAATCCGTACCTAGATTAAGCAATGAAATACCCGAAATTATAATCCAATTGTAACTCCTTAAATCCTCTCCGTTCAAACTAATTACAGAATTTAACAAGAAAATATAAATTACTAACTATAAATCAAATTACTAATTACTAATTACAAATTACTTATTTTTCCAAAAATTACTATTATTATTATCAAATATTGAGTAAGCCTGCCAACAGAATGATTCATTATTCGAATATATATATATATATATAGTAAGTAGTAAGATTCCGTTTTTTTTTATATATATATCAAGTAGTAGGTCATATATATATATATATATATATATATATATATATATATATATATATATATATATATATATATATATATATATATATAGTAATAGATCAAGTTGCTGCAGCAAGGATTTAGTTTTTCTTTAACACAGATAGCGAAATTCCAAAATTGTGCCGTGTGAACTAACTCTTATGTTGGACATGCATACTTTATCAATTACATATAGATATATATATATATATATATATATATATATCTTACCTGTTTACTTTCTCCTCTCTTTTTCGTACAGCAGCTGCGACTCCTCTTTTATTTTCCTTCCGTTAGTTATCAGAGGTAAGTGAGATAGATTAGGGTTTAAATATTTATTTATATAACTGATGAACTCTCCTAATTTAAATAGATTTTAATATTACACATATATAAATCTGATCCATTTAGTTTTAAAGCCCAATTAATGTAGTCCACATAATTAAATACAATATTTTATCCAAACACAAGAAAAGCCCAATTAAAATATTTAAACCAAAAACTTTAAAATGCCATTTATTTTTCGGGTATTACATCACCTACCCCTTAAAAGAATTCCGTCCCCGGAATCAAAAGAAAAGAACGAACCTAATAATTAAAAAGATGCGGATATTCCGCTCGAATAGACTCCTCCATCTCCCAAGTAGCTTCTCGCTCCGAATGGTTTCTCCACAAAACCCTAACAAACGGAATTTTCTTCCTCCTCATAACCCGCTCTTGACGATCCAAAATCGCCTCGGCTTGCTCCACACAAGTAAGATCATCACTAATCTTATCGAACGGATATTGCACCACATGCAACGGATGATATTTATAACTCCTCAACACCGACACATGAAACACATTGTGCACAGCTAGCTGTGGAGGCAAAGCTAACCGATATGCAACCTCACCAACCCTTTCTAAAATCTCGAATGGGCCAATATAACGCGGACTAAGCTTCCCTTTCAGACCAAATCGCCGAATACCCTTCCAAGGAGAAACTTTTAGGAACACATGCTCACCAGGTTCAAACTCTAAGGTCCTCCTATGCTTATCAGCATAACTCTTCTGCCGTGATCGAGCCGACTTCAATTTCTCCTTAGCCACCGCTACCTTCTCCGTAGTGATTTGAACTAACTCAGGCCCTTCTATGGCTCTCTCGCCAACCTCATCCCAACAAGTTGGTGCCCGACACTTCCTACCATACAACGCCTCAAACGGAGCCATCCCAATACTCGCATGCCAACTGTTGTTATAAGCAAACTCAACTAGGCTCAAGTAATCATCCCAGTCCGACCACTCAAGTGCACAAGACCTCAACATGTCCTCCAACGTCTGAATGGTCCGTTCGGATTGCCCATCAGTCTGCGGATGAAAAGATGTACTAAAGTTGAGCCGAGTACCCCAAGCTCGTTGCAACCCTTTCCAGAACCGTGAAGTGAATCGTGGGTCCCGATCTGAAACAATAGACACCGGAGTACCATGAAGTCTAACAATCTCCTGCTGAAAGATCTGTGCCAACCTATCCACCGAGTAGCCCTCGTGGATGGCCAAAAAGTGTGCCGATTTAGTCAACCGGTCCACCACAACCCAAATGGCATCATTCTTTCTGAAAGTCTTCGGCAAACCAGTCACAAAATCCATCGTGATATCTTCCCACTTCCACACTGGAATGTCTAACTGTTGCAGCAACCCACTAGCCCGTTGATGTTCTATCTTCACTTGTTGACAAGTGAGGCACTTCCCAACATATTCAGCCACATCTCGCTTCATCCCATTCCACCAAAAACTTTCCTTCAAATCCCTGTACATCTTTGTAGAACCTGGATGAATAGAAAATGGCGAACTATGAGCCTCCGCCAAAACTGCCTCCCGAATAATTGGATCAGATGGTACACACAACCGCTCACCCAACCAAATCACACCATGGTCATCAATACGAAAGTCGGGCTGCTTGCCCTCCTCCATATTTTGTGCCATACTCCACAATTCCCCATCTTCCTTTTGAGCTTCCTTAACCCTTGAAATAAGAGAGGGCTCCACTCGCATACCTGCCAAATGCCCATCTGAACCTTGGACATACAACTCCAACTCTAGTCGCTCCATATCCGAACTAAGCTGAGGTTGTGTAATAAGAGCTGCTACACTTCCTGAACTTTTTCGACTAAGAGCATCTGCAACCACATTTGCCTTCCCCGGGTGATACTGAATCCTCGCATCATAATCTTTTAGAAGTTCCAACCAACGCCTCTGCCTCATGTTAAGCTCCTTTTGAGTGAAAATGTATTTAAGACTTTTGTGATCGGTGAAGATATCACAAGTCTCTCCATACAAATAGTGCCTCCAAATCTTCAGAGCAAAGATCACTGCTGCCAACTCCAAATCATGTGTGGGGTAGTTCACCTCGTAAGGTTTAAGCTGCCTAGAAGCATAAGCAATAACCTTACCGTGTTGCATCAAAACACATCCCAAGCCCTTCTTAGAAGCATCACTATAAATCTGGAAACCTCCTGTCCCCGACGGTAATGTAAGTATAGGAGCTGTCACAAGTCGTTTCTTCAACTCCTCGAAACTCTTCTCGCGCTCCTCATTCCACACAAACTTCGAGCCCTTTTTCATCAACTGAGTTAATGGCAAAGCAAGCAAAGAGAATCCTTCCACAAATCTCCTATAATACCCTGCTAAACCCAAGAAACTTCTAATCTTTGTCACAGTAGTAGGTCTCGGCCATTTAGTGATAGCCTCAACCTTTCCAGGATCCACCTTAATGCCTTCAGCAGAAACAACGTGGCCCAAAAATGCAATCTGCTCCAACCAAAACTCACATTTAGAGAATTTAGCATACAATTTCTCTTTCTGTAAAATTCCCAACACTGTTCGAAGATGTTCTTCATGCTCCTCCCTAGACTTGGAGTAAACCAAAATGTCATCAATAAAGACAATAACATATTGGTCCAAGTACTCTTTGAACACCCGGTTCATCAAATCCATAAACACTGCCGGAGCGTTAGTCAACCCAAATGGCATCACCAGAAACTCGTAATTCCCATAGCGAGTACGAAAAGCTGTCTTAGAGACATCCTCAGCTCTCACCCTCAACTGATGGTAACCCGACCTCAAGTCTATCTTTGAAAAATGCTTCGCCCCCTGAAGTTGGTCAAACAAGTCTTCAATCCTCGGTAGTGGATACCGATTCCTGATAGTAATCTTGTTCAACTCCCTGTAGTCTATGCACAACCTCATAGACCCATCTTTCTTTTTCACAAATAAAACCGGAGCACCCCATGGCGAAACACTCGGCCGAATCACACCACGATCTAGCAGCTCTTGCAACTGCTCCTTCAACTCTTGCAACTCCAATGGTGCCATCCGATATGGCGCTTTAGAAATAGGTCCCGTACCAGGAACGAGCTCAATAGTAAACTCAACTTCCCGTTGCGGTGGTAACCCTGACAACTCCTCAGGAAACACATCGGGAAAGTCACGAACTACTGAAATATCCTCAATACGAGACTCGCCCTTAGAGGTATCCTTCACAAATGCCAAATACCCCTCACAACCCTTTGCCACTAACTTCCCAGCCTTCAAAGTTGAAATTAATTTCACCACTCTACTCGGCTGTGCACCCTGAAATACGAATTTCGGAGACTTCACATCTCCAAATATAACCTTCTTCGCCTGGCAGTCGATAGTGGCCTGGTGCTTATCCAACCAGTCCATCCCGAGAATAACATCAAAATCGTGCATACACATTGGAAGAAGATTAGCACTACGAATCTTGTCCCTAAAACTGATCGGACACCCTCGATATAAATCAGAAATAACAACAGAAGTCCCCATCGGGGTAGCAATAGACATAACAGAATCTAAAGACTGAGATGGCACACCCAGGTGCCGAACAAAAGACTGAGCCACAACAGAATGAGTAGAACCGGTATCAAATAAAATAGAAGCCTCACGACTACCAACTAAAAGAGTACCAGAAACAGTACCTGGCGCACCTGCCGCCTGATTATGTGTCAAGGCAAACACTCGACCACCTTGACGCTGACCACCATTGCCACCATGATCACCGCCTCCACCATTGCCACGAGGCCCGGTACAATCTCTAGCCATGTGACCCATCTGTCCACACAAGAAACATGCACCGGTAACTCTATGACACTGTCTCCCCGGATGATTAGCCCCACACATAGCACAAGGAACTATTGGAATAAAATTTGGGTTACCCCCACCAGCTGGTCCCGGATAACGACCCTGATTCTGCCCCTGCTGACGATTCTGCCCTCGCTGAGGATTCTGTCCATACCAAGGTAGCTGAAGCTGACGATTCTGTCCTTGCTGAGGCATCTGCTGATTACCCCTGTTCTAATTTTGACCACGCCACTGTCCTTGCTGGACACCACGGTTTCTATTCCACTGACCACCTTGATTTCTCCCATGCTGACCCGAAACTTGACCCTGCTGGTCATCTCTGTCCCTCTTCCGATTCCCTTCTGGTTTAGAAGACCGAAAGTCCTGCCGCTCCATCTCAATGTTCTTGGCCGCATTAGCCACAGCCGATACATCCGCAAACTTGGTGTTAATGAGATGTTGCTGATACATATAATGAATCCGCCACTTGAACTTCTCCGCTTGTTTCGCTGCAGTCCCTGCAGAGGTTCCCGCAAAACCTGCCAACCTGGTGAACCTCGTCATAAAATCTGTGATGGACTCATCATCTTTCTGCCGAATAGACAGATACTCTCTAGCATAGGCCTCTTTATCAGCAGCTGGAAAGTACTGCTGATAAAAGACCTCACAAAACCCTGCCCATCGAAGTGTTTCCACGTACCCATCACCCTTGGTTGTTTTCAGCGCTTTCCACCACCTCTGTGCATCCCCCTCCAGCTTATAAGCTGCAAGCAACACTCTCTGATTATCTGAGCAGCCCAACACATCAAAAATCTTCTCTAGGTGTGAAATCCAATTCTCTGCATCGATCGGAGTCGGAGCTGAACTGAATGACTGTGGCTTCTGCTTCTAAAACCTCTCCAACCAAACATACATTGGAACCACCTGTTGATCAAGACCATCTGCATTCCCTTCCTCTTCGTTTGCCTGCGGACCATTATTTCCCGAGTTCCCCTGCTCAGGAATTTCTGGCGGCTGCTGCATTGCCTGTACCACCTGTGCCACCAACTGCGGTAAAGCCTGATTAACCGCCTGATTCACCAAGTTAGTCAATTGAGCATTAATCTGGTCATTAGGTTGCTCATCGGGCTGGCCATAACCTCTTCCCCTATTGTTACCTCGCCTCCCAGCAACTCTAGCGGATCTACGAGCCATCTAAGAAAGAGATCAACGAATATCAGCAAAATAGATTAGAGACAGATTTGAATATAGCTGAACAGAAAATCAAACTGAACAAAACCTAACCCAGAATTCTACCCATAACTCACAGGTCAAACCTAAATAGGTTTTCTACAAGAAAGAACCCCTAAGCTTTGATACCAACTCTGTAACACCCCCTTCCCGAAATAGAAAGGGAGGTTACTCAAAACACAACAGAACTACAGAAAATAATACTAAAGCTCTAAACCACAAAAAAAATAATATTTAAAACTAATAAATATCAACAAGGTCAAACTAGAATAAATGCCAAGCTGACATAAACCAAAATCTGAGATAGTTATTACAACTCCAAAGAAATCAATATGTCCAGCCTAAATAGAATATTCCTAAACCATTGGATTGAAAGGAGCTCTCATCACACTTGCCCTTGATCCCCCTGATTACCTGCCGGAAGAAAAACACAGCATGAGCCAAATGCCCAGTACAGATATGGAATATAAAATAGAGAACTGAGATAACTAACTCAATTAAAATAAACTGAACTGCAACGAACAAACTAATACAACGAAATAATAGGCTGAATCAAATGGCTGGGGTTATTTCATACCGAGCTCAGAAAAGAACATAAATATACCTTGCCACACAGGCAAGGTCAAATAATGCCACACAGGCAAGTCACACACACTGGACCGCGAATCCAAATGTATGAAAAATCGGAAGGCGTGTTTGGCACAAACATCGCCACTCCGCAGAACAGAACAGAACAGAAAACTAGGGTCGACCCATACGCCTCCCACAACAAAACACCAAATGGCCAACTCCCACCGGAGCACAAAACGGAGACGCCGTGGACTGATCACACTGCCACGGAAAGTGTCATGCCTCTCGTGCCAAGACGACATGCCTGTGGTACCCCCACAGGTGGTTATAGCTCAGGTATACCCTACGGTATATTCTAACAAAAATATTATATCACAACACATGCGACATAACATCAACACAAAGGGTTCTAACGTGTACATGTTAAATCGAACAAATCAACACGAGTCTCCAAAAATATTAACATGTACTTTCTACAAATATCGAAATAAATACTAAACATGATATACTAGATCAAGAGTACAAACACGAGTTCTAAGGATCAATATTAAAACGAAACGATCACATGAATTTGAGAACGAACGATCATGTGAAACAATAATAAATTTCGAAACGAGAAACAAAACGAACAAATTAAATTTAATAAGAGTCGCTGAAGGAGTACGGAATCCGTACCTGGATTAAGCAATGAAATACCCAAAATTATAATCCAATTGTAACTCCTTAAATCCTCTCCGTTCAAACTAATTACAGAATTTAACAAGAAAATATAAATTACTAACTATAAATCAAATTACTAATTACTAATTACAAATTACTTATTTTTCCAAAAATTACTATTATTATTATCAAATATTGAGTAAGCCTGCCAACAGAATGATTCATTATTCGAATATATATATATAGTAAGTAGTAAGATTCCGTTTTTTTTATATATATATCAAGTAGTAGGTCATATATATATATATATATATATATATATATCAATAGTAATAGATCAAGTTGCTGCAGCAAGGATTTAGTTTTTCTTTAACACAGATAGCGAAATTCCAAAATTGTGCCGTGTGAACTAACTCTTATGTTGGACATGCATACTTTATCAATTACATATATATATATATATATATATATATTACCTGTTTACTTTCTCCTCTCTTTTTCGTACAGCAGCTGCGACTCCTCTTTTATTTTCCTTCCGTTAGTTATCAGAGGTAAGTGAGATAGATTAGGGTTTAAATATTTATTTATATAACTGATGAACTCTCCTAATTTAAATAGAATTTTAATATTACACATATATAAATCTGATCCATTTAGTTTTAAAGCCCAATTAATGTAGTCCACATAATTAAATACAATATTTTATCCAAACACAAGAAAAGCCCAATTAAAATATTTAAACCAAAAACTTTAAAATGCCATTTATTTATTCATTTATTTTCCGGGTATTACACATACATTCTCCTAATAATGTATATTTAAGGAAGGGCGTCTCCATGTCCATTTTGCCAGATTAAGTAAAATAAGCTGCAATCGCAAGAAAAATCCAAATGGACTTGAGCATAGCTTCCAAATCCATTTTAGATTTTATGGTCATCTACCATTTCTCTGTGTCTTTATTACTCATAGCCTGTTCGTAATTCAATGGATCATCATCATTCATGATGTGTACCTCATCGTCATCCTCTATAACGAATCCATACCTCTCAGGTATCTTCGGTACTCTTTCAGATTTACGAACAGGGTGTGGTATAGTAGGTTCTTCTACTTGGTTAGGTACCTGACTTTGATCCGTGGTAATTTGTGGTTCTTGAACTTCTTCAAGATATATCTTACTCCCACTGACCCCTTCATGGATAAACTCTTTCTCCAAGAAGGTAGCATGTTTCGCAACAAACACCTTTTGATCAGTAGGATGATAGAAATAATACCCTACGATTTCTTTAGGGTATCCCACAAATCTACACTTATCGGATTTAGTCTGTAGCTTATCATTTTTAAACTTTTTGACATAAGCTGGACAACCCCAAGTCTTAACATGCTTAAGATTTGGTTTTCTCCCTTTCCACGTCTCATATGGAGTCTTTGGGGCGGATTTAGTAGGTACCTTGTTAAGTAGGTATGCAGCCGTTTCTAGGGCATAACCCCAAAAGGAAATTGGAAGGTCGGTAAAACTAATCATGGATCGAACTATGTCCAACAGTGTTCGATTTCTCCTTTCAAATACTCCATTTAACTGTGGTGTACCTGGAGGAGTCCATTATGAGATTATACCATTTTCTTTGAGACAATTGAGAAACTCACCGCTTAAGTATTCTCCACCTCGATCTGATCGAAGTATCTTAATACTCTTGCCCGTTTGTTTCTCTACTTCACTTTTGAACTCTTTGAACTTTTCAAATGATTCTGATTTGTATTTCATTAAATACACATATCCAAATCTTGAGTGATCATCAGTGAAAGTAGTAAAATAAGAATACCCACCCCGCGCACTTGTTGTCATAGGTCCACAAACGTCTGTGTGAATCAATGCCAACAACTCTGTAACTCTTTCTCCTTTTCCACTAAAAGGAGATTTAGTCATTTTACCCATAAGACAAGATTTACAAGTTGGATATGATTCATAATCGGATAGCTCTAGGAGCCCATCCTTATGCAACTTGGATAATCTTGTTTCATTGATATGACCGAGTCTACAGTGCCACATGTAGGTATAATTAATATCATCTCTTTTCCTTTTCTTAGTTTGTTCAATTTGAAATATATTTTCTTATAAGTCAAGTGTATAAAGCCCATTTCGCAAATTTCCAATACCATATAAAACATCGTCTTTATAAATAGAACAACCATTGTTCTTTATAATAACGTCAAAACCTTCCATATCCAATACAAAAATTGAAATAGTATTTTAAATAATATTCGGAACATAATAACAGTTATTAAGATAAATGGACTTGCCCGAAGGCATTGCCAAACAATAAGTTCCTACAGCTAATGCAGCAACCTTTGCTCCATTCCCCACTCGTAGGATCACCTCTTCATTGTTCAGCTTTCTACTTCTGACCAGTCCCTGCACAGTGTTACATATGTGAGACCCACAGCTGGTATCCAATACCCAAGTAGAATTATGACTTTCAGAAAAATTAATTTCAATCATAAACAAACCTTGATTGGAAGTCGAAGCTTCTCCAAGCTTCTTCTCTGCTAGAATCTTCTTGCAGTTCCTCTTCCAATGTCCCGGCTCGTTGCAATGACAGCACATTCCTTTAGCTGGTTCAGGTTTCTTTTGTTCCTTTTCTTTCCCCTTTCCCTTAGCCTTCTTGGATTTCTTCTTTTCAGAAGACACCTTGGGCCTCTTCCTTTTATTGGAAGAATCCACCATCAAGACATGGTTCTTCTTGGATGAGAAGTGACCTTCTGCAGTTTTCAACATGTTAAGCAGCTCAGGCAAGCTGACATCTAGCTTATTCATGTGAAAATTAACCACAAACTGCGAGAAGGTCTCAAGGAGTGACTGCAAGACCAAGTCTTGACTCAACTCCCCATCCATGACGAACCCAAGCTGTCCAAGGCGTTCAATCAAATTGATTACCTTCAAAACATGAGTCTCGACGGCAGTGCCCTTGGTCATCCGAGATCGAAAGAGCTCCTTAGATATCTCATATCTAGCAGTCCTACACTGTTCACCATACAACTCCTTGAGGTGAAGCAGCATAGCAGGAGCATCCATATTTACGTGCTGACGTTGAAGCTTATTATTTATGGATGCGAGCATGATGCATTGAGCCACAGATGCATCATCTTGCCACTTATTGAAAGTGGCAATCTCTTCCTCAGAGGCTGTTTTCGAAACAGATTCAGGGATAGTTGAATTTAAGACATAAGAAATCTTTTCAGCAGTGAAAACAATTCTTAGATTTCTTAGCCAGTCCTCATAATTCGGGCCGGTAAGCTTATTTGCATCAAGTATGCTTCGTAATGAGATTAGTGATTTTGACATTTTTAAAATTCCGCATGTGAAAAGATAACATTTTTAGCAAACATTTATTTTATTAACTTTGCATACCAAAATAAATTTAGGTCTTTATTTTAAATTGGTATCTCCCACTATTTTCATCAAACTATATTACCCTCACTTATATAGTTCGGCAACATCTAATTAAAGATTTGCTAGTGAGATTTAGGATCCCATTTCAAATGTATATAACCTTGTGGATAGCACAACAAGCGATATACAAATAAATAGGTAGACAACTCT
This sequence comes from Panax stipuleanatus, assembly GCA_020205555.1. NCBI lineage: Eukaryota > Viridiplantae > Streptophyta > Magnoliopsida > Apiales > Araliaceae > Panax > Panax stipuleanatus. The sequence continues at coordinate 94,527,438 of CM035120.1, forward strand.
TGTCAATTACATCACCATGTAACTCCTTTTATTTTGCCTCTTAAATCATAATGGTCATGTGTGTGCACATTCGAACTAAAATGATTTAAGTTAAGTCCAGCCTAGCACTTTCATAAATTCAAAAAAGAAAAATGTTCGTCCATGTGGATAGCACAACAAGACTAGATCGTTCAATTTTCTTGATAAGCATCAAATGTGATTAATTAACATCTTAAATACTCAATACTCGCCTTGTGAATAGCACAACAAACTCATATTAAATATTTAATACTCTATTAATTAATCATGCTAGAAGGCGACATTCGATATTCCAAATATCATTTGAACGCTTCAGACTTAATATTATTTCTTTGAGGGGTTTGTTATTATTTGTCTCATCTTGTTTAGCGCGCATGCACATATATATATAAAATACGAGTCATTTTATTAAACATGTGAAGTATGTTTGCATAAAATATAATATATATAATATTTAGCATGCAATATAGAATACTATATTCTACCCGGATTGATTATGAACTTTTATTCTAGTTTGGTTTACTAGAGCCACCAAGTGAACCAAAAGATCAAACCTAGGAGTGCAAGAATTTAAATTTTAAATGTAACTATTACATTTAAACCCGGGCTCCATACAAACGGGTCTTCACGAGCTCCTTGTTCCTTGGTCTCCAGTTTCTTCAAGATAATTCTAACTATCTCTATTACATAAACTATTTATAATTAAATAGAAACCTTGATCAGCAGTCAAGGGGAAGTACATAGGAGGGAGATAGAATTTACACCGAGAATAAAACCAGAGAAGACGAGGTACGCAGACCCCATTTTATAAAACTCATACATTCAAGCATTCATCCAAAATAAAATCCAATCACATTGGTCATAGTCCATAATCAATCCCTTTTATTAACATACATATCATCATACGTATCAATAAAACTTATTCATCTCATGAAATTAAATTCATTCCATATATGTATTAATATCAGTTAATGGGCAAAAGTTTGCTAAACTTTGATTTTGGAAAAATAAACTCCTTTATTTCATTCAAAAATAATTTCAAATTAAACTCTTTAATTTTAGCAATTCTGAAATCTCATTTCATATAAAATAAACATCTTTATTTTAAACCTTTATTAATTAAATAAATCATTCATTTAATTAAATAAAATAAAAAAAATTCAGATTCTGCTAGTGGCGCAGTTGCGCCAGTAATGTATAGGGAACCGGCGCAGCTGCGCAGGGTGAAAACCAGGTATAGACACCGGCGCAGCTGCGCAGCAAGAAAGGCTTGCACCGGCGCAGCTTCGCAGAATCAGAAAAATTTTGTTGCCCAAGAACTCGATCCAATCGCATATCATACATGTATGAAATTACATAGACTGATAATTAGCACAAGATTGGCTCTGATACCACTGTTGGGTTTGCTAGAAACATAAGCATGCAATCAAATTACATAAACGCAGTGGAAGGGATGAAAAATCAGATTTTAAAATTTTCTTACAAACCCTCAACCATGATCTTTCTTGTGCATCAATTATCAGTCAATACATAGAAGGAGATGATGGAATTATACCTTTGAAGATCCAAGCTTCCTCAGGTACAAGTTCTACTCCTTTGATTCCTTTGATTCCTTTGTAGTGGCTCCTTCCCTTGATCAATGTCAGCCACCCAAATGTTTGGCCTCTAACGGTGATCCACCAAGGAAGATGAAGAACTCAGGAAGATGGGTTATCGGCTTAACCCTTGTTTCTATCTCTATAGAATATGTGTACTCCCAACCCTTGGAAAAATTCTCGTACCTTATTTCTGATATAAGACTCTCTTATATAGATATTAGGTTAACCCTCCTAATCCAATTAGAATAGGGTTTTACTTAATTAATTAATTAAACACTTTTAATTAATTTATATCCTAATCTTATTAGGATTGAGAGAGAGTACTGATATTATATTAATTCCTAAACTCCTTTAGGATTAAAATAATAATAATAATAATAATAATAATATTAATAAGACTCCTCTTATTAATTTATATTTAATATTTCTAAAATATTAAATAATAAACATTAAGCTATTTAATTTATTCTATCATCATAGATTAAATTAATTACACTTAATGCATTATTACTATCATGCCATTTCCTTCTTAAATAATTCTTCTTCCTTTTATGGTGTGACCCTTTAGGTTCTCCATATTAAACCGGTTGTGAATAAATCAATTAGAACAATTCTAATCTTATTTAAATAAATAAATTAAACTAATAATCTATTTAAATAACATTTATTCTACAATAGGGATAAGCCTCCCTAGCGATCAACGACTTTCCAGATAATATAGATTTCAACATTAATCATAAAAGAACCTGTGAGTTAATAGTTACCGTACAATTCAATCCTTCCACCATACAATGTCCCAATTAAATATAAGACATGGATTTACTGTCAAGTCTTAATTTATTTAATCATATGTATTTCGATTAGAAAATGCACAACTCCAAATAATACAAATTAGAAACCTCTTTCTAATTTCATTCTACCTTGGCCAAGGATTCCTGGGTTGTCATTTAACGAATCACATAGGACATATCTTCTCTTTTACTAGAGATGGTAGATTCTTTATTGATCATACATTATCTCCATATGCAACTCATTATACCCAAGCATACCCTATATATGCCTTAAAAGGCCTTAAGGAATATGTCAAAGTATAATTTGTTACATACAAGATACTATGATGATCTCAAGTCCAAGGATCACTTGTACTACTATCACATTAGGACTTCCTATTGACAGGCGAGTAAAACTCCATTAGGTATTCCATAGCGAGTCACGTTCAGTGAACTTATTCTCCAATAAGCACCTACATACTTGCTTTAGTGTCTCCACACAAATGACCATGAGACCAGTCATCCTCATCTAATGAGCAAGCGACATATGTACCAATCTATCCGGATTTACTAATCCCCATTTTAGAAATCCCACGATTGAGAACTATTTTAGTTTTTAAGCTTTCTAAGAATTTAGATCTCATTAGCATGATCTCATCATGATTCTAAAAGCATTGCTTAAAACTATGGGTTATTTACATATTATAAAAACAGCACCATGTAGATATTTAAATGCCTTAAATTAATATTTTATTAATAAATAAATAAGATTATTTATAAAGTATGTGCTTTATCATCATACATGATTGGCTTGTATGCACAATACTATCAGGTACTATTCATACGGTACTATTCATACATACGACACTATTTATATATACGGTACTATTCACGAGTACTATTCACGACAAAATTAAAAAAAAAATTCTTTGTCCAAGTTATCTTTTATAGATCTTATTCTTGAAATTGGATCCATATTTTGACCTTTATTCTTGAACTCTGGATAAATTGAATTATAAATCTCTAATATTTATCCTTTATCTCACTAGATTCGTTTTTCATATCATTTTTCATCATCCTCAGTCTTAAATTATGGCGAAAGTAATCTTTGGCCCGTAGTGCAAAGATGAACTGTTGATTGATGAATATCTTTGGCCCGTAGTGCAAAGATGAGCTGTTGATTCATGAATATCTTTGGCCTGTAGTGCAAAGATGGACAGGTGTTTGGTATAATCATGACCACTGGTGATACAAATGAATATTTTTGGCCTATAGTGCAAAGATGAATTATTGATTTGAAATATTTATTGATTGATGTTACAAGGATAAAATATTGATGATGGACTTTTAAATCAGTAGAAGATAGTAGACATCATTCTCTACTTGACTCTTCTAATGAATTGTTATTTTCGCTGCAGTTGTTGATCTAAAACTTGTTGTCTATAATATTTTATCTAATTTATTGAAGACTAGCGATAATTTATTCTTCATTACCTTAGTCATAATATTCTTTATTGGGCTAGTTGAGCTCACCCTTTTCTTCCATTGTTCTCTTCAGGAAATAAGAATATCGTGAGGACTAGTCTGGGAATAGAGTGATGATCCAAGATAGAGCTGTAGAAGTCCTCACTATTTTATAAAATAGTGTGATAATAATTGTAATGAGGACTTATTTGAGTGTTTATATTTTCGTATTATTGAAGCTCACAGTTTGTGTGGTCGTATTTTGCACGACCGTTTGTTATAAGAAGATTTGTATTCGGATTTTGTACCATGTATTTGGCAACTCAGAATGGGTTGTGTGAACCTATTTTGTGGGCATCACAGGGAAGCTCTATAGTTTATATTCGATCTGATCATGGAAAAGAATTTGACAATTCTGATTTCTTAATGTTCTGTGATGAGCACTTTATAAGCCATAACTTTTCTGCTCCGTACACACCATAATCAAATGGTGTGGTAGAAACGAAAAATCATTATTTACAAGCCAATCATGTATGATGATAAAGCACGTACTTTGTAAACAATCTTATTATTTATTAATAAAATATTCATTTATTAAAGGCATTTAATTATCTACATGTTGCTGTTTTTATAATATGTAAATAACCCATAGTTTTAAGCAAAGCTTTTAGAATCATGATGATGATCATGCTAATGAGATCTAAATTCTTAGAAAGTTTTAAAACTAAAATAGTTCCCAATCGTGGGATTACTAAAAAGGGGATTAGTAAATCCGGATAGATTGGTACATATGTTGCTTGCTCATTGGAATGAGGATGATTGATCTCATGATCATTTGTGTGGAGACACTAAAGCAAGTATGTAGGTGCTTATTGGAGAATAAGTTCACTGAACAGTGATTCGCTATGGAATACCTAATGGAGTTTTACTCGCATGTCAATAGAAATTCCTAATGTGATAGTAGTACAAGTGATCCTTGGACTTGAGATCATCATAGTATCTTGTATGTAACAAATTATACTTTGACTTATTCCTTAAGACCTTTTAAGGCATATATAGGGTATGCTTGGGTATAATGAGTTACATATGGAGATAATGAATGATCAATAAAGAATCTACCACCTCTAGTAAAAGAGGAGATATGTCCTATGTGATTCGTTAAATGACAACCCAGGAATCCTTGGCCAAGGTGAAATGAAATTAGAAAGGAGTTTTTAATTTGCATTATTTGGAGTTGTGCATTTTCTAATCGAAATACATATAATTAAATAAAATAAGACTTGACAGTAAATCCATGTCTTATATTTAATTGGGACATTGTATGGTGGAAGGATTGAATTGTATGGTAACTATTAACTCACAGGTTCTTTTATGATTAATGTTGAAATCTATATTATCTGAAAAGTCGTTGATCGCTAGGGAGGCTTATCCCTATTGTAGAATAAATATTATTTATTTAAATAGATTATTAGTTTAATTTATTTATTTAAATAAGATTAAAATTATTTTAATTGATTTATTCACAACCGGTTTAATATGGAGAACCTAAAGGGTCACACCATAAAAGGAAGAATAATTATTTAAGAAGGTAATGGCATAATCGTAATAATGCATTAAGTATAATTAATTTAATCTATGGTGATAGAATAAATTAAATAGCTTAATGTTTATTATTTAATATTTTGGAAATATTAAATATAAATTAATAAGAGGAGTCTTATTAATATTATTACAATTATTATTATTTTAATTTCTAAAGGAGTTTAGTAATTAATTTAATATTTAGTACTCTCATTTATTCCTAATAAGATTAGGAGACAAATTAATTAAATGAATTTAATTAATTATTCCCATGTGGTGGGAAGCCTAAATTAATTAAAGGAGTTTAATTAATTAAAAGAAATCCCATGTCTAATAGGATTAGAAGGGTTGACCAATGTCTATATAAGAGAAGTCTTATAATAGATATTAGATGATGCAATTCCAATTGTTGGAGAGTACTCCTTTTCTATAGAGGATAGAACACTAAGCCAAACACCCTCCTTCTTGATAATTTCTCTTCCTTGGTGGATCACCTCTAGAGGCCAAACACTTGGGTGGCTAACGTTGATCAAAGAAAGGAATCTAACCCGGAAATTCAAGGAGATCACGAAGAACAAGGAGTTGAACTAGTACCTGTGGAAGCTTCGTTCTACAAGGGTATGATTCCATAACTTCTTATTTATCGTTTTAAATTAATAATTTGCATAAAGGATGATCCGGGTAATGGTTTTGTAGAAATTTTTTTTAAACTCTGATATACCATGCTTCCGCTAATTTTTGCAATTTGATTGCGTCACGATTTCGTACAAACCCAACAGTGGTATCAGAGCCAAATCTTTATGCAATTATTAATTTATTTTTGATTTCATATACATATGGGTATGTATTTAAAATAATTTATTGGGCATAATTTTATTGTATAAAATTATTATTTTTAAGAAAAAAAAAATTGACTTTTTTTTGGGACGGATCACAATTTTTTTTTGGGTGCTAATCTTGAATTTTGCAAAGAAAAGGTGTTGTCTCTTTCTTACTCCAAAAAGAAGGTGACCCATCAGGAAAGGATTTTTTTTTAATAAACCTGCAGGACTCTTTTAATAAAAGAAGGTGACATCTTTTAAAAAAAAAATATGATATATTTATATATTATATTCTAAATAATTTTATAATTAAAATAAAGAGTTTATTTTAATCTTGAAATTGGATTTCATGCAATTTAAAATTGCCCATTAAATGATACTCATATATATATGGAATGTTCATGAGATGAATATTTATTTATTGATATATATGGTGATATGTATGATAATAAATGGGGATTGATTATGGACTATTTGACCAATGTGATTGGATTTTATTTTAGTTGAATGCTTGAATGAATGAGTTTTATTAAATGGGGTCTGTGTACCTCGTCTTCTCTAATTTTTTTTTTCTTGATGTAAAATTCTATCTTCCTCCTATGTATTTCCCCTTGACTGCTGATCAAGGTTTCTATTTAAATTAAATAGTTTAATGTAACAGAAATAGTTAGAATTATCTTGAAGAAATTAGAGACCAAGGAGCAAGGAGCGCGTGAAGACCTGTTTGTATGGAGCCCGGGTTTAAATGTAATAGTTATATTTAAATTTAAATTCTTGCACTCCTAGGTTTGACCTTTTGGTTCACTTGGTGGCTCTAGTGAACCAAACTAGAATAAAAGTCCATAATCAATCCGGGTAGAATATAATATTCTATATTGCATGCTAAATATTATATATATTATATTTTATGCAAACATGCTTCGCATGTTTAATAAAATGACGCGTATTTTATATATATGTGTGCATGCGCGCTAAACAAGATGAGACAAATAATAACAAACCCCTCAAAGAAATAATATTAAGTCCGAAGCGTTCAAATGATATTTGGAATATCGAACGTCGCCTTCTAGCATGATAAATTAATAGAGTATTAAATATTTAATATGAGCTTGTTGTGCTATCCACAAGGCGAGTATTGCGTATTTAAGATGTTAATTAATCACATTTGATGCTTATCAAGAAAATTGAACGATCTAGTCTTGTTGTGCTATCCACAAGGACGAACATTTTTCTTTTTTGAATTTATGGAAGTGCTAGGCTGGACTTAACTTAAATCATTTTAGTTCGGATGTGCACACACTTGACCATTATGATTTAAGAGGCAAAATAAAAGGAATTACATGGTGATGTAATTGACAAGAGTTGTCTACCTATTTATTTGTATATCGCTTGTTGTGCTATCCACAAGGTTATATACATTTGAAATGGGATCCTTATTCTCACTAGCAAATCTTTAATTAGATGTTGCCGAACTATATAAGTGAGGGTAATATAGTTTGATGAAAATAGTGGGAGATACCAATTTAAAATAAAGACCTAAATTTATTTTGGTATGCAAAATTAATAAAATGAATGTTTGCTAAAATGTTATTTTTCACAGGCAGAATTTTAAAAATGTCAAAATCACTAATTTCACTGCGAAGCATACTTGATGCTAATAAGCTTACCGGGCCGAATTATACGGACTGGCTAAGAAATCTGAGAATAGTTCTCACTGCTGAAAAGATTTTTTATGTCCTAAACTCACCTGTCCCTGGAACTGTTTCAGAAACAGCCTCTGAGGAAGAGATTGCCACCATTGTAAAGTGGCAAGATGATGCATCTGTGGCTCAATGCATCATGCTCGCATCCATGAATAACGAGCTTCAGCGTCAGCACTAAAATATGGATGCTCCTACTATGTTGATTCACCTCAAGGAATTGTATGGTGAACAAAGTAGGACTGCTAGATATGAGATATCTAAGGAGCTCTTCCGATCTCGAATGACCAAGGGCAAAGCGAACATAAAGGAACAAAAGAAATCTAATCCAGCTAGCAAAGGAATGTGCTTCCATTGCAACGAGCCGGGTCATTGGAAGAGGAACTGCAAGAAGTTTCTGGCAAAGAAGAAGCTTGGAGAAGCTTTGACTTCCAATCAAGGTTTGTTCATGATTGAAATTAATTTTTCAGAAAGTCAAAATTCTACTTGGGTATTGGATACCGGCTGTGGTTCTCACATATGTAATAATGTGAAGGGACTGGTCAGAAGTAGAAAGCTGAACAATGATGAGGTGATCCTACGAGTGGGGAATGGAGCAAAGGTTGCTGCATTAGCTGTAGGAACTTATTATTTAGCAATGCCTTCGGGCAAGTCTATTTTTCTTAATAATTGTTATTATGTTCCGAATATTATTAAAAGCATTATTTCAATTTCTGTATTGGATATGGAAGGATTTAACGTTGTTATAAAGAACAATAGTTGTTCTATTTATAAAGACGATGTTTTATATGGTGTTGGAAATTTGCGAAATGGACTTTATACACTTGACTTACAAGAAAATATTTTTCAAATTGAACAAACTAAGAAAAGGAAAAGAGATGATATTAATTATACCTACATGTGGCACTGTAGACTAAGTCATATCAATGAAACAAGATTATCCAAGTTGCATAAAGATGGGCCCCTCGAGCTATCAGATTATGAATCATATCCAACTTGTGAATCTTGTCTCATGGGTAAAATGACTAAATCTCCTTTTAGTGGAAAAGGAGAAAGAGTTACAGAGTTGTTGGCATTGATTCACACAGACGTTTGTGGACCTATGACAACAAGTGCACGGGGTGGGTATTCTTATTTTATTACTTTCACTGATGATCACTCAAGATTTGGATATGTGTATTTAATGAAATACAAGTCAGAATCATTTGAAAAGTTCAAAGAGTTCAGAAGTGAAGTAGAGAAACAAACGGGCAAGAGTATAAAGATACTTCGATCAGATCGAGGTGGAGAATACTTAAGCGGTGAGTTTCTCAATTGTCTCAAAGAAAATGGTATAATCTCACAATGGACTCCTCCAGGTACACCACAGTTAAATGGAGTATCTGAAAGGAGAAATCGAACACTGTTAGACATGGTTCGATCCATGATGAGTTTTACCGACCTTCCAATTTCCTTCTGGGGATATGCCCTAGAAACGGCTGCATACCTACTTAACAAGGTACCTACCAAATCCGCCCCAAAGACTCCATATGAGATGTGGAAGGGGAGGAAACCAAATCTTAAGCATGTTAAGACTTGGGGTTGTCCAGCTTATGTCAAAAAGTTTGAACATGATAAGCTATAGACTAAATCCGAAAAGTGTAGATTTGTGGGATACCCTAAAGAAACTGTAGGGTATTATTTCTATCATCTAACTGATCAAAAGCTGTTTGTTGCGAAACATGCTGCCTTCTTGGAAAAGGAGTTTATCCATGAAGGGGTCAGCGGGAGTAAGATATCTCTTGAAGAAGTTCAAGAACCACAAATTACCACGGATCAAAGTCAGGTACCTGACCAAGTAGAAGAACCTACTATACCACACCCTGTTCGTAAATCTGGGAGAGTACCGAAGATACCTGAGAGGTATGGATTCGTTATAGAGGATGACGATGAGGTACACATCATGAATGATGATGATCCATTGAATTACGAACAGGCCATGAGTAATAAAGACTCAGGGAAATGGCTTGAAGCCATGAAATCCGAAATGGACTCCATGTATGAAAACAAAGTATGGATTTTGGTTTCACCACCTGAAGGCATTATGCCTATTGGGTGTAAATGGGTCTTTAAAAGAAAGACTGGAGCGGACGGCAAGGTGGAGACCTATAAGGCCCGACTGGTTGCAAAAGGTTTCAAACAAAGACAAGGATTTGATTATGATGAAACCTTTTCACCAGTAGCTATGCTCAAGTCCATTCGGATTTTGCTTGCGATTGCAGCTTATAACGACTATGAGATCTGGCAGATGGACGTGAAAACGGCCTTCCTCAATGGGAAACTTGAGGAGGATGTGTATATGACACAGCCAGAGGGATTTGTTTCAAAGGTTGGAATAAATCAAGTCTGTAAGCTGCAACGATCCATTTATGGATTGAAGCAAGCTTCTCGTAGATGGAACATTCGTTTTGATGAGACAATCAAAGAGTTTGATTTTATCAAAAATGACGATGAACCATGTGTGTACAAGAAGGTTAGTGGAAGCGTTGTTTCATTCCATGTATTATATGTTGATGATATATTACTGATAGGGAATGAAATTTCTATGCTAAAATCGATCAAAATAAAGTTGTCTAAACATTCCTCCATGAATGATTTGGGTAGAACATCCCACATTGGGGATATAAATCTGTATTAATAGATTTAAAAGGATGTTCGGCTTAACCCATGGAAACGTATATTCATTAGATGCTAAAGGCGTTTAGCATGGCAACTCCAAAAGGTGCCTCATGATGATGAGCCATGGAGTGTATCTCTCTAAAATTGTCCTCAGTAAAAGAGAGATCGCATAAGTAACTATTATGTATGCAATGAAATATACAAGACTTGATGTTGATCAGTCATATTCTGGAGAAGATCTCTGTGAGACAGTGATAAACATCTCAAAGTACTTAACTGACACTAAGGATGTCATCATGACACATGATGGGTCTGAATTAAACTAGAAGACTAAACAGACTCAAGTTTTCAGACTGACCAAGACGACAGCAAAATCCACTTTATGGTAAGTCGTTACCTTAAAAGGTGGTGCAGTAAATTGGAAAGGTTTCAAACACCAAAAGTTGCTGGGTTAGTGACAAAGACAAAGTATATAACTGTAAGTGAAGCTGCAAGTTGATGTTTCGGATGAAAAGTTCATTACAGAACTAGGAATAGTTCCTAAGTCTCATCTTGAATCTAAACATGTGTTGCGGCACTTTGATTAAAAAAAAATCATTGAAAGAGGAGAGTGTAGACTCTCAAGACAACATTGCAGATCCATTTACTAAAGCTTTAACACAACAACAGTTTGATCGTCACTTAGAGAAGATGGGTATGAGATACCATGGCGATTGGCTTTAGTGCAAGTGGGAGATTGATAGTAGTGTGCATACAAGCCAATCATGTATGATGATAAAGCACGTACTTTGTAAACAATCTTATTTATTTATTAATAAAATATTCATTTATTAAAGGCATTTAATTATCTACATGTTGCTGTTTTTATAATATGTAAATAACCCATAGTTTTAAGCAAAGCATTTAGAATCATGATGATGATCATGCTAATGAGATCTAAATTCTTAGAAAGTTTTAAAACTAAAATAGTTCCCAATCGTGGGATTACTAAAAAGGGGATTAGTAAATCCGGATAGATTGGTACATATGTTGCTTGCTCATTGGATGAGGATGATTGATCTCATGATCATTTGTGTGGAGACACTAAAGCAAGTATGTAGGTGCTTATTGGAGAATAAGTTCACTGAACGTGATTCGCTATGGAATACCTAATGGAGTTTTACTCGCATGTCAATAGAAATTCCTAATGTGATAGTAGTACAAGTGATCCTTGGACTTGAGATCATCATAGTATCTTGTATGTAACAAATTATACTTTGACTTATTCCTTAAGACCTTTTAAGGCATATATAGGGTATGTTTGGGTATAATGAGTTACATATGGAGATAATGAATGATCAATAAAGAATCTACCACCTCTAGTAAAAGAGGAGATATGTCCTATGTGATTCGTTAAATGACAACCCAGGAATCCTTGGCCAAGGTGAAATGAAATTAGAAAGGAGTTTTTAATTTGCATTATTTGGAGTTGTGCATTTTCTAATCGAAATACATATAATTAAATAAAATAAGACTTGACAGTAAATCCATGTCTTATATTTAATTGGGACATTGTATGGTGGAAGGATTGAATTGTATGGTAACTATTAACTCACAGGTTCTTTTATGATTAATGTTGAAATCTATATTATCTGGAAAGTCGTTGATCACTAGGGAGGCTTATCCCTATTGTAGAATAAATATTATTTATTTAAATAGATTATTAGTTTAATTTATTTATTTAAATAAGATTAAAATTATTTTAATTGATTTATTCACAACCGGTTTAATATGGAGAACCTAAAGGGTCACACCATAAAAGGAAGAATAATTATTTAAGAAGGTAATGGCATAATCGTAATAATGCATTAAGTATAATTAATTTAATCTATGGTGATAGAATAAATTAAATAGCTTAATGTTTATTATTTAATATTTTGGAAATATTAAATATAAATTAATAAGAGGAGTCTTATTAATATTATTACAATTATTATTATTTTAATTTCTAAAGGAGTTTAGTAATTAATTTAATATTTAGTACTCTCATTTATTCCTAATAAGTTAGGAGACAAATTAATTAAATGAATTTAATTAATTATTCCCATGTGGTGGGAAGCCTAAATTAATTAAAGGAGTTTAATTAATTAAAAGAAATCCCATGTCTAATAGGATTAGAAGGGTTGACCAATGTCTATATAAGAGAAGTCTTATAATAGATATTAGATGATGCAATTCCAATTGTTGGAGAGTACTCCTTTTCTATAGAGGATAGAACACTAAGCCAAACACCCTCCTTCTTGATAATTTCTCTTCCTTGGTGGATCACCTCTAGAGGCCAAACACTTGGGTGGCTAACGTTGATCAAAGAAAGGAATCTAACCCGGAAATTCAAGGAGATCACGAAGAACAAGGAGTTGAACTAGTACCTGTGGAAGCTTCGTTCTACAAGGGTATGATTCCATAACTTCTTATTTATCGTTTTAAATTAATAATTTGCATAAAGGATGATCCGGGTAATGGTTTTGTAGAAATGTTTTTTAAACTCTGATATACCATGCTTCCGCTAATTTTTGCAATTTGATTGCGTCACGATTTCGTACAAACCCAACAGTTACTAGCCTTTGCATGCCATAAAGATTTTAAACTATTTCAAATGGATGTCAAATCTTCCTTTTTAAATGTTATTATTGAGGAGGAAGTATATGTTAAACAACCTCCTGGTTTTGAAGACACTAATTGTCCTGATTATGTGTATAAACTGCATAAAGCTTTACATGGTTTAAAACAGGCCCCCAGAGCGTGATATGAATGATTAAGTAAATTCTTGTTAGAAGATGGATTTAAAAGGGGTACCGTCGATACTACCTTATTCACTAAATATAAAAATGATGATATCCTTATTTTACAGATCTATATTGATGATATCATTTTTGGTTCTACTAACATTTCTATGTGCAATGATTTCTCTGAAAGCATGAGTAAAGAATTTGAAATGAGCATGATGGGAGAATTAAATTTCTTCCTAGGATTGCAAATCAATCAAGGAGAAAAAGGTATTCATATCTCTCATCTAACTATTACAAAGAAATGATTAAGAAATTTGGATTAGAATCTATAAAACCTCTTAACACTCCTACGTCAACCACCGATAAATTAACTGCTGATGAAAATGAAAAAAGTGTTGACACAAAGAAGTATAGAGAAATGATTGGTAGTCTTCAATATATCACAGCCAGTAGACCTGATATTATGTTCAGTGTCTGTAAATGTGCTAGATTTCAATCAAACCCCAAGATTCACATTTGGTTGTAGTAAAAAGAATATTCTGTTACCTCAAGGGAACTACATATATAGGCTTATGGTATCCTAAAGGTCAACCATTTGATCTTGTTTGTTTCTCAGACTCTGACTATGTCGGTCATCATGTTAATCGAAAAAGTACAAGTGGCACGTGTCAGTTTTTGGGTGGATGTTTAGTTTCTTGGTTCTCTAAGAAACAAAACTCAGTGTCCATCTCAACCACCGAAGCAGAATATATAGATGTTGCACGATGTTGTGCACATATATTATGGATGAAACATACATTGGCTGATTACAATAAAAAGTTTAACTGTGTCTCAATCCTATGTAATAATACAAGTGCAATAAATCTAAGTAAAAATAATGTATTACATGCTAGATCAAAACATAAAGATGTCAGACATCATTTTTTACGCGATCATGTAAACAGTGGCATTATCAAGTTAGAACATATCGACACAAAATTAAACATTACAGATATATTTACTAAACCTTTAAGTTCTAAAAGATTTTGCAAACTACGTCTGGATTTAGGTATGTTAGATATCTCACCATAATTATTATTACATTTAAAATAATTTTTTTTACCATTATCACTTATAATTAGTTAATACTTTTATTTATGGGAAAAAAAAAATTTAAAGTACAGTATCAATATACATTTTAAATTTCTCTTTCTATTAATATATTTATATAATTATATAATATATAAATATTTCCATATTTTATAGTTAAAATTATTAATATATATATATAGTTTACATAAGTATCTCTTTACATTTTAAAATTCTCTTCATATTTTATAATTAATTATCATATTTCTACATTTATACTATATATGTATATATATATATATATATATATATATATATATATATATATCTTGTTAATATTTTTTCTATCTAAAACAATTTTTGTTAATATTTTTTATATATTATTTTAGCATATTAATACAAATATTTCAATTATCAGTATAATTATATTATTATATATATTTTTAAATTAATATTTTTATCTCTCTTTATCTCATAAAGATTAATTATTTATATACTTAATAATCAAATTTTATTTTTAAATATACTTTTTATTCTTATATATTATATATATATTTATATAAATATATCAAGAATAAATCTGGACTGTTGATCTAAGAAACTAATATAACGGTCAAAAAGATGTTCAATCCGCGGCTACTCGTTTGGACTAATCAGGAGCCCCCTTCATCAAACACACGGATCAAGCCAGACAACCGTCAGATCATCAATAGAAAGCACAAGCTGATCTCAACCGTTCGATCAAGACTGATCGATCAGTTCAAACATTTAATGTAAAACCCCAACTTTTATGAATAAAGATTTAATTTTCTTTATATGTTATTTTGAAATAGTAAGGTGTTGATTTGATATAATGCTTTAGTTATGGGTAAAATGTGCAAATTTTGCAAAGTAAGCAAGTGGTCATAAAATATTCATTGCGTCAGGGAATATTCGTTTGGTCGGAGAATATTCTTTTTGTCAAAGAATATTCGTACGACGGCGCAATCATTTGTGGGCCCCATAACAGAAAATTATCGGATGAAGAAAACGACAAGAATAAGTTTTCTATAAATAACAGCTAAACTTTTACCGTTAAAACTGTTGAAATATCTGGTGATAAAAGAACAGTAATACGCGTGGTTGCACAGTAGCACACGATATTGTACAGTATATTTGATTATTGATGCTTACGTGAGAAACCACTCGGTTTTATTCAATTATTGTCACAGTATCATCTACACAATATTTTATATTATTAAATCAATAAATGAGATGACACCGTTATTCATATTATTATGTGCATTATTGACAATGTCTAAAAAAATTTGTCGAAGAAAAGGGTTAGGTCATCTAATTGCGCGCCAATAAGGAGAAGTCTTTTTCGGAAAGCCCCCTCTTTCTTGAGAATGATCTGGTTGTTAATATTGCAAGTTATAATATTAATGATGAATAATTGTTGATCAAAAATGTGTTTATTGAAGCCAATTGATTTGAGATAAATAGAGGAAATTTGTATGAAGTATTTGATGTAAGTTTGGCTTATTACATGGACCCCCACTTACCTATTTTTCAAAATCGTTGGTCGAAAGTTATCTCAGCTTTGTTTTATTACTTATATATATATATATATATATATATATATATATATATATAATAGAATATATTATATTTTTTTATTTGCATAGAGCATAGTGTTTGCATAGTACTGCATAGTGCGGTATAGTGCTGCATAGTGTAGCATAGTAAAATTAAAAATTTTCAGAATTCGTCCGTGAAAATCGTTCGTGAATCCTTTACTGTGCACCCGTGATTTTTTAATTCAAATAGCACCCTGCCATTCTCCTATAAATAGGATGCTTAGTTTAGAAATGAAAATCACACCAGAATCAAAGAATTCTTCTTCTATAATATTGAGCGTATTTCTTTTGAGTTTAAGGAAGCTTTGAGTGTAGAAAACAGTATAAGTTTTCTTCAAGAATATCCCCGCCATACCAGTCAGAAATACTCTCCTTTTAAAGTAAGGGATATTATTTTCTCGTAAATGATGTTACTTTCTTTCAATAGTCATAAAGAATATTTTTTTTTCATATTCCATAGTATGAAAGCGATAATATTTCATTTCATATACCTAAATTAAAACTTACTACGGAAAGTATTGCTTCTATAATTTCTGAAATAATCAAAAATTCTTCGAATTTTGCGTTTCATCATCATTTCATTGGAATGTTGGTATGAATTTTATTATAAAAATTTTACCTTTTTATGTCGGGATTACTATTCACGTATACGGCATTATTCACAGAAAAATTTAATTTTCTTTTAATTGTCCAAGTTGTCTGTTATGGTTACTATCTTTGATTGTATCCATATTTTGAACTTCATTCTTGAATTTTGCTCCACAATTGAGTATTATGGAGTATTCTTGAACTTGGATAAACTAAATTACGAATCCCTAATCTTTGTCCTTTATCTCACTGGATTCATTATTTATATTGTTTTTCATCATCCTCAGTCCTAAATGGTGATATGACTGAATATCTTTGGCCTGTAGAGTAAAGATGAATGATTACCTGATGAATATCTTTAGCCCGTAGTGCAAAGATGGACAAGTGTTGAGATGAACATGATCAACTGATGACACAAATGAATATCTTTGGCTCATAGTGCAAAGATAAATATTTGATTCAAGATGTATATTGATTGATGTTACAGGGATAAAATATCGATGATGGACTTTTAAATCATAGAAGATAGTAGACTTCATTCTCTACTTAACTCTTCTAATGAATTGTTATTTTCGCTGCAAATATTGATCTAAAACTTGTTGTCCATAATATTTTATCTGATTTATTGAAGGCTAACGATAATTTAATTTTCATTATCTTAGTCATAATATTCTTTACTGGGCTAGTGGAGCTCACCCTTTTCATCTATTGTCCTCTTCAGGGAATGAGAATGTTGCGGGAACTAGTCGGGGAACAGTGTGATGGTCAGAGTAGAGCAGTAGTAGTCCTCACTATTTTTGTAAAATAGTGTGATAATAATTGTAATTATTGAGGACTGAATTTGAGTGTTTATATTTCGTATTATATACGATTTGTATTGAAACTCACAGTTGTATGGTCGTAGTTCTCATGACCTTTTGTTATAAAAGATTTGTATTTGGAATTCTGTACCATGTATATGGCGACTCAGAATGGGTTGGTATTGAACCTATTTTGGGAGCGTCACAATTGGTATCAGAGCTTATCGGGGAATAGAACTAGGAGGGGAGAGACGAGTAAATCCTTCACTAGTTTATCCTACCTAAGCTTATCTGGTATTTAATTAGTAAATCGGAGCATAGGGTTAATATGTGATATATTAATTTATTTAATTAACCTTTGTTTTGTGGCAGTATTTGAGAATGGCAGCTGAAAATTTAAGCAATGGAGTGAATGAGACCGTTGAGACACCTTTAATCACCAACCAGGAGAACGTGCAACAGGAAGGCAATACCACTGATCTTGACAATGAATGACGGGATGTTTAGAAGCTTTTTGCAGTTCATGCAAAACCAGACGAGGGAGACTCGTGTTCATAATACAGGTGGAAATAATAACAACTCGCAGCTTGTCACTGCCAAGCAGTTCAAAGAGTTGGGACCACCAGAGTTTCAGGGAAAGCCAAATCCAATCAAGGCAGAGACGTGGGTTAAGCAAATTACCAAGATATTTGATGTCTTAGGATGCACGGAGGAACAAAAGGTTCCATTCGCCACGTTTATGTTCCACGGAGAGGCAGATTACTGGTGGGAATCTGTGAAGCGTACCCAGTTTGCCGCACTCAAGATGTCTTGGGAGGAGTTCCAGAAACTGTTCAATGACAAGTACTTTCCAGAAAGTATTCGTCATATGAAGGAGGTAGAGTTTATCAAACTGGAACAAAACAACATGACTGTGTCCCAGTACGAGGCTAAGTTCGCGGAGTTATCCCGGTTAACATCTCATTTGGTGGATAATGAGGAACGTATGACGCGGATGTTTCTGAGAGGTTTGAAACCCGAAATTCTTCAGTACCTCATTTCTCACAAACTTTGTTTGTATTCAGATGTGGTGAACAGGGCCCAATTATTAGAATGGAATAATGATTATGTTCAACTAAGGGACAACAACCAAGGTCGTACCGGTGGCAGCAGTCATCAAAACAATGACAACCAGCGGGGAGGAAAGTATTATGACAGAAGCGGTAACCACTCTGGTGGTAATCGTGGCCATGATAATAAAAGAAGTGAGTCGGGGGGGAGATTTAAAGAAGAGAAGATACAACAATGAGAACGTGAAAACGTCGACAGCAGCACCAGCATCAACTGTTTCTAGGGGAGGAGAACGACCACCGACCATATGCTATAAATACGGGCAAGAGGGACACATCAGCCCTAACTGTACACATCAATCCAAGGTGTGCTATAACTGTGGAAAGGAAGGTCACATTGCTCGAGTGTGTCTTGTAGCGAAACCAAGTCCAGCGGGGATGGTAACTCCAAAGGCCGTCCCGGACAAGTCAAAGTCGGTGGTTCCTGGAAGAGCGTTTGTCGTGACTACCCAAACAACGAGGAACCCGAACGAGGCGATCATGGGTAAGCTAATCATAAACTCTTGCGAAGTTTACACCTTATTAGACACCGGTGCTACCCATTCTTTTATTTCACCTGCTTGTGCTCAACGTTTGAACTTGACTCCTAAGAAATTAGACTTTGACTTTTCTGTTAAAACTCCATTGGGTGAAATCTTCGTTACATCCACGGTTTACAAATCTTGCTTGATACAAATTGGTACCCTTACCCTACCTATTGATCTTATATCTTTGAAAATACTTGCATTCGATGTGATTTTAGGAATTGACTGGTTAACCACTTATCATGTCAAAATTGATTATTTTCGTAGGGTTGTTAGTTTTCATATTCCTAACCAACCTGTTGTGCGAATTCAAACAACCAAACCCCTAAAATCAATTAATGTCATTTCAAGTCATAAAGCTATTCATTTATTGAAAAACGGATGTCAAGCTTTCTTAGCCCATGTCACTGATCTAAACCAGAATACGTCAGGTTTGAATGATATTTCTGTTGTTAATGAGTTTCCTGATGTATTTCCTGAAGAACTTCCTGGTCTACCCCCAGAACGTGAAGTTGAATTTTTTATTGACCTTGAACCCGGTACAAAACCCATTTCTAAAATCCCATATCGAATGGCTCCTATTGAACTTCAGGAGTTAAAGGTCCAACTACAGGAGTTGTTAGACATTGATTTCATTCGTCCTAGTACATCTCCTTGGGGTGCTCCTGTTTTATTCGTAAAGAAGAAAGACGGGAGTATGCGACTTTGTATTGCCTATCGGGAGTTGAACCATGTCACCATCAAGAATAGGTATCCGCTACCTAGTATTGATGACCTGTTCGACCAGATGTAAGGTGCACAATTCTTTTCAAAGATTGATCTTCGTTCTGGATATCATCAGTTAAAGATTAAAACTGAGGATATTCCAAAGACTTCCTTCAAAACTCGGTACGGGCATTATGAATTCTTAGTTATGTCTTTTGGATTGACTAATGCTCCTGCTGCTTTTATGGATATGATGAACCGTGTATTCAAGGAATATTTAGTTCAGTTCGTGGTTGTCTTTATTGATGACATCCTCATCTATTTCAAAAGCCGTGAAGATTATGAGCACCACTTGAAGCTGGTACTTCAAAGTCTTCGTGAAAACAAGTTATATGCCAAGTTGAAGAAATGCGAGTTCTAGCTTGAGGAGGTAGCATTCCTTGGGCACGTGGTATCAAAACGTGGAGTATTTGTTGACCCGGCGATGATTGAAGCAATACAAAGTTGGGAGCAACCTAAGTCGGTGACCGAAGTACGTAGCTTTATGGGCTTAGCTGGTTATTATCGAAGATTCGTGGAAGAATTTTCTCGAATTACTACTCCATTAACTCAGCTGACTCGAAAAAATACAAAATTTATATGGAACGAGGAATGCAAGAAGAGCTTCCAAGAGCTCAAGAGGAGACTCATTTTGGTACCTGTTCTGACAATACCATTTGATTCGGATGGATTTGTCATCTACAGCGATGCTTCGGGCAAAGGGTTAGGATGTGTTCTCATGCAACATGGGAAAGTCATAGCCTATGCCTCACGGCAACACAAAGAATATGAGAGGAATTATCCTACTTATGATCTAGAGTTGGTAGCAGTCATTTTCGCGTTGAAGATCTGGAGACACTACCTGTATGGAGAGAAAGTGGAGATTTATACGGATTATAAGAGCCTTAAATATTTCTTCACTCAAAAGGAACTCAACATGCGACAAAGACATTGGCTTGAGCTGTTGAAAGATTACGACCATACCATCCAATACC
This sequence comes from Panax stipuleanatus, assembly GCA_020205555.1. Lineage (NCBI taxonomy): Eukaryota > Viridiplantae > Streptophyta > Magnoliopsida > Apiales > Araliaceae > Panax > Panax stipuleanatus. The sequence goes on from CM035120.1 coordinate 94,548,263, forward strand.
ATCCTTGAAAAGCGAACGTAGTAGCTGACGCGTTGAGTAGAAGATCATATGCGGAAACGAGTGAGATGATGTCAAGTATACATGTAGAACCAGCTTTAATTGATAAAGTTAAAATTGCTCAAGCTACAGACCCGGAGATGATGAAGATGAAGAAGAAAGTATAAGAAGGTGCTATTCCAGAAACAAGAATCGATGAAGAAGGAATACTTCGAGTCAACTCCAGACTTTATGTTTGATAAGTGGTCTTTATGACCACTTATTCGGATAGTAACCAGCTTGTTCTGTTGCTGAAACTCAAGTACTTTTGTGCTTTTCACGTGTTTTTCCTTTGTTTTGTAGATTTTATGTTTAGGAACTCTCTCGGTGCTTTTGAGGCCAAAACGATGCAAAGAATGCTAAAAGGATTGATGGCTTGACAATGGAAAGAAGGCAAGCGACCAAATGGGAAGGAAATGCAATCCGGACATCGCTTGGGGGGTTTATGATCATTTCATGTTCTTGGATTGGAGCTTAGTTCATATTGTAGAACGTCTTCTAAGCTTTCTGGAACATCTTGAATCATCCTAATCGGAGTTCAGAGGCGAGAGTTATGCCCTGTATACCAATGGACGTCAAACTTCACGGTTTTGGGTGTTCATTGCACAGCTGTCACTTGGAGCTCAATTTCAGTCTTCATCCATCCATTATTTCTCAATGCTCAAAGAATAAAAGTTGTAGATCTCTTTGATAGCTTCGATTTGACAGGTGGCAAGCCTCGTAACTCCTCCAGGATCAAACGTTATGGCCGTTTTACCAGAGGACTCTGCAGCAGAAAAGTGTTGGTGCCAGGGCGCGGACTCTAAGGCATTTTTGGGCACAGCCGCGCCAATCTTCAGCTGTGCCAGACTTCACTTTTCAATTGCACGGGACTTGGCTTTTGATTGGGATATAAGGAGGCTCGTTTGGGGCAAGAAAGAGCATAAAATATTGGCCTTAAGCCTAGCCCTAGCTTGTTCTTCCATTTCCTTTACATTTTCTTGTATAGATTAGGAGTAGATTAAGTCTAGATTAGGGTTTAGTTTAGTTAGTTAGTTTCTAGGGTTAGATTAGGTTTGAAGATTGAAGCAAGGGATTAGCATCAAAGATCCAAACTTGGAGAAAGACCAAAGAATTGCATTTCTCTATCTCTCAACTCTCTTCGCTATTACATTGTATATTTGGATGATGTCTATGAACCTTGTGGATAATATATTTGGGTTGTCTATGCCTTAAATCTATTTTGAGGTTCCAATGGAACCTAATGAGTAGTTAATGTTGATTTCTCTTCCATATTGGTTCATATTTATTGTTATGTGATTGTCTACTACGATATATGCTTTCATTGCTTAATTGAGTCATGACCAATTACTGTGATAACCCACATGGGATTGAAAGACGAAGTGTGGGTTTAGATCTAATCGTAGTAGCGGGCGATTGTATGTTCACATGGCGTTGGATGTATGATTTGTGCTTAGGATAGACATATACCGAAGCGCCGCTCGTAGTCAATAGAGGACTTGACCTTAAACCCTAATTATTTGTAAATCACATAGACATATAGTGGTTTAGGTAATGTGGGTGTTCACGTGCGTTCTATCATCTGTGGATTGCACGTGATATGGATTAGGTGCATCGAAAGATGGCCTTCTCTCACTTTCGTGTTCTCGGCTAACAACATTGCGATTAATTTGACCTAATTGGGAGTGTGTCGATTTAGACAAATCATTAGGGGAAATATGGAATCTCTTATCTTCATTATCTGATTCTACCTTAGGATTATTTATTGCATGTTTTAATTCTTTGCCTAGTTAACTTAGTTTTAATTCCTTCTCTTTACCACCCGTTTAAATAAGACTGAAATGATTATGTGCTAGTGCTTTGGCGACCTTTTATCCATTAATTCCTCGTGGGAACGATATCTTTACTCACTCTTTATTACTTGTTGACCGCGTATACTTGCGCGTAAATTGTGTCATCTAATCGGACCAACAAGTTTTTGGCGCCGTTGCCGGGAAATTATTTGGATAACTGTTTTCCAACATTAGTTTAAATCAAATTAGTCTTACTTTAAACATTTTATTTTTGTTTTTGTTTAATTTTCTTCTCATATTCTCTTTTCAGGTACAATGGACTTAAATTTCTATCCATGGAACTGTACAAGACAAGAGCAACCAAGGGAAGCAAGCACTGATGGACTCAACCCAATTGCCACACTCTCAACACAATTAGAGGAGCTCTCGAGAAAGCTGGAAACTGTTTCAGTCCAACAGAGTCGAGAGCCAGTGACTTCATATGACTATGGTGCTGGAGCTTATATGAGCCATCAAGAGCCTATCAGTTATGGACAGGAGCAGTATGGGGGTGGCTATTCCTACACCGAACCTTATCCCACTTATCAGCCAGATTGGGGGTATCACCCAAGCCCTTCAGCAAACTACTATCAAGACCAACACTGGGATCCAAGTCCCGCATATGCCCCAGAATGCACCTTCCAGACTCCAGTTTTCTAGCCTCAACACAATTTTGAGGGTGACACAGAAAATGCAAGCTTGGAGGATGGAGGTGACATATCACTGAAGGACATCTTGATTGAGCAACAGAAGTCAGTCAAGAATATCCAGAACTGGGCAGAGCAAATTAGTAGGGCCTTGATGATAAAGGATGAGCAAGGGCAGACCCATACTGTGAGCTATCAAGAACAATATGAGCCAAGTCCAAATTATGCACCCGAACCCCCATATCAATCCCCATGTTTACGAGGAGAACAGTCTCCAATGGAATTCATGTATAGGAGCTTAGAAGGCCAAGAGGAGAGGCTTAGGAGCCAAGAGCAATCAAGCCAGAACTTCCAGAATCAGATGGCCCTAATCCACAACACTCCTACCAATGAGCATCAGTACATGGAGCCTGAGGCTAAAACAAAAAAGGAAGGATTGGAAATTATGTGGGGGAATTCCATAACATCGACAGAGGAGACCTTGATTGAGCAAGAGCAATCGATTGAGGATCTTCAGATTTGGGAAGAGCAGATTAGCACGGCATTAAGGAAAGACGAGGTATTTGAACAAGAGACAACAATGCATGATCCTGTACCTCCAATGACTAAAGCTGTAAGTTATGATCCCCAGACTACGTGGTGCGATGACATGGGTGCAGAAACTGATAGAGAATTTGAAGTGCAATTGCAACTGGACGAGCCGAAGGTAATGGAACAAGAGGAGATAATTGGGGATGTGGAACAGTATGAACCAATAGTGATAATCCCCCAAGAGCCTTCTCCGTCGATGTTTGAGACTCCAGTCAAGTTTGCACATCCTTGCCCCCTTGGTAGCCACATTACAGATACGGATCTCGATGACATGAGAGAGTCCGTGAGCTTCAAACCATAGTGGTCAGAAGAGAAGAGAATAGAAGAAGAGTCCGTTGTGTGGTCTATACCTCCATGCCCCGATCGTTTCACCTACACAACAGAACCCTTTCCTAGCTCCCCAACCTTTAGGACGGGGAATTCTTTTACTTATCCAATGCTAGGTAGTTTAAATTTGCATCCGCTCCTACTGGGAAGCCGTCAAAGTCACACAGTTATTCTGATGGGTGGAGGGGTTCTCCAGTATCGTTGGGGAGTTGGGTAGCAGTGGGCAAACACAGTCGAGCTAGAGGACTATAAATCAAGCGCTCGATAGGAGGCACCCCATCATTTCTCTTTCTCCCTCCTTGTTTAATTCTCCATTTCCTGCTTTCTATCATACTTCCCTCCCCCTAGTTTAATTCTTATTAGTTTAGTATTTAGTTTAAAATTTTTGAATGCTCGTAGATTAGGAGTTCCATGCCTACATTTTTGAACTTAGGCATTAGTGCATATCTTTTTGGGACCATGAAGCTTATGGCACATATTTTGATACACTTGCACATTGCGTATACGCCTTTAGAGAATTTTTGGGAATATAAATGCATATATCTTTTCATGTTCATTCTCTTGATGTAAATAGATAATATACTTTTGATAGTGTATGAGGGCTTAATAAAGGTTATATGTCTTTCTCACGATTAATGCATGCTGCAAGAAGCCAAACTAAAGGGCCAACCAAGTGCATAGGAAAAATTTTGCAGAAACAAAAATCTGGCAGCCCGCGCGACCGCGCCTAATTCAAGGCATTACCACGCGCGGCCGCGCCACATGCAGACTGGGCCTGACTTGGGAAAAATCTTGCAGATTTTGGGGGGCACCAATTCATATCAATTATCACCAGCCCCCAAGCCTCAGTCCCTATAATCCCAAACCCTCAGTTCCTTAATGCAATCCCCCATCTCTTCCTTAATGCAATCCCCCCCACACTAAAAGCCTTAGTTTTTAAAACCTCCTACCTCCTCAATCCAAAGTACCAATTCCCATCCACCTCAGCCTCTCAACCTGATCAATTGAGACATTGAGTGTTGAATCTCTAGCAGAGCAAGATTGATATTGAGTTAGGTTGGTTCATTGAGTACAGTGCTGAGCGGGGTTTATTTTGTCAGAGCAGAAAGAGAGACGGGGGAAACTTCTGAGAGGGCGCCAATTCATTTCATGCAGCATTAGAAGCCGAATAGGGGAGTTCCTTTCTTTTTACCTTTACCTTCAATGAGGACATTGAACATTTTAAGTTTGGGGGTATTGGTTTTGTTTTTGCATGTAGTTAGTTCATTTCATGTTGTGTCAGTTCATTTAGTGCATGTTGTTTTTGCATGTAGTTAGTTCATTTCATGTTGTGTCAGTTCATTTAGTGCATGTATTTGTCAAAATTTTAAAATTTTTGCATTCTATTTTGCATTCTGTGTTAGGACATTCTGCATGAATCCAGTTTGTAGTTGGTTAGTTATGTATGTTGCCTATAAAGAAACTGAAATCACTTGATTGTTGAACTGATTTGAGACTTAAGCCTGATTTCATGGTCATATATGTAAATCCTTACTTGTCAGATACTGTGTAACCAGTAAGCATGATAGAGTAAACACCATGATATGCTAAGTTTAAATGTTTACATACTTGTCTTCTGGTGGAAAAACTATGTTTTAATAAAAGAGTTTCAGTTCGCATATAATAATAACTAGACTGTTAAAAGCTTGAGTTTGGGGGAAACAGGGGACATGCATGATTTATGCGGGGAGATGGAGCGTAAAACGCACTCCCTTGCAGAAAAAGAAAAAGAAAAAAGAAAACAAAAGAAAAGATTAAGAAAAAGAAAAAAATAGAATAAACACTTTGGCTACGTCGAGTTCTGTGGCCTTTGATATTCGAGCAAGTAAGCCCTAGGGGTGTCTCTACACCCAGCGCCCTAAGGCCGTCTGGTCTGGGAGTCGTTGGTCGAAAGCTCGCTACATGGATATCATTGAAGAGCCTAAGAGAACTAGGCATTGCACAGCCGATAGTGTACACGGGAAAGTGCGAATACGCCCTCGTGAACCCCCGGTTGACTCTTAACTCTAGTAATACATGGTTTTAGTTAGAACTTATATGATTTACTGGTTTTCTTAAGTTAAAGCTTGTTTTTCCCATAAGAAGCATAGTATGTGAGTTATTTATCTGAATGCATATCTAATGGTTGCTAGGCACACAACGCACAATACATCAGTGCTGACAGTTTTGGATTTGCAGAATATGCCTTATTGTCTTGTTTTAGGTAGCTTATTTGTTCGACTATCTCATGGTTTTCTGAGGCATTGCTTTGAAAGTTCAATGCTGGCTGGGAACTTGGATTCGCATTCATGATAGCGTAGGTTGCATACATTGTAGATACTGCATTGCATCTTTTGTTTAGTTTTGTTTTGGTTGCTTGAGGGCAAGCAACGTTTAAGTTTGGGGGTATTTGATAAGTGGTCTTTATGACCACTTATTCGGATAATAACCATCTTGTTCTGTTGCTGAAACTCAAGTACTTTTGTGCTTTTCACGTGTTTTTCCTTTGTTTTGTAGATTTTATGTTTAGGAACTCTCTCGGTGCTTTTGAGGCCAAAACGATGCAAAGAATGCTAAAAGGATTGATGGCTTGACAATGGAAAGAAGGCAAGCGACCAAATGGGAAAGAAATGCAATTCGGACATCGCTGGGGGGGTTTATGTTCATTTCATGTTCTTGGATTGGAGCTTAGTTCATATTGTAGAGCGTCTTCTAATCTTTCCGGAACATCTTGAATCATCCCAATCGGAGTTCGGAGGCGAGAGTTATGCCCCGTATACCAATGGACGTCAAACTTCACAGTTTTGGGTGTTCATTGCACAGCTGTCACTTGGAGCTCAATTTCAGCCTTCATCCATCTATTATTTCTCAATGCTCAAAGAATGAAAGTTGTAGAGCTCTTTGATAGCTTCGATTTGACAGGAGGCAGGCCTCGTTACTCCTCCCGGATCAAAAGTTATGGCCGTTTTACCAAAGGACTCTGCAACAGAAAAGTGTTAGCGCGGGCGCGCGGACTCTAAGGCATTTTTGGGAGCGGTCGCGCCAATCTTCAGCTATGCCAGACTTCACTTTTCAATTGCACGGGACTTGGCTTTTGATTGGGATATAAGGGGGCTCGTTTGGGGCAAGAAAGAGCATAAAATATTGGCCTTAAGCCTAGCCCTAGCTTGTTCTTCCATTTCCTTTACATTTTCTTGTATAGATTAGGAGTAGATTAAGTCTAGATTAGGGTTTAGTTTAGTTAGTTAGTTTCTAGGGTTAGATTAGGTTTGAAGATTGAAGCAAGGGATTAGCATCAAAGATCCAAACTTGGAGAAAGACCAAAGAATTGCATTTCTCTATCTCTCAACTCTCTTCGCTATTATATTGTATATTTAGATGATGTCTATGAACCTTGTGGATAATATATTTGGGTTGTCTATGCCTTAAATCTATTTTGAGGTTCCAATGGAACCTAATGAGTAGTTAATATTGATTTCTCTTCCATATTGGTTCATATTTATTGTTATGTGATTGTCTACTACGATATATGTTTTCATTGCTTAATTGAGTCATAACCAATTACTGTGATAACCCACATGGGATTGAAAGACGAAGTGTGGGTTTAGATCTAATCGTAGTAGCGGGCGATTGTATGTTCACATGGCGTTGGATGTATGATTTGTGCTTAGGATAGACATATACCGAAGCGCCGCTCGTAGTCAATAGAGGACTTGACCTTAAACCCTAATTATTTGTAAATCACATAGACATATAGTGGTTTAGGTAATGTGGGTGTTCACGTGCGTTCTATCATCTGTGGATTGCACGTGATATGGATTAGGTGCATCGAAAGATGGCCTTCTCTCACTTTCGTGTTCTCGGCTAATAACATTGCGATTAATTTGACCTAATTGGGAGTGTGTCGATTTAGACGAATCATTAGGGGAAATTGGGATCTCTTATCTTCATTATCTGATTCTACCTTAGGATTATTTATTGCATGTTTTAATTCCTTGCCTAGTTAACTTAGTTTTAATTCCTTCTCTTTACCACCCGTTTAAATAAGACTGAAATGATTATGTGCTAGTGCTTTGGCGACCTTTTATCCATTAATTCCTCGTGGGAACGATATCTTTACTCACTCTTTATTACTTGTTGACCGCGTATATTTGCGCGTAAATTGTGTCATCTAATCGGACCAACAGTGTTGCTAACGATCCTGATTTGAAGTATAAAATCATGATGGAGGCACACAACACACAATTTTCAATCCATCCTGGGAGTACCAAAATGTATCGTGATCTTCGACATACATTTTGGTGGAGTAATATAAAGAGAAAGATCACGGAGTTTATCTCGAGGTGTTTAACGTGTCAAGGTGGAGCATCAAGTGCCAAAGGGTCCATTGCAACCACTTGAGATTCCAAAATGGAAGTGGGAACACATTACCATGGATTTCGTTACGGGTCTTCCCAAGGTTTCTCAAGGCATAGATGCGATTTGGGTTATTGTTGATAGATTAACCAAGTCTTCTCATTTCTTGCTTATACGAGAGACTTATTCACTGGAACGTCTTGCTCGTATGTACATAAATGAGATTATGAGATTGCATGGCATGCCAGTATCCATAGTTTTGGATCGTGGCCCAAGATTCACTTCACGATTTTGGGTCAGTTTGCAGAAAGCTATGGGCACCGATTTACGATTCAGTTCGGCATATCATCCTCAAACGGACTGGCAATTGGAAAGGACTATTCAAACTCTTGAAGATCTATTGAGACTCTGTGTTCTAGACTTCAAAGGGAGTTGGGATAAGTACCTACCATTGGTGGAATTCTCTTACAACAACAGTTATCAGGCAAGTATAGGCATGGCTCCATTCGAGGCGTTGTATGGATGAAAGTGTCGTTCTCTAGTATGCTGGGATGAGGTGGCTGAAGCAACATTGTTAGGACCGGAGTTAGTACATATGACTACGGAAAAGATCCAAATAATCCGACAACGTATACAAACGGCGCAGGATCAACAAAAGAGTTATGCGGATCTTCATCGAAAGGACGTGGAATTTAATGTTGGGGACCGTGTGTTATTATGTGTTGCTCCATGGAAGGTAGTTACAAGATTCGGGAAGAGAGGAAAGCTCAATCAACGATTTATTGGTCCATTTGAGATTCTTGACCGAGTAGGAAATGTGGCCTATAGACTCGCTTTACCTCCAAGCATGTCTCGTGTTCATAACGTTTTTCACATATCCGTGTTACGTAAATATGTGAAAGATCCAAACCAAATTATTGAGTTAGAACCAGACGAGATAGCCGACGATTTAACGTATGAGGAGGTTACTGTCAAAATCTTGGATAAGAAGGAACATGTCCTACGCTCGAAGATTATACCTCAAGTTAAAGTTTTGTTGAGGAACCATGATATCGAGGAAATAACCTGGGAGTTAGAATCGAAAATGAAAGCGAGGTATCCTCACCTTTTCGACATACCAGGTACGTACGTCAATTTCGAGGACAAAATTTCATAAGGAGGGGAGGTTGTAAGACCCCAACTTTTATGAATAAAGATTTAATTTTCTTTATATGTTATTTTGAAATAGTAAGGTGTTGATTTGATATAATGCTTTAATTATGGGTGAAATGTGCAAATTTTGCAAAGTAAGCAAGTGATCATAAAATATTCATTGTGTCAGGAATATTCGTTTGGTCAGGAAATATTCTTTTTGGCGGGAAATATTCGTACGACGGCGCAATCATTTGTGGGCCCCATAACAGGAAATTATCAGATGAAGAAAACGACAAGAATAAGTTTTCTATAAATAACGACAAAACTTTTACCGTTAAAACTATTGAAATACCCGGTGATAAAAGAACAGTAATACGCGTGGTTACACAGTAGCACACGGTATTGTACAGTATCTTTGATTATTGATGCTTATGTGAGAAGCCACTCAGTTTTATTCAATTATTGTCACAGTATCATCTGCACAATATTTTATATTATTAAATCAATAAATGAGACGACACCGTTATTCATATTATTATTTGCATTATTGACAATGTCTCAAAAGTTCTGTCGAGAAAAGGGGTTAGGTCATCTAATTGCGCGTCAATAAGGAAAAGTCCTTATCAGAAAGCCCCCATTTTTCTGGGAATGATCTGGTTGTTAATATTGCAAGTTATAATATTAATGATGAATAATTGTTGATCAAAAATGTGTTTATTGAAGCCAAGTGATTTAAGATAAATAGAGGGATTTTTTTATGAAGTATTTGTTGTAAGTTTGGCTTATTACATAGACCCCCACTTACCCATTTTTCAAAATCGTCGGTAGAAAGTTATCTCAGTTTTATTTTATTACTTATATATATATTAAATGTGTGTGTGTGTTTACGTATGTGTGTGGGTGTGTGTGAATATATATATATATATATATATATATATATAATATATTATATTTTATTGTTTGCATAGTACTGCATAGTATTTGTATAGTGCTGCATAGTAAAATCAAAATTTTTCAGAATTCGTCCGTGAAAATCGTCCGTGAATCCTTTACTGTGCACCCGTGATTTTTTTAATTCAAATAGTACCCTGTCATTCTCCTATAAATAGGATGCTTAGTTTAGAAATAAAAATTACACCAGAATCAGAGAATTCTTCTTCTATAATATTGATCATATTTCTTTTGAGTTTAAAGAAGCTTTGAGTGTAGAAAACAGTATAAATTTTTTTCAAGAATATTCCCGCCATACCAGTCAGAAATACTCTCCTTTTAAGGTAAGGGATATTATTTTCTCGTAAATGATGTTACTTTCTTTCAATATTCATAAAGAATATTATTTTCTTTCATATTCCATATTATGAAAGCGATAATATTTCATTTCATATACCCAAATTAAAACTTACTACAGTAAGTATTGCTTCTATAATTTCTGAAATGATCAGAAATTCTTCGAATTTTGCGTTTAATCTAGTATCATTTCATTGGAATGTTGGTATGAATTTTATTATGAAATTTTTACCTTTTCATGTCGGGGTTACTATTCACGTATACGACACTATTCACGTATACGGCACTATTCACAGAAAAATTAAATTTTCTTTAATTGTCCAAGTTGTCTGTTATGGTTCCTATCTTTGATTGTATCCATGTTTTGAACTTCATTTTTGAATTTTGCTTCACAATTGATTATTATAGAGTATTCTTGAACTTGGATAAACTAAATTACGAATCCCTAATCTTTATCCTTTATCTCACTGGATTCATTATTTATATTGTTTTTCATCATCCTCAGTCCTAAATGGTGATATGACTGAATATCTTTGGTCTGTAGAGCAAAGATGAATGATTACCTGATGAATATCTTTGGCCCGTAGTGCAAAGATGAATATTTGATTCAAGATGTATATTGATTGATGTTACAGGGATAAAATATCGATGATTGACTTTTAAATCATAGAAGATAGTAGACTTCATTCTCTACTTAACTCTTCTAATGAATTGTTATTTTCGCTGCAAATATTGATCTAAAACTTGTTGTCCATAATATTTTATCTGATTTATTGAAGGCTAACGATAATTTAATTTTCATTATCTTAGTCATAATATTCTTTACTGGGCTAGTGGAGCTCACCCTTTTCATTTATTGTCCTCTTCAGGGAATGAGAATGTTGCGGGAACTAGTCGCAGAACAGTGTGATGGTCAGAGTAGAGCAGTAGTAGTCCTTACTATTTTTGTAAAATAGTGTGATAATAATTATAATTATTAAGGATTGAATTTGAGTGTTTATATTTCGTATTATATATGATTTGTATTGAAACTCACAGTTGTATGGTCGTAGTTCTCACGACCTTTTGTTATAAAAGATTTGTATTTGGAATTCTGTACCATGTATTTGGCGACTCAGAATGGGTTGGTATTGAACCTATTTTGGGGGCGTCACATTTAAAATCACTGGTTCAATCCTGATCGTCCATCAATTCTGAGATTAACTATCACTCATTCGATCAACCTAATTAACCTAAATATAAATAATCATTTTTTTATTCATTTTCTCACTTCTCTCTCTCTCTTCTGCCGATTCTTTCTCTTCTCCATTTTTCTCTCCCTCTCTCTCACAAACCCTAATCAAGTTTCATCAAAAATATCTAATTTCCAGTTCAAATTAGAAAAATATGAACCGATCAATCGGTTCCACACCATCTATTTAGTCTATCTACCGATCGATCTTCCTTTTTCTTTCAAATCTTTTACTGTTAGATTTTTCGTTTCTTAAATTTGATAAACACAGATCTTCTTCTTCGATTTTCAAACCCTAATTCTTCTGGTAAGTCCTCTTTGTTACAGTTTTTGATCCAATGCATCTGAAATTTTTATTATATATATATATATATATATATATATATAAATTTCAGAATATATATATATATATATATATATACATACTAATTTCTCTCTTACAAAATTTCTTTCCTTGATAGTCGTTCACCCGATTTTTATGTCACAGATTTTTTATTTTTATTTTGTCAATAGATTTCCAAAATTCGTATCTCAGATCTTCGTTTTTCATTTCTATTTTTTTGTTTAATATGTCAATAGCTTTCCAAAATCAGTGTCTCAGATCTTCGTGTACATTTTTTTATTTTCCAAAATCAGTATCTATTTGTTATTTTAAAAAAAAAAAAAATTGTTTACAAAATTTCTTTCTTAGGGTTTAGTTCTTTCTCTAAAAATTTTGTCTTTTACAAAACTTAAATCTCGGAGTTTGTTTTTTTCCTCTAAATTGTTTTTAACTTTCTATATTTGAAAACCCCTAAATTTTTTTTATCTTTGAAAAACCCTAATATATTTTACTGACTAAAATCGTATTTTTTTTACTTGCAAGCATCTTCATACACTATAAACAAATTGACATTTGGCAACAATTTTTCGGGCAACAACTTATAAAGTTGTTGCCAAAAATGCATGTTTAGCAACAAAATTTGTCATTCATTGCAGTTTGTGAAAGTCTTTCATTTTTCGTAACTAAATTCATAGGTGATTGCAAATTTTCGTTGTCAATGTGTTAGTGGGAAAAAATTAATTTCCTACTTATTTAATTTTTTGTTGCCAATGTAATTTTTTCTTATCGTGGGCAACAAAAAAAAATTTGTTGCTATATTTTGTAGCCTAATATGGGTCACATTCATTGCCAATAATTTTTTTTCGTTGCATATTTTGTACAATTTTTTACAACGACTAGTAAATTATTGTCCAAAATTAAGATAAACCCAATAAGCACATTTTGCCTTCTTCTTCTTTTTTTCCCAAAACGCATATTTTAAAATTATAATTTATTTGGACGCAAATTTATATAGTCAAGTATTTCACTCCCCCCGTCTCAAAATAAAGACTCAGTTTTAATTTTTTTTTATCAGATTTATAATTTTTGAAATTAAAATTGAGCACATATAGATATATTTTCTAATTTACAAAAATTAGAGTTTATAGTAAATTATGTGTAATTTATAATGATCATATTCGCTCACTTATATTTTTGAAATAAAAGTAATTAATTTCTAAAATAATTTATATGAATTTTTTTTTGTAACTCGTTTTTTTACATATATACGTTTTGACAAGGGTCAAGCAAGAAATTGAAATTGTCGCCGAAATCGCCCTAAAAATTGATCAAACCGTACCAATTAAGCTACAACAATAGTTTTGACATAAACATTTCCTCTTCTATTAATCTACTTTACAAAGCACAAATGATTTTGGAAAAAAAAATTCCCGCTCAAGCTATGGTTTCATTCAGATCGTCCAAAATTTTGGATAAATTTAACCTTTCAAATCTAATCTAATCTAATCAGCATCTGCCTCTCTCACTATTCTTTCTTCTCTTTCTTCTTTTCAACCCTAACCCATTCACTCTTCAGTGCCGAAGTCACGGGTCATCATTAATATTAACTCTTCCTGACACAAGTTATCTCCATTTATCTATCCTCTTCAATGTTTAACCGAAGCGTTACATACTTGTACTTGTCATCCTCTGATAACCTATTCAAATATTTAACAACAATTTCATCAATCCAAAATCTGAGAAAAAAGAAATAAAGAGGAAAAGAAACTCTTGCATCTTCTCACGCCCAAACAACCTTCCTTATAGCTCTCAAAGAACTTTAGCAATTGTCTGATCCTTTGATCAAAATGATCCAGAGAATACGAAGAAGTGAATCGATCGATCTACACTTTACGAAAAATCGGAGTAAGTTTGGATTTTATCCATTTTACATATTTTTATCGGATATTAATATTGTGCATGAGGTGTTTGATAGAATGTCACACCTACTGTTTTGTGTTCCAATTTTTCAGAATTAGGCTTTCAGTACCACCCCGAATGGCTTTATCTATGAGCATGATGAAGAGTCTCGTTGATATTTGAAGGATATCATGGGAAATTCTTCACCGCAATAGCATTCGATTATTGATAGTGTGAGAAAGTATTATTGGATAAAAACGAATACAATATGGGGCAACCACAAACAAGTTGAATTTAGAGAAAATCTTAAATTCATTGTTATTGTCCAATCTCCAAATTAACAGATAAGTGCTCCCTTTATCTTTGTCTCTCAATAAGTTTATGTATGTACATACATAGTTGTAGAATCAAATTATTTCTTTTGGAAATTGAGTTTTGAGTAGTAGTTTCAAATTTCACTGATTCTATTTGGTAGCTATTAGTAGTGCCAATTTAGTAAATTCAAGTACATATGATACACTTTACATGTAATTCAATCTGCAGGTAACTCAACAAAGTTTCAAATTTCAGTTATTAAGTGGTTATGGCAACACTAACACATCAGTGGTTGTCGATTTGCTACTTATACTTATCGGTGGATATGGCAGGCAGTTAGAAAGGCTATATTTCAACATTTTAGGACAATCTGTTTGCCTGTAAGGGCTCTCTTATTGCTCAGTGCTATGTATTTCAACCCAGTTTCGTATTTCAATCCTATATATTTGTCATATTAACTGTTCCACTGTTCAGCTTTTTCCATAACTAGCACATAACAAAATTTCAGTTTATGTAACATAATCTCAAAAGAGATGTTGCCCCTAGTATTTTTATTTTGCGATTTTGTCTGAATATGACAAATGGATTATGCAGGACAATATATACGGCCTCCTCAATAAGATTATAGAAGCAAAGAGGCAATGCATCCAAGAAGGACATCATCATCCAACCAATGAGCAAATTGCAGCTCGTGCTGGAGTTACAGTTGATAAGTTAGAAAGATTGCTATATTCTACTAGAACACCTCTTTCAATGCAACATCCTGTGTGGACAGACCAAAATATTACTTTTCAGGTAACCTTCTTGTGACCATAGTGACTGTGACGCCCCCAAATTCCAGGACCGTCACGGGGTCTCTCGAATTCGGTTCATCACGTGCTCATGGTAATACATCACAATAATAATAACTAAATATCACACAATCACAGCGGAAAATCTATTCTAGAATAATTTACAATGATTTATCATAATTATTCCCCCAAGTCTCACAACCTACAGTACTTAATAGATTACATAATAATATCAATTAACGATTTATTACATAATCTAACTTAAGCTTAAACATAATTAAATCCAGTCTTACTACATCATCTTAATATAACATTAAAATATTTAAAAACATAAAAGAGACAAGCTAGTTGGTAGCCTTGCCCTTGCCCTTATCAACGCCCGAAGGTTCACCATGCTCTGCCTTAACTGAAATGTTTTAGGGAAAGCAAGAATGAGCACAAATTGCTCAGCAAGTAATATACAATAAGGGTTTGTAATATAATTCTCAATTCTTAAAAAGGGTATAGCAAGGTTTGATAATTCAAGGATAACAAGAATATCAACAGTTTTCAATAACAGTCGCTAAGGACAGAATAATATCAATCTGATTCAATAACAAATCAATTCAAGATAACTGAATACTGAGCAGTCGCTAAGGACTATGAACTTCTACTAGAATTAACAGTAATAAACTGAAAATCCAACAAAAACAGGTACAACAGGTGATCAGCCTAAAGCACCATCGTTATGCATAACAATCAATCATACTCAAGTGTGCACGTCGGTCCTCCGACAATTATATATTCCCTTCAAAGAAGGTTGTTCTTCTCAGTCAAATACAAGATCCTGCACCAATTAATTAGTTTGGGTTACTTTCCAATAATATAAGTCCAGCCGAATCAAATGGCATAGACACTTTCACAATATTCAAGAACAATACTAAGTTCAACAGGAATAATAGCTTTAATGAAATAAGAGTTCAAGTATGCTAATTCAATTCAACCGATTAAGTAGGAAACTAGTTCGCAATATACAAGGATAGAATACTTGCACAGTAAAAGAGTGTAAGTTAGGAAACTTGCACAATCATAGATTTCCTTGCATAAAGTAAATGCGTCGGTTAGGATACTTGCACTTTAAAAGAGTGTAAGTAAGAGAACTTGCCTTTAGCGTAGTTTATCCACGAAAAGCAAATCAACACTTTCGAATTCCTATCGTAATACAGTTACGTATATATATAATATTCATTAGTCATATAATTAAACTTCACATTTTATCTTCGAATATACGATCAACACATAAGCTAGGCTTTACCTAGCTACACAGTTATATAGAATATAATTTCTATCATTAACGTTCCTCCTTTAGAGTTTAAACACATTCTCATATCTTATAAGATCGCAATCAATACTAAATACATTTCATTTTAACAAGTTACGGCATCCCCTTAAGTTAACCGTCAAAATCGGGATCAAGTAACATCCTATAATATCACGTAGCATGTATTCATATTTAAAGGATACTTTCATGCTTGTATAACTTTTTCAAATCCAATCATACATGGTATAGGTTCTTAAGTTAATACTTAAAGCCATTCAAGGACACGAACTCATATGGTCTAACATGCTCGCTTTTTAAACACATAAGATTTTCATATAACTTGTATTAGGCATGCTCATGAGTACTCGTATCGCATATATGTAGCTAGCATTGTTATTATCTTGAAAACATGCTTCGTTTATGCTAAACTTTAATCACGGCAACTAATCATGGTATATATACATGCATGACACATGAATGAGTCTAAGAGTACTATCACATGTGTCCAAATTATCAGATTCTAACTCTCGTCATAACATACTAAAGTTTACGTTCAAAGCTTATACTTTGTTAGTTTAGTTCATTAATAAGGTCTATCATGTCCATGCTTCCTTATGAAACCTATATATATAAGTTAACATGCTTTTCATGCATTTCAAGGCCCTATAAACATGCTCGAAAAGTCAGAATGTATACATGGTCTTTACATGTCAATATCAACCTTCAAAACTTGTATTTTTGTTAGATATGTTCAATAGTGAGGTCTAACATGCTCTTGTCATACTACGATCCATATATACATAAGTTAATATGTCTTTTATGCATATCTACCTCATACCGACATGCCTTGAAAAATCAGAATATTAACATGTTTCATATATGTTAACGTTGGTTTAGGAAACTTTAAGTTCGTTTCCAAACTATATGTCGTTTGGTTAATCATGCATGCTAATATACTAAAACATGCTTACATTGCCTCATTAGGTTTATATATATGTATTAATCATGCTTTCATGCTTGTTTAAACAAAAATCAAACAATTAGTACATAACAGTTTTGTTGCAGAATGCAGAAAACTGCACACAGAGGCCGGCGCTGCGGCGCGGCAACAGCAGCCACAATCTGGCGCTGCGGCGTGGGGACAGTTTCTGCAGTTCACACTGCAGCCGAAACCGACCAAAAACCTCCCATTTCATCGATTTCAACATACCTATATGCCATTACACTAACGTTTTTAACTTACTAACACATATATATGCTTATATAACAGTCAATCGCATTTATCAATTCTCAAATTCATGAACCCTAACTAATTTCACACGAATTTGATGCTTTACAAAAATTACAGAGCAACAATGGAAATGAAAGTCAAGAAAGCTATATAGTGGTTCCATCAGGTATGTATGTTCATATAACAACAATATAAGGGTCCTACAAACCAATTATGAACCAATTTGGCATAATCAAGAATTTGAAGAAAACTTCAGAAACAGAAAACGAAAATGAAGAACAAAGGAAGAGGGATTATACCTCTGTAAATGATTGAGCTTGCAGCTATTCAATTCTTACAAATCTAGACTGATATTATATATGCTCTCAATTTATCAAACTCAAGCAAACTCTCAGCAAGATGAAATGTGAAGGAGAGATGCTTCATTTATAGTAAAAATCAAAACACAGTCCATGCTTCTGACTCTCAAAATAAACTAATGTATGTTTGATTTGCATGCTAGATAAGAAGAAGTTGGTAGATAGTTGTTGAAATCCATCATCATGCCCACACCCCATTGTATGATTGCTATGAAGGCTTGCTGAGTTTTAAGGTTATAGGGGAGTAGGATAGCTTGAGTATATCACGTGAAAGAGATAGTGGCTCTCCCAGCAAAACAAACTCAGCCTTCTAGCAACATACCACACTTGATTCATTATACACATGTATTAAATACTTAGGCTATCTACACATATATATATATATATCTTTAATTGAAATGTTACACTATAATTCACATAATGTAGTAAGTGTGGCTTGTACACATATAATCCAGGTATATTTTTATCATACTGGTATAATTTTCTCGAATATAATCACATCACACTGTATCCTTTATTATTAAGTTCTACTAATCAACAATTGTTTATCATATATTTATGATGTACTATTTTAATGAATGTTTACATACATATTGTCACATAGGCATAAACATGTAGCTTATATATTTCAATCAATATAATTGTTAATCTCCATAACAATTTAATTAACCCTTATATGATTAATTATCACTTTAATATAAATCTTATTATATTTATAAACACGTTGCTCATTATTATTATGTTTCTTGCAATAATAATAATCACATATTATTAATCAATCACCATTAATATATTATAACAATTATTCTACGATGACAATTAATTAATATTCTACGATTAACAATTAATATAGATTAATTGTTCGCTTAAATTAATATAATCATTCTTATATTACGTCACTGTGCCACACAAGGCAATCAACGAGTTTATCGCAAACTCCACCAATTTCTCAATTATTATAATTATTCAATTTTATATAATTGAATTAATTCATCTCATAACACAAAATCATTTATATTCAAATAAATTCTCGTTTCCATTAATATATTTATTTAATAATATATGAAAATTCACGGTTATTACAGTGACTGCCTAGTAAGAACTTAAAATTAATATGTTAATAGAAAATAATGAAGAAAATGTCCTAGGGACATTACACAAGGTTCAATTTAAGTGTCGTAGTCATGCCACATGTTCACATCAAGAATTAGTTGGAAACCGATCCTTGATATCAAATGTATCATTGTTAACTTTCTCATAACAATTTCTATTTCTCATAACTTGGGTCAAGCCGTGTTAATTAAAATGTCCTCTGTAGAGTCAGGAAGCTAATGTTAACAACATTACCAACAAGACGTGCACAAATTAATTGGGAGGAATTCAAGACTAGATTATTTGGGTAAAATAGTGAATAACTTTTTCTAGCATATTCTTTTTTGTTATCTGATAAACTCAATGCCATTTGGGGTTGTTTTGGAGCATAGTACATGAACATTAAAAATATAAATAAGAAATATCATTGAACTGGTATGGACACTTATGCAGATACCCGTGCTTTTTGGTCACCTGTGTTACTAATTAAATTATTAAATTATAAATATACATCTAATATACAGTGGCATTCACAAGGGCAATGGCTAAACTACTTGTTGTGGAGCCTGTTAGCTATTGTTATAATTGTTTGTATTTCTGCTTCTATGATATTAGCATTGTCTGCCTTATGGATTAACCATGGTTATTTAATTATGGAATTTGTGCAGAGCTAGATCATCGCTACAAATCATAGTAATCTACTTCTTGTTTTAATGAGGTCGGGTGATGTCAAAGATATTAGGCAAGTGTTTGCCATCTTACTTAAATCTCACTTAAAAGTTTGGGAAGTTCATCAAGAGGGTAGTCGTCTCCGACAGAGGAGAGAATGACGGTTCAAAGTTATACGTGAAAAGAATTAGCGAGCAGGTGGTGTAGCTTCTATATTTTTGCGTTTCCTTCTGCTCACGTCATAATTTTTGAACCTCTCTCTCTCTCTCTGGGTTCGCTTCTAAGTTTCTTTAAGGGCCTCATGTATTGTGGTTATTTATTAGGACTTCATGTTTTTTTGGTTGCAGGTAGTGTCAGGAACAATTATTAAGACAAGTACAGGAGACAGAACTTTATAACTCTATAATTCAGAACAAGTTGGCAGACAATCCATAATTCATATGGTTGGTTCAATGTAGCACCGACCCATGGACAGAAAGAGCCGAAAACAATTCCTGATCAGCTTGTTGACGTTCAAAACTTCTGGCATATTTAAAAAATTGAATACTTTGCTTAGAATGTTAAACTTGATAAATCAGTGATGTTAAGTAGAATGGATTATGCTTTTTGGATTCTAATTTTTCTATTGTGGTTAAATATGATGAAAAGTGAAAATTTAGTTATTCTATTGTTAGTGTTTTTTATCATTATTGTCTTTATCGTGTTTCAGTCCAAATATATGTTGGGTACTTAATGCAAAGTTAGGTTAGGCACATATTATAGATTTTAATTTTAATTTTACTTAAATAAATTTTGGTGTTTGGTTTGTAAATTTGAACATCAATCAAATTTCTAAGTTAGTAATGTAATGTATGCAATTTTTATTTATTTATTTTTAATTTTGATTTTTTATACACTAATTGAATTGTAGGTAATTATTCAATGTTTTAGATACTTATACAAGTTTGGTCAAATATTGTTTTTAATTTTTTAGATACTTATTGAAATATTTGATGTAAAGATAATTATAAAAAACACATAACATTGTTTTTAATGTAATTATTGAATTTTTTAGATAGTGGGTATTATTTAGATAATTATTAAAAAACCATGGAATATTGTTTTTAATTTTTTTAGATAATTATTGATTTTATAGGTTCATTAATATTGTATTTATATCATTATGTATTTATTTATTTATTAATCATATATATGTATTTATTTGTTCTAATTCAGATATATGAAATAATTATCAAATACATATCATGTAAGAGTTGGTATTTTGAACTCCTACAATAATACTTATAGTTTCATTAATATTGTATTATCTATCATTATTTATTTATTAATCACATAGATGTATTTCCTTGTTCTAATTCAAAAATATCAAATAATTATCAAACACATATCAAGTAGGAGTTGGTATTTTGAATTCCTACACTAATACTTATAGTTTCATTAATATTGTATTATCTATCATTATTTATTAATCAATCACATAGATGTATTTCTAGTTCTAATTCAGAGATATGAAATAATTATCAAAAACATATCATGTAGGAGTTGGTATTTCGAATCCCTATAATGATGCTTATAGTTTTATTAATATTGTATTATATATCATTATTTATTAATCACGTATATGCATTTACTTGTTCTAATTTAGAGATATGAAATAATTATCAAACATGATATCATGTAGGAGTTGGTATTTTGAATTCCTACACTGATACTTATAGTTTCATTAATATTAATAATGCATATTATATATATATATATATATACTATTTGCTAATCACATAGATGTATTTTCTTATTTTAGTCCAAACATACGGAATAACAAAATTTAATAAAAAATATCATTAATTATTGTTTTTATTTTATACATTCACTCATAATTTCATTTATTATTGATTTAATCATTATACAATTATTCATAAAATCTATAAATAATTATATTTTTTTAATAAAAAAAGATCCAATTACGAATTTTGCGAATATTAAAATGAGAATGTATACCCCTAAAAATAGTAAATTATATTAGTCTAATAGATTTGTAAATAAAAACTATGATGACAAACTTTAGTATGTGGTGTCATTTTGTACAATTATCATTACCAAGAAAATGAGAATATTCTAGCTATGGAAAATTGAAAAAAAAATCAATGATAATATAGTTATTACCGAAAGAAATATTATTCACAATTTTTTTTTGCTTTCGTAAAATTGAGACGATAGAAAAATAATTGTCGCTGCCATTTTTACGATAAAATTTTAGAATGAAAAATATTATCTATGAATGAATTATTATTCACTATATAACATTATTGAGTTTTTTTGCAAGAGATAAATCTATCACTATTTTGTAGAAAATAAATTTCTTAAAATTATTGTGAAAAATATTTATACTAAAATATTACTCATCCGTTCTAATTTTTTTTTATTGAATTTATTCTTTGTTAATTTATGACATCCTAAATTTTAAATTATAAATGCAAATTTATATGTTTATCTTAATAACAATTTTATTTGTAATCGGGTGTTGGTGGTTTGATTTGCTAAATTTAAAACAATTTTTTTTTGGTGAATTGCCTCCCACAATTTCATTCCCGCTCACTGTCTCACCCAATTTTTCTCTTAAAGTAGTAACCTAGCACCCCAAATTTCACTCAAGCCTAGACTAAGGTAGTTTTTCTCTCCCTCTTCTATAATCACGGTCCCTCTGCTACAGCTTCTTCCCATCAGATTCTCGATTCTTATCTATTTGTAAGTATTCTAAATCTATTCTCAAATTTGGATTATTAGGACGTTTAACATACTTTTTCGTTATGAATATTCTTTGTATGTATAGAAGTGCTCAACTAGAATTTGTTTGGCTTGTATTTGAAGATTGATGGTTTTAATGGGCTTTTATGGTAGTAGTTTTATGCAATTTCATTTGTTTAAGCAATTTCTATTTGATTGGGGGTTCATGTATACATACTCCATTAGGATGGATATAAACTGTAATGCATTCAGGGTGTTTGAGGAAATGCAACTAAGTGAAAGGTTCCATTTTTCATTGTCTTTATTCTTCAAGGTTCTTTGTAAAATTTGATCTTTGATAGGTTCGTTTTGTTGCTTTGCTATATTTGGTCATGAGTTATTTGATATCTTTTAGGATCTGGAGCATTTCTTTCTAAAGGACTTCTTATTTTTCTACTAAAAAAGATAAATTGACTGCCGTATAATGCTGACCCAAAATAAGAAACATGAGGTTCCTCCGACGGGGACTACTATAAGACATTTCATTTACACACACACACGTGTTTACATCTATGTATACATATTTCTTGAAGTAAATCCAATTGTATGTGTCCAACATTAGGAAACAATATCACGTCGGCATGTCCAACTCATTGTCAATCGTTGTGTCCATATCCGTTTTTTACAGATCAAAAAACACATCTAGCAGGGCCCAACGTGACTTGGACTTCCATGTAATAAAGCTAATGTCTCTAATGATCATGCTGATGGAAGCTGATTAGTAAGACAAAAAAATTATTCTCACACTATAAAGTTGTTTGAGGTTTTAACATGCAGGGACTCGTTTACTAAAGCAATAAATTTTACATCTGTTCACAATATAGGAAAATCAGTAAAATTCAGTTATCTCAAATCTATTGTTGTTGTCATTACAGATGAAGGCTTTTTTTAAATATTTGATTGCTCAAGCAAGTAACTAAAGAGTTTTCTTCTTTCCCTTGGAAGATTCTTGAATCTATCTGAACTCAAGGTATTCCATATGATATACCTTCAAAAATTACAAACTCCCAATATCTAGCTAATTGATTGTTTTTAGTGTGCGATGATTCAACATTCCATAATATGGACAATGTCAAGTTGCTATTTCTTTGTTGCTAGTGATTTTGGTATTCATGTGTTATGCCTACAACAATAGTATATCACTAAACTTGCAAGGTTCAATAAATTTTCAATACATATTATATCTATTAATTGACTAAATAAAGTAATATCTCGAAAGCATAAGCTATAACTAATTATATAACTTCATTTAAAACCATTTTTATTGCTGAAAGATTATTGAACGTTGTTGGGTGAATTTGAATGAACATAAGCTCAATAAGAAGAAGGGAAGTATGATTTACTGCTTTTGAATACAATATGTGAAAGCAAGTACAAAAGGGATAATACACTATTTAGTCACTGCACTAGGGCCCGATTTTCATTGTGGTTACCGAATTTTTTTTTTTGTTACAATCGCATAACTGTACTCTCAAAAATTACAAAATGGTAATTACTTTTAATTTCTGTCCAAAAAACGGACGGAAATCGTGAGTGTGCAACTCACGCGATTTTTTTTGCTGATGTGTACAATGTTTTTGCCATGTGTGTATCATGTGCCAAGCACATGACAATTGTACCTGCAAAAGCCTCCAAGGTGACTCAGGCCAGCGAATGGGATCCGCAACCTGGACAGACAATATAGTTCCCATGAACCAACTTATCCGTGATGAATCCTCGATTTCAAAGGGCATCTTGAACCTCATTCCAGAGCACCAACGGATTTGCATTGCTGATTTTACTAGTGAGGCTTTCACACAAAACTCTGGAGTTCCTGCTCGAGGGTAGTAAACAACCTCGAAGGGCTGTCCATTGGCTGCAAGGGTTGCAGCTTCAATCACTATTTCAGCTCTCACTCTTCCCTTGCCCATCAAATTTCCACAACCACTTGAACTTCCGCCGTTTCCACTTGCTAATTTGTTCTCATCATCCCTCAGAAATGCTGAAAAACCTCCATACGGTGCAACACAATTCCCACCAGCCGGATTCCATCCAAAAATTGATTCAGGAACACCTCTAATTCCCCTCTTTGCTCTGTGTACCCCAACACAAAGGTCCCCATTTTCAGCCCTCAAGAACACAATTGAATCCCTAGCAACGAGCTTTCTGTGATTTACAAACGTACCTCCGACAAAACAGACCAGCGATGAGCAACAAGGACCAAGCAATCAATGACACTACAACAAAGATTCCAGCCCAAAAGCCCTCCCAACAAAAATCAGATCAATTAATGGAAAGACCAAAACAGCCTAACACTTCGTCCTTAAAAACCAAAGAGTAATATTAGCAGTCTTCGCCGACATAGATCGGCATCACCTACCGAAGCACTCCATGGAATCTGGCAAGGTTGAGCCTAAACCCGCCTTAATTATCAGAAACTCCAACAATAACAACCTATATCACAGCAGAAACAAATCAATTTCCGACTATTAATACCAGTTATTATACCGGAAACATAAAATCAAAATGAACGAAATCAAAATAAACACCCAAATTGATTAAATGGAAAGGAAAGCAATAAATTTGCAAGAAATCAGCCCAGGACACCCAAATCTGTACATGACAAAGATAAGCAATATAAAAACATGAAACCCAGATTGGACAAACACTCTCTTCGGAAGGAAAGAACCACAGAATCTATCTTCCTAAACCCAAAAGATCAGCTGAATCCCGTGACGACCGAGACTAGAGACGTTTGAGTGGTACTCCAATTTGCCGTCGTCCTCTTCCTTTTCCTCATCCTCTCCATCGCCCTCCTCCAATCGGAAATCACCTCCCGCCTCTCTCCTTCCGAATCGATCTCTTTTTCGGCGTCGCCTCCGGCATCTTCTTCTTCCAGTACTACGTTTCCTCCTCATCTACTTCGCTCCAGATCTCCGATCTCTGAATTCGTGAATTTGTTGATTTGATTTCTTTGATTTGTATTATGCAGGGACAATTGTTTTTCAAATGATTAGTTTGGATTCAGATGATTAACTTTAATTATTTTTTATTTTTTTAATTATTTTAATAATGACATTATATTGTAATAGTATATTATTATTATTATTTTAATAATAATGATTATTATAATTATTAATGACAGTATATTATATTGTAATAGTATATTATTATTTTGAAATTATTTTTTTATTTTTTTAATTATTATAATTATTTTACTAATGACAGTATATTGTATATTATTATTTTGAAATTATTTTTTTATTTTTTTAATTATTATAATTATTTTACTAATGACAGTATATTGTATATTATTATTATTAATATACTGTCATTATTCTTTTATGTAATAAAAGCAGTGTATATTATTATTATATATATTAAATTTATTATTTTTATTATTTTGAAATTATTATTATTATTATTTTTACAAATGTATTTAAATAAAATTAATAAATTTATATTATTATTTAAGAATTATTATTATTATTATTTAAAAATTATTATTGTCATTATTTAAAAATTATTATTGTTATTATTATTATTATTACTATTATTATTTTGAAATTATTATTATTATTATTTTGAACCAACTAAATCTATTATTAGCATTTCAAAATTCCATGTCAGCATTCCAAATGTTTGAACTAGCAAGTGCCATGGACACATCAGCAATCGAAATCATGTGAGCTGCACACTCACGATTTCCGTCCGTTTTTTGGATGGAAATTAAAAGTAATGACCATTTTATAATTTTTGAGAGTACAGTTATGCGATTGTAATAAAAAAAGTTTTGGTAACGACAATGAAAATCGGACCCTAGTACAGTGACTAAAAAGTGTATTATCCCAAGTACAAAAATATCACTTTCTACTTAGTAATTTTCTTATGCTTTCAAATTATCATGTTTACAGTTGTATGAGCGGACTTCATATATTTTTTTCCCGACTGGCATCACAAAATGGAGATATATATAATAATTATGATTTACGGGGAAGAACAAAATGAACAATCTAATAACTAAATGGAAAGGAGTGCATTTCTAGTGTATGTAATGATGTTTCAAAAGTTAATTATCATTTAGCATTTACTGCTCTTGAGTGATATAACATGTAGCTATATGATTTGACAAAAGCAAAGGTGAACTTCACATATGAAGAATTTAAAAGAAACTGAATTAGGAAATAATTTCACATTGTACCCTTTGAATTGAAAAGGTACATTTACATGGTGGAATTAAAGACATCTTAGTATAGTAGATTAAATATGTCTTATTATCTCTTGAAAAGTTCGAAAAGAAAAGGCAGAAGGAAGAAAATGGGTGTATGCTTGGATTATTTTTTTTTGAAAGAGATTGAAATTTTGTATTGCATATCACTCATAGCGGGTGATTGTATGCTTGGATTATAATTATACTAGTTTATAATAATACTTTTGCACATATAAGCCTTTTAATTTTATTTTCCTTAATAATTACTAGTAAAATTCTTTGCTTTCTGCCCTGCTCCACTCATTCTTGAGGGGAAACAATATGAAAGGTTAACAAGAGGTAAGTTGTTTTCTCCCTTATATATACTCCCTTCTCTTTCCATTGCTAATCTAAACAGTATGCCTCTGTCATATCCCCTTCTCTTTCCCATCCACTACTTCAATCCAAATTTGACAGTTAATTATTGGGTTAAGTGGAGTAGTCACTAAGTATCTAAACAATGTTATACTCAATAAGTACTAAAACTTATGATAAACTGGAGCAAATGATATGACATATTCTACGACAGAATAAATGTAATTGTGTAACTATTCATGAAATGCAGCTTGATTCATTATAAAGAATATGTAGAACTGAGTTAATTGCTTTTGTTGTCAATTGATTCTAGCACAGTTATGGGAGCTTCTAATGTTTTGTGTCTAATATGTAGAGATAAGTATTTGGAATATATCAGTCAAATCAGGACATTGGGGACTATTTTGTTGGAACTGCTATCAGAGGCACTTGGCCACTATTACCCTGCATGCCTTGAGCCTAAACTGACTTTAGGAACAAACAAACACTCTGATGCTGATTTTCTTACAATCCTACTTCAAGACCTAACTGGTGGACTACAAATACTTCATCAAAAGCAGTGGGCCAGTGTTCCTCATGTGCCTGGAACTTTAGTTGTTAATATTGGGGATCTCTTACAAGTAAGTTAAACGGATTAACTTCACAATTAGTTTTTTTGACTGCAGTCAATTGTGACAATTGACTGCATCTAATTTTTTTTGCAATGATGCTTCTTCGAAGATTAAAATTACCTAGTAAATTAAATAAAGGGTCCTAATATTATATTTTGTTCTTTGCTTCCCTTTAAACCTTGGCAGTTAATTGATTTGCTAGTCTTTTGTGACTTTGCATTGTAATATTTAATTTTTGGTTGACTTTTATATTCACGCTTAGTGGCATTCTCAATTATTTTTGGCTTCAGTCTTCTTACCTTTATTTTTAATTTTGTTACAAATGGTCTTGCTTCATTATTTATGCATATTGCCCTTGAAGAATTCATGAGAAGTAATCCTGAACTTGGAGAATTGGGGTTCACCAAGCCTGAGCCATATAGTTATGATCTATTGAATTTTATGTAAATTAGATTATGTGTATGACTATTATGGCTTAGTCCCACTTGGTAAACTCATGTCTCTTTACTAACCATATATTCTACTGAGAGACAGTAAGCTCATCATAACTTGACATCCTCTTAAATGTTATACTCTCCTACTGCTCAAAGCTTAAGCATTCTAATTTATGCATTCTGACATTGTGATATAATTCTTCCACATTAAATTTACCAACCTATTATTTTTGATACTTTGACATGAAAAGATTCTACTTGGTTGATGAATATATGAAAGTATTAACTTACTGCAAATTTCATCATCTCTGTGTTTTTACATTTTAAACATGTTTGACATTATTCCATATTCTGCTCCTTCTTCTAAGAGACCAAGAATGTTGAGTTCAATGCTTGAGCCTAATTTATTGACTGAATCTGCTTAACATAAATATGATGCTATGAAATTTAATTTTCTTCCCAAATTTGCTTGTCAATTTAAAGAAAATAGGGTGGGACTGCCTAGTCACTTTCTCTAGTAGGCATGTCAACCCTGAATTGGTAAGTGAGTTTTATGCTCATGGAATTTTTGAAAGATAGTGTAGGAACACTGCATAGCAAAGCTACCTATGTTCAAGGTCAGAAAATTGTAATAGACTAAACTGTTTTGCTTGAAATTTTGAATCTTGACCCGAGTATACTTGACCTCTCAAAAATTAATCATTATGTCAAACGTGTTGATGACACAGTGATTGATTGTTTGAATTTTAAGTTTAACTTAGCCACTGCATCGAATCAGTTTGTACCTGCATACTTGTTTGATGCACCCGTTAGTATTCCACCTAATTTCTTGCCTACTAAATGTCAATTTTTGCGTAATTTTTTGCCTGCCAGATTTGATAAAAAGGTGCATTTCTTTGACCTTGAAATTATGAAGGGTGTAAACAGTAATATTACCAAGTAGTACTAAGCAATAATAGTTATACAAATAATATAATTTACATAATATTCATCTGGATTGTATATTGAAGCCCTAGAATTGGGTTTCACCAAGCCTAGACCATATATTTATGATCTACTTGCTGATCTAAATGTTACTTATAAGACTGCCACCATACTAATTGATATAATTGAGGAAGCATCTGTACTTAGCCCCAATTATTGGCCAGATTCATTGCCAAGATAATGTATATATAGCACGTGGTTTGCCTCTTTGTAGTTTACTGTGGACCTTTAGTACTTTGGGATGGCCTTGTAGTTGAACTTTGCACAATCTTAATCTTATGCTGGGATAAATATTTGAAAGATTTGAAAATTCTTAAGTGAGTGCGGTTACATTTAGCTTATCATATGCAGAGTGAAGGTCCATATGATAAGATAGTCGCATGAGTTTAACTGTGTTACTAAAAATTTAGTTCAATGACCAATTGTTAATTTAATCTGTCTAGAAATTACATTCGTTCCCTTTTTCAGATATTTAGATGCCACAGTAGAGAATTACTGCATCAACTAATAGATGTTTCTCAGTCAAACTTGGTTAAGAGCGGGCAAATAAGTATAAATGTGATTTGCCTTTATGGTTCCAAAAAGAGATAAAAACGGTAATTTTGCTTCTCATTACCCACTAAAGTTTTAATACTTCACTCAAGCGTTTATTGTTTTCTGCTAGTAAGGAATTCATCTGTGTTCAAACGAAGAAACTAAATTAATTCCTCTAATTTCATATATATTAACGTCTTTCATGATACTCGTTTCTCCCTTTTCTTCATCTTTTGTTATTCATGTGATTACAGCCATACATGAGGAATGTAATTGAATACATGTTGCAAGTCAATAAGGACCCTGATGATGAAGTATCTCTTGAAGATTGAATTTTGGTAATTCTTCCACCTTGTGCACTCATGCTCTGAATGTTGTGAAAGCGAGTAGCAATCATGTTTGTGTGTATTGGATTTAATAGTTCTTTCCATATTTAAGTAGTGATTTGGTATTTCATAGGCAGTTTGTTAAAGGCATCAATTTTGTACATGTATCTCAATAAATCATTTAGATGGTTGATTGTAAAGATGATGTATGATCATGTACTAGATGAATTTATTTAATTAATAATATTTGAATTTTTTGTACTTCTGTCATAATTTGTTATGGGGTCATTGAATCACAATTTATTTTGTTTGTAAAATAATTTCGACATTTGTTTCATAAAAAAGAAAGGCAACATTTATATTATTGTAAATCATAACAACTTTCGTTGTACATATAAAGCAAACGGCAATGTATAGTTTCGTTACTAAATCGACAACTTTCGTTGCTTTCGAAAAATAATTAGCATCGAACATTATTGTTGCTAATTGATCATAATTATTCATAACAATACCAATGACAATGAATAATTTCATTGCAAAATAATATGACCAATATATTTTTCACATTTAGTAACGAACATCGTTGCCAAAAAGTATACAATTAGCAACGAAAATCAGTTAAGGCAACAAGTTTCATACTGTTCAGTAAAGAAAAATATCGTTGGCAAAAGTGTCCCAATTGCAACGAAATTTCATCTTTGTTGACAAAAAAATGTTATTTTCGTTGCCAATTGGAAGGATTTTGCAACAAAAATTGCTTTTCAGTAACAATTTCTTAATAAATTTGCAATAATACATTTCGTTGCTAGATGTTCTATGATTTCACACGAAAATCAATTTTCGTTGCGAAATATTTCACTTTCTGCAATGACCAAAATAATTTCGTTACTAAACAATTAGCAACGTTCATTGTGCAACGGATGGTCCAACGACTGAAAAATCGTTGCAAATGACATTTAGTAACGAAATTTCATATTTTCAGCAATGAAAACTGGTTGTTGCCGAATCACCAATTTTTTTGTAGTGATATATATATATATATCTATATATATATATTTCTAGCTAGTCTGACAATATATTTCAAGTATGCATGAGTTGCTTTGGATGCTGAGTTTGAAAGATTTAAGAAGAGGACACATTTGTGTCCTGCAAACAAGCTTGCAGGTAACTTCTTTTCTCTCTTTCTGTATATAGCAGTACACGTTATACACTGTGAGGGCTTTGAATGAGATTTTTTTGGCTGTTCTGATGGGATTTAAGCAAATGCCAAATCATTGCTTAAATTTTTCTTCTGATTATATCTATCTCTGTATTGGGTTAAACTCTCATTTCTTTCTGAAATAGTATAAGGGTTGCTCTGTTTTTCTGACTGCCCTGGATTATGTGATCAGTATCTGCATTTCTCAGATGAATAAGTATCTGACAAAATTGTGCTATATTTATTAATTGTTCTTTATGTGAAACAGCATGCTCAACTACTATCTTTTTTAAAAAAAATTTATTTTTGACATGAGGCTAAGGGTGTAAACGGATATATACGAATTCGGATACAGTAGTATCTGTATCCGTTTATTTGCGGATATCTTTAAGTCGAATACGGATAATATTCGCTTTTTTTCAAATACGAATAATATTGTTTTTTTTTCAAATACGGATGCGGACGAATACGGATTTTTCGGTTACCATTTATAGTCCTAATTATAACTAAAATAAAAAAATAATGAGTTTTAAAATATAGTTTATTAATGAATGAATGTTAATTTATTTATTTTTAATAAATATTTAAATACAATAATCAATGTTCTTAATTACAATTCAAATAAGTTTTTATCATTTTTGAAATCCTAAATTTCAATTCTACTTATTAATATTTAGATGTCCAATATTGTAGTGTGTATAAATATTTATAATTTATAATTAGATTCAAAAGTTTACATTAAATATTTAATTAACTTTTCTCAAATACTTGATTAAAATTTTAATAATATATTTATGTGAACTTTTATTTATAATTTATCCTCAATACATAGATTACAATTTACATAGTTATAAAAAGTTTATTTTATTTCATTATATTTATGGAAAGTGCTAGTTATAATGTATATATGTGACAACTAGTTAATCTAACTTCATCCAAAATTTACTTTGGACTTGCTTTAAATATTTGGACTTCTAATTTTTAGATAATTGGGCAAATGAAAGTAAAAAATACTCCCTCCACCCGAAAGTTCATAAACGTGAATTAATTATTCAACCCCCTTCTAAATTAATTCTAAATTAATTCGGACTTAACACATTTTAACAATAAAATTATATTGTTCATTGTTCTCGTCTCCCAACATTGCAAGTAAGTTTTGAAAGTAAAAAAACTTATAACAAGCTAATAACTATAGTTTTGTTCTTCTAGTATATAATTTTCTTGGTAAATGATACATTTTAGATATTTTTACTTTATAATAGTAAAAATCTATTAACTATATTTAAATCAATTTATTTCAGTTTATTAATATTAAAATAAAAGTGCTATTTCCTACTTTTAGAAGTGAAATGATATATTTTTAAAATAATTTTGGTATAATAGTGAAAACTAATTATTATATAAGGAATGTCACTTTTAAAAAATTATTTTGCTTATTATATAATATATAAGTTATTTAGATACGAATTTCGGATACGGATCCGAATCCGGATATTCGCTATCCGCCGGATATATTTACGGTCGGATGTTAAACGAATACGAATACGCCTATATCCGTATTCGTATCCGTTTATTTGCGGTTACCTTTAAACCGAATACGCATATATCCATTTTTTTCGAATACGAATAGTATTCGTTTCTTTTCGAATACGGATGCGGACGAATACGAATTTTTCGATTACCATTTACAGCCCTACATGAGGCCACCATAACAAATGTTGAGCTGCTTGGACTAATTTTTTGTGTTGACTATTTGATTTATGAAGTAAATATTAAATTGATTAGACATTCTCTTTTTGCTACACTTGATTATACTCTATAAGGCTCAAATAAGTCATATCTATACTTTATCTGCCCTGTATGTCTATGTCTGATAACTGAGTACCTACCTGTTAACGCCAAGATTCGTCCACGCGCTCCAATCACTAAGCGCGTCCAATCCTGCACAAAAACGGGTATACACCAAAGCTTGACGGCTTGGGCCGCCGGGGGATAGCTCCGGTGTGAGAGTAAGTACAGGCTGACAAGGTTTAACAATGGAGGGATAAATTACTCTATTGCTGGAATAATAAAGTGTTGTGTACCTTATGAGGGTCGAGCCATATATTTATAGGTTCTCACATCCCTGCTTGAATCCACTTCTTCATAGGATTAGGGTTCCCCCGTGTATCCTTTTCATAATAGGATAATACCAAATCTCCCAAGATATAGGAAGTCTAATCAATGCATGATTCCTCCTTTCATAAATAGAATCTCCATATAATTAGGAATGTCCTTCAACATGGACCAACCGGATCCCCCACGGCCCCCCATGGCCCAACCATAGCCTTAACCAAGGCCTGGCCCAACTCGGGTCCTCAAATATTCGGACCCCAACATTGCCCCCCAGTCTTTCATTAAATGGAACATTTGATGGAAGAGTATATAGCCCCTAATCATGCAAACTGTCCATCCATCCGGCTAAGGTTTGTCACCCTTTGTCCAAACCCAACGAGCCCAAAGACTGGTACCTTCCAACCAAGCCCAGCCAATCAAGACCAATCTAATCAATACTGGCCTACCTTACACGGCCCAACAGTTTTTAACCTGTCCATGCAAGGAACCGGTACATCCAAACAACCCCCCTGTCTCCACCCCTTCACCTCCTCACGTGCCTTATCATTAATACACCGTCCTTTGGGATTCGGGTCCAGCCGCCAAAAAGACATTTAAAAACCCCCAAACATCCCAATCATTCCTTTTACCAATCTCAAGACATTGCATCCTCCTTCCCCACTCTCTCTCGCCTGTAAAGACAATCATTTTTCTTCAAAACCTCTGAATCTCCAAAATGTCATCCTCTAACCACTTCTCCGGTCCCGAATCCAACACCCCCGGCCCCATTCCTGCCATTCCGCTCTCGTCCATTCCGGCCCCCATCATGCCCCTTACCACTCAAGCTGCTATCCCTGTGGCCGTCACCACCAACTCCACCACTACAGCAACTACCTCAGCAGAGACCGATACGGAGAAAGCTCAACGCCAATACTCCGACGCCTCCACCTACCCTATTTCCAACACACGCTCGAAATTCCAAGAGGAAGATATGGAGGTCATCCGCCAGTCTTTCCAGATTCCAGCCACCCATTCTCTGAAAGCTCCTTCCCCTACCGAGCGAATGTACCATTCCAACAATGGTTGGGTTGCCGTACCCCTCACCTTACTGGAAAAGGGGATTCGATTTCCCTTGCACGCCTTCATTCTAACCCTTCTGGGGTTCATCGGCATCGGCTTCAGTCAGCTGGTGCCGAACTCCTATATCCATATACTATCCTTTGTTGCCTTCTGCGTGGAAGCCGAAGTGGAACCTTCGGTCGACCTCTTTTTCGCTCTCTTCAAATTGACTGGTTCTCGAGAAGAAGGTTTTAAACAACTGAACAAAATAGCAAACAAGCCGAACGCAAAAATTGCGAGACGCCAACTGATGGACACCCCTTCTAGCAACAAGGGATGGCACTCCGAATGGTTCTTCGTCCGAGGACCCGAAACCAGCCAACTACCAGACTGGGCATCACACAAACGTCCGAACCCCCCATTCGACGACCTTTCTTCTGAGCGAGCCGTAGAAATAGCTAGAGTGATCGAGAAGATGCCGAAGACGGAATGGAGCCACACCATACTCACCAAGCAAGCATGGCTCTATGATCATCAATGTAAGTCCTTGAATCTTTAATCTTTTAAACAGGATACATTTTTTGCTGACTCTTCTTCACCCTTTTTAATAATGCAGTATCCCTTATCAAGCCTACGTCCTCCGAACGCCGGGATTTGGATCTATACCTTTCTGGTCATCGTCCCACCCAATCTGCCGAGGCCGCAACAACCCTGATTCCAACAGCCGAAGTCTTTATCGACGCCACCCTTACTGCCGAAATTCCTTCCTCAGCCATACCAAACAACGCACCCATTCCCGCTGTTACCACCGAACCCGAAGCCGCCACGAAGGCTCGTCATAAGAAGAGGGCTTCAAAGAAATCTTCGAAGCGAAAAGCTAGTCCCTCCTTTCCCATTCCAGGAAACATCATAGACCTCCCCGAGAAAGAAAGAGCACAAATTCTTCGCTTCAAAACCAAACGGGCCAAGGTAACCCCGTTATCCACTGAAGAACTAAGGGTCCCTTCTTCTTCAACAATCGCCCCTTCATCCAATACTACCCCTGACCATCCGACCCATATATCTCCCCCAACCGAAGACCGAAACCCCGAACCACCAACCGTAGAACAGCAGGACGAACAACCCTCCGCTTCAGCCGTACCTCCACCTTCATCAAATCCAACACCAATCCGTAAGACATTCTTTTCCAACGACCCAAAAGACTATCCCATGGAGGCCTACCAATCCTTCGTCTTACCGGCCGACGACAACCGATTTCAAGGCATACCGTTTCAGGCCCTTGTAGTAGATGGCCTCATTGAGCAGGGCCGGGTAATCCTTCTATGCCTCTTTAAGTTTTATTTTGATTATCCTACTATGTCTCCTTACTTTATATATCAAGATTCGCCTTCTGCAGACCAATGCTATATGGGGACGCGTCGTTAACCGATGGAGAGAACGGGAGGCTGAGATTAAGGGACTTGCCGAAGAGGTGAGAACCCTCCAAACTTCTTTGCATCAAGAAAAAGCAGCACACTCCCGGTCCAACCGTACCAATCTACAACTTCAGCATGAAGCCACTGTACTTCAAGCTGAGGTTACAGAACATATCAAGCGGTCGGCCCAAAGCGATGCTAAGTGTCGAGCAGTGATGGAGAAGTCCGATGCTGATCAATTCCTGATTCAACAGCTGAAACAGAATATCCTTGCCCTTCAACAGGACAACTCATACTTGAAGAGGAAAGAAGAAGACTCTCTCCGGACACGCACTGCACTTGAAGAGGAGATAGTAGAACTTAAGGCTTCCAGACCTATACTCACCGAAGATCTTCGTCTTCAAGTTATCAAAGAGTACAAGGAGTCGGCCGAGCTAAATGAAAAAATACTGAAGATGTACTCTGAAGGCTACGAAGCCTGTCGGGCCAAAGGGAAAGCGAAAATGCTCAAACATTGTGTGAACCCAGCTTTGTTTGAAACCGAGTCTGAAGATGACACAGATGAAGATACAGACGATAATCCTTCGGCTTCCGAGTAGGAGTCTTCTCTGTTTAATATCGAGACTTTCCTGTAACCTTCAAACTTTTAATCAATGAAAAAAGCATCCGTTTTATCTTCAGTTCCAACTTGCATTTTCTTTAAGCACATATATCATTTGTCTCTAAAAATAATCACAAAAAATTGTCAAAGTCTTCAACGCCACCAAGGCTAATTAAATCCAACCTTAAACCTCTGAATTCCTTCTCTCCGAGAGCCGAAGGAACAACATGAGAAATATTCACATCGCTCCGAAGAGGCGAAGGAATCCCACCTTAGTCACTCCAATGTACCCTCTCTCCGAGAGCCGAAGATACATTGGGAAAATTTGCTTCTAAGAGAAGCCCACCATAGTCACTCCGATATGCCCTCTCTCCGAGAGCCGAAGGCACACCAGGAAAAATATTGCTTACACATGAAGCCCTCCATAGCCCCACTGATGACCTTCTCTCCGAGAGCCGAAGGCACATCAGGAATGTTCCAAGACGCTCCGAAGAGGCGCTGGAACCCAACCTTTAAACACTCCGATGTACCTTCTCTCCGAGAGCCGAGGGTACACCGGGAAAAGTTGCTTCTATCACGAAGCCCACCAAAGCCCCACTGATGACCTTTTCTCAGAGAGCCGAAGGCACATCAGGAATAAACCTTCACTTCGCTACAGAGAGACGAAGGAATTCTGCCGCGGATCCTCCGATGACCTTCTCTCCGAGAGCCGAAGGTACATTGGGAAAAATAAAAGCTCCGCTCGTATGAGACGAAGGGTCTTCCCCCATAGCAACAAAGGCCGACCCGCTGATTGGTTAAGCAGGTTTTGTTCCGTTGATAGACAAACATGAACACAGAATAAAGTTCAAACGGAGAAAAAATGTGTCTTTTATTGATGAATCCCTGGCACTATTACAGACGCTTGACTCTGAACTCGGGAAAACCGAATAATCTACGATACGGAGGATTCTTCCTACTGAAAATATTTCCTAAGTCTGCCGGCATGCCAGGTATTCTGGACATCGGTGCCATCCAATGCCCGGAGGCGGTAAGTGCCAGGCTTTGGTACTCCTGTGATCTCATAAGGCCCTTCCCAACTTGGCATTAGTTTTCCTTGATTCTTGGGCATGGAGGCCTCTACTTCCCGCAGAACAAAATCTCCGACTTCGAACCTTCTCAACTTTACTCCCCTGTTATAGTGTCTAGCCACCCTGCGTTGGTAAGCAGTGAGCTTCACCAAGGCAGCCTCTCGTACTTCATCAAGTAGATCCAGATTGGCCCGAAGTCCGTCTTCGTTATATATCTCTTTGTATTGGCTAACCCGAAGGGAAGTGGAACCGATCTCTACCGGTACTAAAGCATCTGTCCCATAGGCGAGCCTGAAGGGGGACTCACCAGTGGTGGATCGAGGTGTGGTTCGATAGGCCCACAAAACACTGAGCAGTTCTTCCGGCCATCTTCCCTTTGCTTCGTCGAGTCTCCGTTTGATTCCATTCAGTAGGGTTCTGTTAGTGACCTCGACCTGTCCGTTAGACTGAGGATGTGCCACTGAGGTCTTTCTGTGCTGTATACCGAGGTCGGCCAAGAATGACTCGAATTTAGACCCCACGAATTGTCGGCCGTTGTCTGAAACTACCGCCATAGGTATGCCGAATCGAAATACGACACACTCCTTTAGGAATTTCAGGCACTCTTGTTCCGTGATCAACTTGAGTGGTTTGGCCTCTACCCATTTTGTCATATAGTCAATTGCTACAATGACGAAGCTCACTTGCCCCTTTGCTTTTGGTAATGGCCCTAGTATATCAATCCCCCAAACGGCGAAAGGAATGGGTGATAATACCGAGTACAATTCTTCTGGCGGTTGATGTGTGATAGGTCATATCTATACTTTATCTGCCCTGTATGTCTATGTCTGATAACTGAGTACCTACCGTTGTATGCATTAAATATTCGAAACCTTTACTTATCTACCACTTCTATAAATGACAAATACACAAACTCACTGCATATGTCCTTCACTTCTGTGTGTCTGTCTTTATCTGTCTGTATTTTCATCCAACTCTTTACACTGTCTGTCCTTTTCAAAATAGATGAAGTCTATTCCTCAAAACGAAAGAAGTTACCTCTTCTTTCTGAATTGCATTATGATATCTTTGCACCACAGTTGCTCACTATATGTGACAACCCGAATTTTTTAAAATTAATAAATGAGAATTTAATAAATAAAATTCTTGTTTTGAGATGTTTCGAGTACGAGTATGTGTATGTGTTATATTCTGTGTTGGGATGTGATTATTTGGGTCTAGCCAAGATGTAGCCCAACTTATTTAATGGACCGGATTTGGTGTTGACCCATATATATATTTATTTGGACAAGAGGAGAGTCCTTTTTAAAGTAAGATTGTGTTTTCTTATTTGGTGGGATAAGGAGATCTAACTTGATAAGAAAACGATCAATCATTAATTGCAATTATAAGGTGATTCTAAAAAGGACTCATTCTCCTAGTTGAATTCGGGTGGACGTGACTTCTATAAATACAGTTACAAGCAAGGGTTGGAGAATAGACAACATAAGAGATATCATAGAATTACATACAACACAAATACACAATTTGTACTCTCCTTATTGTTATAGTGGATTTCTCTTTCTCCGTAGTTTTTTTCCAATTGGATTTTCACGTAAATCGTGTTCATATTTTATATCTCTTTGTTTATGTTTATGTGAGTGTATTTCGTGAGTTTGATTTCACAACAATACAATCAACCGTTAGCGCTATTTTGGTCTGCTGTTTTGGTGATTTCATCAAGCGTACAAAATCAAACGTTAACATTGGCGCCGTCTATGAAAAAGAAGGCACTTGTTCTAGTATCGAATTAAAATCACCGAATTTAATTGAAGGGCCAACCCATAAAGCTAAGTTACTCTCTTTCATTAAATTTTAAAAAATATGTATATGCAATATGCATTGAGCCTGCTGCTAATAATCTGCTCTTGCTAACTAAAATTGTAGCATTATCATTCTTGATGTTACTTTATACGTATGCATATTTTGTATAACCATTCATATATAATATACTTCATGATTTAGGGGATTATATTTGGAGTGACATGACTACTATTATAAAAGTATTGCCTTATATGGTCCTTTGATGATCTGTTGGAAGCACAGGACCATGCCCATGCAAATTAAACTTGTCTAAATCACTAAATTTTTATTGATATGTTTACACGGAAAAAATATTTGAGATCATTCGGCTTTTTCAATAAGCATGTTATCGTCTTCAATTGCTAATAAAAAAAAAACAAAAAAAATCTCGTTGATGTTGATTTGCCTACAACGGTAAGCTACATATATGCGTAAGTTGCTCTCTTTGATTGAATCAATATATATATATATATACACACGTGAGACTTTTGCTATAAATCTAATATGTTAATAATAATAAAAGTTGTAGCATTGTCATTGATACTTGCTTTACTTACATATTATAAATACAAATCCATGCACGGAGTTTATGTGATATTTGGGTGCCAAGTATTTTATGATGGGACCTGCTATATTGTACTTTTTGATGCAGGAATAGAAAATTGGAATTTATTTATGATAGCCAGAAAGCTTTGGAAGGTGTGTTTGTGAGGAAAAGAATTGGGATAATGAAGAGTCCGACTTTGAGTGGGTCCCGCCCA
This sequence comes from Panax stipuleanatus, assembly GCA_020205555.1. Taxonomy (NCBI): domain Eukaryota; kingdom Viridiplantae; phylum Streptophyta; class Magnoliopsida; order Apiales; family Araliaceae; genus Panax; species Panax stipuleanatus. The sequence continues at coordinate 94,587,956 of CM035120.1, forward strand.
AACCGTCTCCACCGAAAGTAATCACTCTGTTGGCAGCACAGGGTGAAGCCCATTTGGAGAGAGATACAAATAGTGCGGACCCCACCTTCTCGACTTGGTCACACTCTATCTGCTTATGGGGTAGGAAAATTCTAATGTTTGGATGTATCGCTAAGAGTGGGCCCTCTATTTTTGTTCAAATAAGCATTTGTTAACGTCAATATTTTGTCACGCGCCTCAATCACGAAAAACGCGTCTAATTCTGTACAATGAACACATTAGCACCGGATCTCGACGGTTTTGGGCCGTCGAAAATCGCTCCGGTGTGAGAATAAATACAGGTCGAAAAAAAGGGATTAACAATGGAGGTTATGTGCTCTTAGTGTCTGGAGAGAAAAAAGATGTTAAGTTACCTTCTTTGTGTAGTGCCTTATACCCATATATCATCTCACCAACTTGCATGTTTTCTCCCGATGCTTACGTCAGCTGACTGCATGCAGACTTTTTTCATACTTGCTCTCTACCCAGTCAATAATATGTCAACTTCACATTAATGAAGGAGGCTAAAGACGGCTGGGCCCATCACCTCAATCAGCCGCCTGCTAATCCCATAGATTAGGGATAATTTTTAGTTCATAATCTGCCACCTGCCCCCCACTACCAGCTCCGGCCCAGACCAAATAAACATTTAGAAAATAGCCCAATACACCAAGGGTAAAATGGATTTGACCCGCAAACCGGCCCAACTGTCCACAGCCCAACATTGCCCCCTAGTCTTTTGTCAAACAAAGTGTTTGACGAAAGAGTATAAGGGCCCGATCCAAACACCAAAAAGAATTCGAACGGATCCGGTGAAGCCCACTCGATAAGAGGCCCATGACAGGATGCAGATCTCTCCAATTCAAAAGCAAATATCAACCTTTCAAGTTCAAAAGTAAATGACGGTTTCTTCAATTCCAAGAATAGACGCTAGCCCTTCCATCATTATCTCTATTAAATGTGCAGCATTTGGGTTTCGTGAGCTTTCAAAAAGACAACACTATAAAATCTTCAAACCCCCAAATCAGATAGCTTTACCTGCTCATTTGAAATTTGAAGCACTCCAGCTTTCTTCTTACTCCGGCTTTCTTTCCCTTTTTCAAATCGTCATCAATGGCTGCCCAAAACTCCGGTAACACCATCCCAACTTCTGAGACCCCTGAGACCTTTGTTCCAGCCGCCCAAAATCTCACCCAAACTATCCCGACTGCAAGACCCAAATCAAAATCCTCCTCCAGCAAGAACCTTCCCACTGATTCATCTAAAGATATTCCTTCAGAAACCCCTTTTGACTTCACCGACTCTAAGAAATTCGCCCATGCCAACACACCTTCCTCGGTTGTCGATTCGGATATCTTAGCCATCCGAGATCGGTACCAGATCCCCCCCAATTATCAACTACGAGCCCTTTTGCCCACTGAACGCATGTACCAACGTCCAGATGGTTACGTTGCTATGCCCCTCACTCTTTTGGAGAAGGGACTCCGTTTCCCTCTTCATGCTTTCATTCTGAACATGTTAGGATTTTTGGGGGTTGGGTTGGCCCAATTGGTCCCCAATTCATACATTTACATTCTTACGTTTGCAGCTTGGTGCTTTGAACAAAGTATCCCTCCATCCATCGATTTCTTCTTTTCTCTCTTCGTAGTGGGTCAGTCCAGGGAGAAAGGCTTTAAGGGATTGGCCAAACCATCCAGTGTCAAGATCGAGAGGCGATCTTTGATTGACACTCCTTCGAGCAATTGAGGATGGCACAAGGATTGGATCTTCATCGATGGACCCGATGTTTCCTCCATCCCAGATTAGACCACTACTCCCATCCTCTCTCCAGACTTCGACGATGTCACACAAGAGAGGGGAACCGAGATGGTGAAGTTGCTGAACAAACTCCCTCAGAAGGAGTGGAGCTTCAGACTCCTTAGCAAACAGGACTGGTTGTACAATCACAAATGTAAGTCCGAAGTCAACGTTTGTGTAGCTTCTTTAATCTTACTTTAATGTCTAATCTGAAATACATATTTCAATTTTGCAGTATCTCTTATCAAACCCACCTCTTCCGAGATAAGAGATTTGGAGGAATAGCTTGCTGCTAAACCAAACCAAGACCTTCCTGAAGCTCAAGACGGCGAAGAACAAACCGCTGAAGATCAAGCTGCTGATCCCCCAGTTATCGATTCAAACCCAGTAGAAGGGGTCAGCCAGCTTCGCCGGAAGAAAAGGGCTGTTAAAAAGTCCCAACATGCCCCAGTCCCAGTCCTTACCGAAAGCCTCTTAGATATGCCTGTCGAAAAAAGAACCAAGATCCTTCATACCAAAAAACGGAAGGCCAAGGCAAAAATTATCCCCCTCACCGCTGAAGATTTAAGAGTACCACATACTGAAACTACCCAATCTTCTCCCAAACCTGCCGAAGCTGATGAATTTGAGGTTGAACCCAGTTCTCCTCTTATTCAAAAGAAGAAGCATACTTCTGATGGTCAATCATCCTTACCAGTTGACCCTCCAATAATTTCCGACCTTCCTCCACCCAATTAAACAATGCCTTCTCCTCAACGATCATCTCCTCCTTACTTCGGATCGACGCCTGGAGCTTCCCGATCGCCTAGCCTATGGCCTGACCAGTACGAAGACTTCCCCCTGCACCTTTATAATTCTTTCGTTTTGGATACAGATAACCATAGGTTCGGCAACAGCTCCATTACTGATCTGATGGAAGAAGGCTAGGCCAACCAGGTTAGAGTAAGTTTTTGACCATTTCTGCTTATTCATATCTTCTTTAAGCATTTTATTAACTTAGGATAACTGCAGGCAAATGGAATCTTCGGGAGTCTCTATCAGAGATATAAAGAAGCCGAAGCCGAGGAAGAGGCGGCCCGAAGAGAAAATGTCATTTTAAAGTCTGCACTGGCCAAGGAGAGAAGCGAACACGAAAATATTCGCTTCAACTGTAAGGGTCTTCAAAATGACCTTGCCAGGATGAAAGAGTAACTGGTCACGTCTGAAGCTTCACAAAACACAATTATGCAACGGAATGAAGCTCTTCAGCGTGCCAATGAACAGTTAACTAACAATAATCAGAATCTGGCCTTAGCTGTGTCAGATGCTAAGAGATCCAAAGAACACCATCATGATCTCCGAGGGAAAGTTGAAAGGGAGCTTCGTGATCTAAAGCTAATGGCCCCCCCCTTACCGAAGAGCTTCGCAAGGAGATTCAGAATGAATATCGGAAGTCTCTTGCCTTAACCAATGAAATAGTTCAAATGTATGCATAGGGTTACGAGGCGGATTGAAGTAAGGGTAAATCGAAATTGGCTGCTGCTTCTCTGAATCCCTTACTCCTCGACTCTTTCGACGACAAAGACGAAGAATGAAGGCGAAGATAATCCATCCTTTATGGATTTATATAAATTTCAATAATAATGTAATTTCTTTGTCATGTTTAATGAAATATATTTTATCCTTTTTTACAGTCTAAGTTATATTGTTATCCGATCAGCATGTGATTTAACTTCAATACTTCGAACAAAGTCAAGTAATAACATAAGACGAGACTTACTCATTACCGAGGAGTGCCATATTCCATTGTTAGAATGAATAATTCACCGATCTATTAATAAGAATATTAGTTCTGAAAAACTTATAATGTTATTCGGCTTCATAACAATTGGATAATCCCATCCTTCTCCGAGAGCCGAAGAGGTTCAACCTAAGAAATATTCCGCTTCGCTACGAGGAGTCGAAGGGATCCAACCTTATAACTGGTGACCACGTTCTCTCTGAGAGCCGAACGGGTGGGACCATCAATAGTTCGCTTCGCTACGAGGAGTCGAAGGAATCCAACCTTATACCATGCTGGCAACCTCGTTCTCTCCGAGAGCCGAACAGGTTCAACCCAAGAAATATTCTGCTTCGCTACGAGGAGTCGAAGGGATCCAACCTTATAACTGGTGACCACGTTCTCTCCGAGAGCCGAACGGGTTGGACCATCAATAGTTCGCTTCGCTACGAGGAGTCGAAGGAATCCAACCTTATACCATGCTGGCAACCTCGTTCTCTCCGAGAGTCGAACAGGTTCAACCCAATAAATATTTTGCTTCACTACGAGGAGTCGAAGGGATCCAACCTTATAACTGGTGACCACGTTATCTCCGAGAGTCGAACGGGTTGGACCATCAATAGTTCGCTTCGCTACTAGGAGTCGAAGGAATCCAACCTTATACCATGCTGGCAACCTCGTTCACTCTGAGAGCCGAACAGGTTCAACCCAAGAAATATTCCACTTCGCTACGAGGAGTCGAAGGGATCCAACCTTATAACTGGTGACCACGTTCTCTCCGAGAGCCGAACGGGTTGGACCATTAATAGTTCGCTTCGCTACGAGGAGTCGAAGGAATCCAATCTTATACCATACTGGCAACCTCGTTCTCTCCGAGAGCCGAACAGGTTCAACCCAAGAAATATTCCGCTTCGCTACGAGGAGTCGAAGGGATCCAACCTTATAACTGTCACGAAGATAAGCCATTATTGGAGAAAAAAGCCACTTTATTTGATAATTGTCATAGTAGTTACAGACTTCCGGACTTTGAAACTAGCTCTACTGAAAATATTTGCGGAGCCTTCCAGCATGCCAAGTATTCTTAATTTCAGATCCATCTAAGGCTCGCAATCGGTAAGTTCCGGGCTTTGATACGCTAATAACTTCATAAGGGCCCTCCCAATTTGGCATGAGTTTACCCATATTTTGAGGCGTAGAAGCCTCCACTTTCCGAAGAACAAAATCCCCAACTTCGAATCTCTGAAGCTTTACCCATTTGTTGTAATATTTAGCCACACGACGTTGATAAGTAGCCAATTTTACCAGAGCTGCCTCTCGGACTTCTTCGAGTAGATTTAAGTTGGCTTTGAGTCCCTCATCATTATACAATTCTTTAAATCGACTGACCCAAAGACTTGTAGATTCAATTTCCACCGGAACTAGAGCATCAGAACCATATGCCAGTCTAAATGGGGAATCTCCCGTTGTAGTCCTTGGCGTAGTTCAGTAAGCCCATAGAACACTAAGTAATTCTTTAGGCCATCTTCCTTTGGCGTCATCTAGTCTTCTCTTGATCCCATTTAGGAGTATTCTGTTAGTTACCTCAACTTGCCCATTAGATTGTGGATGAGCAACCGAAGTTTTTCGATGCTGAATTCCTAACTCCTTCAAGAACGCCTCAAATTTTGATCCCACGAACTGGCGTCCATTATCTGAAATTATCACCATAGGAATACCAAATCGAAATACTACTGACTCCTTCAGAAACTTCAAGCACTCTTGCTCTGTTATCAGCCGAAGCGGCTTCGCCTCTACCCACTTAGTCATATAATCAATTGACACTATAACAAAATTGACTTGACCTTTCGCTTTCGGGAGTGGACCCAGTATATCTACCCCCCAGACAGCAAAGGGTATAGGAGATAAAACCGAGTATAGCTCTTCTGGCGACTGATGTGGGATTGAACTATTTAATTGGCATTTTGGGCATTTCTTCACATAATCAGTAGCCTCTTTGAAAATTGTTGGCCAATAAAAACCTTGACGAAGCACTTTATATGCTAACGACTTCGCGGCCATGTGATCACCGCAGATATCTTCATGAACTTCCCGAAGGGCATATTCAGCTTCAGATGGGATCAAACACTTCAATAAGGGGGAGGAATAATCCCTTCGATACAGATCTCCATCAATAAGTATGAAGTTTGCACTTTTGTATTTTACCTTCTTGGCTAACATCTGATCTGAAGGTAGTACGCCATTTGTTAGATAGTTTATGTATGGGGTCATCCAACAATTAGATCGCTCTATGCACATTACTTCCTTATGCTAGATGCTAACCTGTTTCAAGACTTCCAAGTAAACTCTCCCGTCAAAAGCGCTTGATTCAGTTGTAGCTAGCTTCGCTAATGCATCAGCGTTTGAATTATCAGTCCGACTAACACCCTGAAATTCACACGAGCCGAAGTGTTGAAGTCGATCTTTCAATTCTGCAAGATACTTAACCATTTTAGAACCTCGAGCTTCATATTCCCCCGAAACTTGCTTGATGACCAGTTGAGAATCATTGTAAATAATCAACTTCTGAACTTCTAGACTCCGGGCCAGACGCAATCCTGCTAATACCGCCTCGTATTTAGCCTCATTATTTGTTGCCCTGAATTCGAATCTGATGGCTTGTTGTATTTTAAATCCCTCTGGGCTTGTCAGAATTATCCCGGCACCACCAAGATCCGAAGTAGAAGATCCATCCACATATAAAGTCCAAGAATCGTGCACCTGCTGAAGTGTAGCCACCGTTTTCGTAGATCCCTCCATTTCGTTCATGCTGCCATCAGCTTCGAAAAACAAGCATTCTACCACAAAATCAGCCAAGGCTTGGCCTTTAATAGCTGTCCGGGAATAGTACTCTATGAAGAACTGGGATAATTCCATCGTCCATGCAGCAAGTCTCCCCGAAATCTCTGGCTTTCCCAACACCTTCTTCAGTGGTTGATCCGTGTACACCACTATTATCCGACCTTAGAAGTATTGCCGAAGTTTTCTACTGGCAGTGATCAAAGCAAAAGCAAACTTCTCAAGGTTGGGATATCTTGTTTCTGCGTCCCTAAGGGTATGGCTCACGTAGTAAATCGGGTGCTGCTTACCCCAACTTCCCTCACCAAAACCGCTCCTACTGCCAATGAACTTGCAGCCAGGTACAAATACAAGGGTTCAGTAGGAATTGGATTTACCAACAGAGGTGCCGAAGATAAGTACTTCTTAATTCCTTGGAAAGCTTCTTCACACTCCGAAGTCCATTGGAACGTCTTTGCATTCTTCGATCCCTTCAATGTATTAAAGAATGGCAAGCACCTTTCTGCCGATTTAGACATGAACCTCCACAGCGATGCTATTCTACCAGTTAAACGCTAGACATCCTTGTATGACTTGTGGGGACTTCATGTCCAAGATAGCCTGGATTTTTTCTGGATTATCTTCGATACCTCTCTTGCTGACCAAATATCCTAAAAACTTGCCTGTTCCCAGCCCGAAAGTGAATTTAGTCGGATTTAGCTTCAAATCATAATGACGAACTGTCTGGAAGCACTCCTCCAGATCGTCCAGATGACCCCAAACAGACATACTTTTCACAATCATGTCATCAACGTAAACTTCCATATTCTTTCCTAGCTGCTTCTTGAAGACGTGGTTCATCATCCTTTGGTAAGTAGCCCCCGCATTGATCAGACTGAACGTCATCTTTTTGTAGGCATATACCGACCGATGAGTAATGAAAGCTGTCTTCGGTATATCCTCCTTGCACATAGAAATTTGATGATATCCCGAAAAAGCATCCATAAAACTAAGCAAAGTGTACCCCGATGTTGCATCAATAAGTTGGTCAATATGAGGCAGAGGATAGAAGTTCTTTGGGCACGCCTTATTCAGATCGATGTAATCTATACAAACTCGCCATTTGCCATTATGCTTCTGTACCAGAACCACGTTTGCCATCCACTCTGGATAATCAATCTCGAAGATAAAGTCTGTATCTAGCAACTTGGTAATCTCCTCATCAATTATTTTTTGTCTCTTCGGTACGAAGATCCTTCTCTTCTGCCGAACTGGTTTCTTAGTTGGATCCACTTGCAATCTGTGCTCAGCCACTTTTCGACTTACTCCCGGCATATCCCTAGGAACCCAAGCAAAGACATCAGTATAACACCGAAGTAACTCCATCAGGTTTGTCCGGAAAGGTTCGGGCAGTCCCGAACCGACTTTCACCGTTTTTTCTTTCTTTCCCGGGATCAATTCGATCTCCTCAGTCTCCTCCACTGGCATGACTAATGGTTCTGTTCCACTCTCTGTAAATGGTTCCACTTCAATGGCCATTGTATGTTTCTGCTTACTGATTCCTACCCCCGAAGTGATCAGAGCATTCCGATAACACCTCCTTGCTAAGTCTAGATCTCCTGCGACTTCTCCAACTCTGTGGGGTGTAGGAAACTTAATTTTGAAGTGGGGGATTGAAGTAACTGCCTGCAAAGCTGTTAAGGTAGGCCTCCCCAAAATGGCATTATAAGCTGAATCTATATGTACAACGTAAAATTTGCAGATAATTTGAACCTGTTGGGGAATCATCCCGAAGACAACCGGCTGCTCAATGGTTCCTGCCACTTTGATCGGATCGTTGCTGAAGCCATATAAAGGGGCCTCCTGCCCAATTTCCATCTTCTGACCCTCTAGAGGCATTCGGTGATAAGCATGAGCATATAGAATATCCATCGAAGAACCATTATCGATCATCATCCTTTTCATATCTACTGAATCGACTTGTGCGGTAATCACCAAGGCTCCTTCGTGTGGCTCGATTGGTTCCGAAGGAAAATCTTCATCTGTGAAAGAGATTATGAAACCCGGGTACGCCCTTTCGGCCTTCAAAGGCTTATCTGCCAGAGTCATCACCGAGTTTAGATATCCTCGCCTTTTTCTCCCTGCAACCTTACCCATGTTTCCCCCAGAGATCACATCTACAACATGCCGCACCGCTTGGTTCGGAACTGGTTGAACAGGCTGGGCGACTTGTGCTAGCTCCCTATTCCTTTACGGGTCCCTTTGTTATTCTCGCCCTGCTACATACTGCATTAGAGTACCACTTTGAATTTTCCTTTCAATGAGATCCTTCAAACCCCAGCAGGAATTTGTATCATGCCCGACCGCTCGGTGATAATTGCAGTATAAAGCAGGATTTCCAGATCCTGGTCGGGGATTATTTTTAGGCGGTTCAAAGTACGGTTGGTTCTTTATTTGTTCCAAGATAGTAGTCCGATCTGTGTTGAGTTATGTATATACCTTATTCACCTTCTGCGTCGGAACGGGCGGACGATCTCCCCTGGGTGTCCAGTTATTGTTGTACCTCTTTTGATTCCCTTCGAACCGATCATTACCGCCACTAATCTTCCTCTGATTACCGTCTGGCTTCTCCTTGTCCTTCTCTTTTGCCTTTTTTGAAGAGCTCTGCTTCAAGCTGGCCATCGCCTCTTCTATCACGATAAAGCCTTCTGCCTTTTCAAACGCTTTGACCAGACTCTTTGGATGCTTGAACATCAGCTTCTTTACCAGTTTTTTTGATTTCACCAGATCTAAACCATTCTAGAACAACCCTAACGCCTGAAGATCGTTAAGATCTGAAACCTGCCCCACAGCTTCTCGAAACCTTTTCACATATTGCCCCAGAGTCTCATTCGAATACTGCCTTACTTGGGCCAACGATCCCGTGGGCCTTCCCCTTCTCTTATTGCTCCCGAAGCGAGCATAGAACTTGTCACACAAATCTGCCCATGACGTGATCGAACCAGAAGCCAAAGTCCCCAACCATTGCCTCGCGTCCTTTCTTAACGTCAATCAAAATGTCTGACATTTAGCTGCATCTGAATAGTCATAATAATCCATCAATCTATCAAATGCTTGGCTATGGTCGAATGGATCTCCAGAACCGTCATAACTTTCCATATGAGGTAGCTTTTTGCTGGGATCCGCTTTCTCCTTAAGAATTTCCGATGAGAAGGGAGACGCCTTTTTGTCCGAAGTCTTCTTCCCTTGCTGAACCTCTGTTAGCTGCTTCCGAAGCTCCTTTATCTCTTTCGCTACGTCTTCCACCCTCCCAGGTGAAGAAGCAACTTCCTTCCCTGGAGAATTAGTCTTATTGTGTTTAATCCGATCTTTTCCATCCGGGCTAAACGATGTCGAAGGGCTTCGTCTGTTACTTCGGCCGGAGTGAGAACTCTTTGTGTGGTGTATCCTCTTCGGACTTTCTGGGAAATGACTTCTCGAACGGCTTCGTCGCCCATCTCTTCTACTGTCTCTACGATATTCAATACGAGGCATTATTTTCAAAGTCTCGAAAGAATATTCTTGTGGCCCACTTCGTTTCCTGTCAGAAGAATGGCTACAAGACCCACTATCAGCCTGCCTGGAATATTCATCCCTCCTTGCTCTTCGACTATACTACCTACCCCGTCCTTCCGGTCGAGTGTAACTGGAAGCTTCGTCTTCTTTCTCAGCCACAAGAACCATCTGTTTAGAAATCTCCTTCCTCTGTTGCAGAAGTGCTTTCAAAGCCGTGTCGGTTTCTTGTGCCATCTTTGCCAAGGTAGAAATTTTGTCTGCCTGACCTTCTCGGTGTGGGGTCCTAGGTGGTGTATCTACCACCCTTTTCCGATCCTTGTCAGGATTTTTGCCAGCAGTAGGAAATAACTTTCTCTTGGTATCACCATGACCTCTAGCAATGAGGCCCTCCCAGAACTTCTTGTGATCCAAGTCTATCATGGATACTTACCGAAGGGCCCAACCTATCTTTCACCGAGATTCTTTGCAAAGAAGAACTAGCAGTTGTCGGCTGTCCTTCAGCTGTAACTGTCATAGTGTTCACCATAGTTTCCGATGTAAAATGTTCAATGAGTTGTGATTGAAAACCAGAAACACTAGCCCTCCTTCTAGCGCCAATGTTAACGCCAAGATTTTGCCACGCGCCTCAATCACGAAAAGCGCGTCTAATCCTGCACAATGAACACGTTAGCACCGGATCTCGACGATTTTGGGCCGTCGGAGATCGCTTCGGTGTGAGAATAAGTACAGGTCAGAAAAAAGGGATTAACAATGGCGGTTATGTGCTCTTAGTGTCTGGAGAGAAAAAAGATGTTAAGTTACCTTCTTTGTGTAGTGCCTTATAACCATATATCATCTCACCAACTTGCATGTTTTCTCCCGATGCTTACGTCAGCTGACTGCATGCAGGCTTTTTTCATACTTGCTCTCTACCCAGTCAATAATATGTCAACTTCACATTAATGAAGGAGGCTAAAGACGGCTGGGCCCATCACCTCAATCAGCCGCTTGCTAATCCCATAGATTAGGGATAATTTTTAGTTCATAATCTGCCACCTGCCCCCCACTACCAGCTCCGGCCCAGACCAAATAAACATTTAGAAAATAGCCCAATACACCAAGGGTAAAATGGGTTTGACCCGCAAAGCCCAAAATAAATAAGATTTGACCGGCCCAAATGTCCACAGCCCAACAACATTCACAATGGATTTGGGTAAGGATGAAACCTCAAGGAATTTTTGGCTTCATGTTACAACTTTTGGCTACTCGACTTACTCTGGAGTTTCTCAAGTGGAGGAGCTGTAATTGAATTTTTTTAATGCTATGTTTGAAACTCTGAAAAGAAAATTGTACAATGGACTCGGCTTCGGCACTCGGACTTAACTTGCTCATGACATTCCTTGAGACTTCGGCAAGTGGGTTTCGTGGGCATGCTACAGATTTGCTAGACTTAGATCATCGGGTGCAAAGGAGTGTAGATAGGGTAAAAGGTCGTATTGGGGGTATAAGGGTGGATAAACATCCTTCGAGAAGGCTTTGTTCTCCCGAAAAGATGAACATTCTTTGGATGGACATCCTACTGTTAAACATCCTACGAATAAATATCCTATGGATAACATCCTTCGGGGAGGCTTAGGACCTCCCGAACGGATAAACATCCTATGGATAAACATCCTACGGATAAACATCCAGGGGATAAACATCCTTCGGGAAGGCTTTGTTCTCCCGAAAGACAAGCGACAGTAGATGTGGTGGGTTCAGAAGTTTTACCAACATGACAGTTGGAGGGTATGGTGGACTTTTTGTATACACTCTTATTTTAAGTTTCTTATAAATAAGAGACTGGGAGGTAATGTTGGGATGTGATTATTTAGGTCTAGCCAAGGTGTAGCCCAACTTATTTAATAGACCGAATTTGGTGTTAGGCCATATATATATTTATTTGAACAAAAGGAGAGTCATTTTTAAAGTAAGATTGTGTTTTCTTATTTGGTGGGATAAGAAGATCTAACTTAGTAAGTAAGCGATCAATCATTAATTGCAGTTATAAGGTGATTCTAAAAAGAACTCCTTCTCCTAGTTGAATTCGGGTGGATGTGACTTCTATAAATACAGCTATAAGCAAGGGTTGGAGAATATACAACATAAGAGATAGCATAGAGTTACATTCAACACAAATACACAATTTGTACTCTCCTTATTATTATAGTGGATTTCTCTCTCTCCGTGGTTTTTTTTCCAATTGAGTTTCCACGTAAATTCTCGTGTTCATATTTTATATCTCTTTGTTTATGTGAGTGTATTTCGTGAGTTTGATTTCACAACAATACAATCAACCGTTATAGCGATTTGGCCTGCTGTTTTGGTGATTTCGTCAGGCGTACAAAATCAGGCGTTAAAATTATGAAATGTGCGATTTGATATGAAGAGAATTATATTCTTGTATTGGAGAAAAGAGGTTTAATATTTAATTAAACTATTAAAGAAATAAATGAAGTTATTACGAAAAGGAAGAAACTAAGAATTATTAATTAATTTGATTGAGTTGAAAATTATATTATGGGACAATATAATTTGATTAGTATGTCTTGTTGGTAATGGAATTGTTATGAATTAAATTTCATAAATAATGTGAGTAATTCACTTAATTAAAATATTAAATTAATGTAAATATATTTGTTTTAGTAAAATGAGAAAGTCTTATATTACATATAAATGTAATACGTTAATATAATACGATTGTGGATTTCGTAAATAGTAAAATATTTATTGAAAAAGATAAATATTTTAATTGGGATATTTGTGGAATAAAACAAATATTTGATGGGAATGGTTATGAAATAATTGGTTTAAGTGTGATAAAATTGATAAGATTTATGTTTAAGTGATTTTATATTCAGTGCGTATTTTATTATGCTAATGGAATGGTAATATTCTAATTTAATTAAATAATTATATTAGAGAATTGAGAATTTGTTAAGTAAAGTTATAATTATAATGGTTGATTAGAAAGTATAATTTTAGTGATAATGTTAATTTTATTCCTTAAGGAATTGAGTTTAATTTAATTCAATTTAAAATATTAGAATTTAATTAAATGGGGTGTGACATGTGTATCATATAATATAGAGGAATAAATGAAATAAAGTGAAAATGGATTAAGGAAGCTTATTTGGGGATTGCCAGACAAGGCATAGTGGCCCTTATATTTTAAACTGATGAAATCGTTTATAACCCACGTAAAAATACGTTATGTTCAGTTTATTTGGCTTACATCTATTATTCCTAAGTCTAAGAAAATTAGAGAAGAGGAGAGGAAGAGAGAGTTGAGAGAATGGAAATTCTCTGAGAATTTGAGAGAGATTTGAGAATTGAAGAAGGAAGAAGCAAGAAGATTGTTTAAAGTTTGCTTTAACATCTAAGGTAAACAATTTAGTTCTAAAGGTTCTTAATTTATTCTCAAAATAACTTCACTGTAATTAAGTTTTGATGATGAATTTCTTGAGATGTTGTATATACTTGTTTATGGGTATGAGTAATTCGTTATATGTAATCGATAATTGGTTTTGGGTTATCAAAATCATAAAAAATATAATGAAGAATATGAATTAAACTTCTTGATGAAATATATATATTTTGGTCTGTTTTGAGGCTAAAATTAGTTATGAAACCATGATGGAAACCTTAAATTGAAAATAGATGTTGTTAGTATGTTGAAAAACGAAAACAACGCAAGTTGAACGAACAAAAACGGATCTAAAATGAAGTCGTAGTGTTAGGTCTCGCTAAATATGTTGAAATATGAAAATATAGCATGAACGCTGAATTAGAATCCTTAAAATAATTTGTTAAAGTTTTTGAAATGTTATAATTATTCTGTAGATGAGTAGTTCAGTGTTTAACGAGTTCATAGAGTCGAAAACCAACTAATTACGACTTAAAATGAAGAAGTTATGAAGATTTTAAGTATGTGCATAAAAAAATTGCGAAATCTGGAAGTCTGGGCGAAGCCGAGCACGGGTGTGCTGCTGGGATCTGCTATTTGGGCACGGGCATGCTGCCTATGGGCGTAGTCTCGCCAATGGGCGCGGGCGCGCCAATGGTGCTGTCTGCTGGACTGTTTTGACATCCTTTAGTAAAATGGGCATAACGTTTTCATACGAACTCCGATTGAGGCGATTCAAGATGATCCGGAACGAGGAAGAGTAGACCTACAACTTTCATTCAACAAGTTTTTAAATTTGACATTGTTAGCAGGGTCGAAAATGGATATCTTTGGGACTGATGTGTATTCGGAGGGTGACGGACATGCACATATGCAAGTGAAGTGCTTCCAACGATAAAAATATTGTTCTAAGTTATATAACATGATAATTATGAAATATAATGATGAATAACATTAATCAATGATATAATGAAAACTATATCGACTCAACCAAACGTTAAGTGTCGATTAAAAGAGAAGTATAAAGAAATATGAAACGAAGGTTAACTTAATTAAAGTTAACAAACATTATACATCTAATGTGATGTAAAGACGAGGTTTAAGACTTAATTAAATGCTAAGTGTATTAAAGTGGAACGTAATGAGAAGTAAAAGGAAGTTTAATGTAAATAAATCGAATGAACAATGAGGAGCCCTAACAGGACTTAACCACATAAATTGAACATTGTGTATCAAACTTAAAGAAGATGATAGTAGATCATAGAGTTACTTAAACGATTACTAAGCAATGCTATATGACTAATAAATGATGTGCATGATTATATATTGTGTAGGATACGTGAGGTGCAAATAGCTATAAGCTGTTAATCGGTTCTTGTAATCTACAAACCAGACAAGTCTTTCGGTTCCTATTTGCTTTATGAATTTGGTAACTGTTTGTTGTAATTCAGACTATTGAATGTATGTGCAATTATAAATGATCCTTTACACTGTGAAAGTCAATTTATGACTAAACTGATTGGGTTATGGAACTCAATCTTTAATTGAGATGTAAAATACAACATGTATGATATGTTTAGTTAAACAATTATGATGTATGAACTGAGAATGATATTGTGTGCTATGTGATGCATGAAAACTATTAGATTTGCTGAGCTGTCGAGCTCACTCTTGCAAAATAACCATTTTACAGGTTAAGGATTCAAGGTAATGATACGTGCTAATTGAATGATAGAGATCACTATCAATTCAAGAAGATTATTTACTTTTAGATGAAAAATATATCTGATAGTTTGGATGTATTATAATTGTTGAGTTATAAGTTAAGTTGTCCGATGTATAATGGATATTGATTTGTAATGTAAGATTTGGTTTATACCTTTGGTGAAGCGAGTCATAAAAGTAGATTTGATTCAAAGATATGTAAATGATAAAGGTTGTGATTTAGGGTAATGAAGATAGAAAAATATAAAAGTTTTAATTATTCTGCATTTTATTAAATTTAATACAGGTTAATGATGTAGAGTTAGAAGTTCGATGTATTGTTAACGACCGATGTCAAGAGTTGTGTCGACGTCGGTGGAAAAATTCAGGTCGGGTCAAACCCGGATCTTTCTCTCTTCCTCAGTTTTATCTACCCTTATTCTTTTTATTGTGAAAAAGGTTTTGAAGAATTTTTTAGGAAAATGCCAACATGTATCATGTCGACGATTTGAACGTTTTACAGAGTCGCCAGTTGGTAGTTTTGAAATGGTTGTACCAACTCAACCGAGTTTTATTTGAAAATAGACCTAATTGTTGGACACTGTCGAAACTTGATCTTTGAAACCGAAGTTTTGAGTTCGGGGGCTTGGTTAAGTGTGGGAAAGGTGTTAGGCACCCCCACAACTCCTGTGTAAACACGATACCGCATCTTTTTAATATTTTCCTTTTAAATCTACAATGTGTGTGAATACTGGAAAAAATTGGGCCTATGTTTGATTGATTAGAAGCATGGACAAACTTCGTTGAACCTATATACGAAGGGTTTGATTTGATTTTGGAAAAGTCTCTTTTTTAGACAAGATTATTAAAATGATGTTTTGAAAGCAGGTTTTTAAACCCTTACGCTAACATAGGAATTGAAGCATATCGATACTTCAATTTTATCTTTTCAGCCTTTTGGCTCAATTTGAAATGGTGATTGTCGGGTTGCGAAGCATCCTCGACCGCAAAATATATACAAGTGTCGGTCTTCTCATGGGCATGACAGCCATCAAAGTTACTCTGACACAACAAACCATTATTCTCATTATGTTAAGACCTTAAACCCGGATAACCGTTTTAAGGTCTTTCGGATGTACATTTTATAGAAAAAATTAGCAGGGTACATTTGTAAAGTGGAGTTTGTCCATCGTGGGAATCAGATTCTGATCAGTTTGATCATGAATCCCACGATTCTTAGGCTCACAGAGGAAAGCCAATAAAACCTGCACAGCCCAAACATGCACATAAAATATATATTTACATCCAGATGTCGCCAGAACCAAGGATTCATCAATAAATCCTGGCTCACACATGGCCGAAGCGTCTCGTTCCCACTAGATAGTGATCTAAGGGACACGAGGTTGCTTTCATAACTGAAACTAGAAAAAGGCTAGATTTAAATAAATCTCGGTCATTCTAGCTTCCCGGTTCTGTCTGGACCTATTTTGAATCGTTTGAAAGCTAGAGTTGATGAGATTTAAAAAATCTAATTCGCCTGCGGAAATGTTAGTGCCAATTCATATCAAATGAATATTTAAAACAACAATTTGATCAAAAATGAGTAAAGCAATATATATATATATATATATATATATATATAATTATATATATACGAAAGCTGTAAAGGGCGATGGGTTTTCACTCTGGTGCCTGGAGTGGAATGTAAATATATATATATATATATATATATATATATATATATATTTATAAAAGCTGTAAAAAGCCACGGAGTAATCCAGGCTTGACAAAATGGAAATATATATATAAAAACTGTAAAGGGCGATGGATTTTCACTCTGAGGCCCGGACGGAAATATATATATATATATATATATATATATATATATATATATATATATATAAAAGCCAAGGAATGATCCAGGCTGGACAGAATATAAATATATATATAGAAAAGCAGTAAAGGGCGGTGGGTTTTCACTCCGAGGCCCGAACGAAAATATAAATATATATATATATATATATATATATATATTTATAAAAGCAGTAAAAAGGCCACAGAATGATCCAGGCCGAACTGGAATGTAAATATATATATATAAATAGTTAAATATAGATAAAAAATAGTCAAATCGGGACTAGAAAGATAATACAGTCTGGTGAAGGGTGCATATATATATATATATAAAAGTAATAAACTACCACGGATTTGACATCCGGGCTTGACAGAATTGAAAAGTTAGCATATATACAGTTAAATATATACAAAAAAGCCAAACCTGGACTGGGAAGATAACCCAGTCCGGCGAAGTTTCTCAAAACAAATATATCTATATATATAAAAGTTGTCAGAAGCGACGGATCCACGATCCGAGTTGTAAAAATGCCAGAAAATGAGTTTATGTACTAAAATGTACGAAAACGTAAGCAAAACGGCCACAGAACTGAGTTCTGAGCATAATCAGTAAGTAAAAATTAATGTGCAAGTGTATAAAAGTGCAATGAAGTAATATAAACTTTCTAATCGTAAAAATACTCACAATGGACTACTACACGGGCTTTTTGCCAAATCATAGGCTTTAAACGTCCGTTTTTATCGGTTAATTTTTGATATGTGGTAGTATAGGAGTATATTTACGTGTTAGAGTAATAAAATTTGGGTTTGGAGTACAAGAGTGGGGTTGAGAAACCAAACGGGCAAAGGTTCAGAGCCTTTTTTGATATAAAATGAGCTGGGGGTCACCACTTATTTATAGACCCAGGAGAAGCAACTTACTTGCGGCAGCAGTAGGTAGAGGTGCGGCTCCACGTGGCGGGGCCCACGTGGTGGGTCCCATTGCATTGAAGTACGTGCACTCCGAGCGACGCGAGGTCAGATTCAAAACTTCCTAACTTTTGATCGGAGAGTCCGTTGGAGGCGTGCTGTACCTTTCCAAAAAGCCCTCACCGAGAGTGTCTCAATGACATAGGAGTAGACCTTTTCCGAGTCCAAAAAGATGGGTTCATAACCAGGTCTTTAATTTCTCGTAGTTTGTCCGTTGAGCTGTCTTGTGCTGTTTCCACTCGAGATCATTATTATGGTTCGTTCTGACTTTGGTGGCATCAATTCAGCTTGAATTTGACCGAATTGACTTCAAGTTGGTAAAATAACCGTTTTACCCCTCCCGGAGTTGCCCTTAGTGCTGGCATGACCTTCGACTTACTTCCTGGGGTTGTCTCCAAGGTTTGGATCCCAGCCTATTCTGTTTGTCCTCAGGGTTATCTCTAAGGTTGACTTGGTTCTTCCAAGTTTATTTCCAGAGATGATGTGAGGATTCAGGATTATTTCTGAAGTTGACCTGACCTCTCGGGTTGAGACCAGGGCTGACCTGTATTTCCTAGATTAAGACCGGGGCTAACCTGTACCTCTTGGGTTAAGACCGAGGCTGACCTGTACCTCCCGGGTTAAGACCGAGGCTGACCCGTACCTCCCGGGTTGAGATCGGGGCTGACCTATACCTTTCGGGTTGAGATCGGGGCTGACTTGTACCTCCTGGGTTGAGATCGAGGCTGACCTATACCTCCCGGGTTGAGGCCGAGGCTGATCTGTACCTCCCGGGTTGAGACCGGGGCTGACTTGTACCTCCCGGGTTGATACTGGGGCTAATCTGTACCTCTCGAGTTGAGATCGGGGCTAACCTGTACTCTCGGGTTGAGACCAGGGCTGACCTGTACTTCCAGGGTTGAGACTAGGGCTGACCTGTACCTCCCGGGTTGAGACCGGGGTTGAATTGATGGCCCGGTATTGAGATCGGGGTTGAGTTAAAAAGACAGTTTTGCCTTCCTACAGTGTTAGTAACAGGGAAATAAAATTTCGAGTGGATGCCCGTCTTTATCATATTCATGCAATATAGTGGAATGAATAGGATAAAGATTGCTAGACACTAGAAATGCAAATGTAAAGGCAAGGAAAGGCATTGCCTGATATGTGATGAAGGTTAGATACCTTCAAGGGGTTAGGATCATCATTAAATATTCGCGTCACTCTCTGCTGAGGATAACATCGTTCCTGATAATCTTTGGGGCAGTACTATCAGGCAGTTACTGATAGGACATTAGATTTAAGCTATCACAGACTGTTCTCGTCACTTACTGATGGGGATGACGTCCTCCGTGATAGCTTTGTCAACTCTAATGAGGATGATATTATTGATGCTACCTTGGTTTGAGACCAATGATTCCCTACGTCCGTCGATACTCTTCACAAGGCATATTTTCCTTTCGACTGATGTCGTTGTACATTTCTGTAGGTTTCTCTACTGGGGATATATTTTGGTTACCAAGTTACCTTAGAGGATGCTTTCGATGCCTATCCTGGCGGTAACTTACATCGGTAGTTTGCAATAGGGGGTTGAATCACTAATCCTTCCCGATGCTCCATCTGAGGATGTGTATAACAGATTCCATCAGCTGTTCTCTGTGGGGATGAATTATTATATTATTTCCATCACCAGATCACTTTCGATGCTTCGCGGGGTTTGTACCAACGGCTGAGACATCGATGGGGTTGAGCCAGCAGCTGATACCTCATTGGGGTTGAGTCAACGGCTGATACTTTGTTGGGGTTGAGCCAACAGCTGAACTATCATCTTTCAGTACCTGACGCTTCGCTGGGGTTGAGCCAATGGCTGACCTGTCATCGATCAGTACCTGATGCTTCGCTGGGGTTGTGCCAACGGCTGAACTATCATCAGTCAGTACTCGATGCTTCGCTGGGGTTGTGCAAACGGCTGAACTGTCATCGATCAGTACCCGATGCTTCGTTGGGGTTGTGCCAACGGCTGAACTGTCATCGATCAGTACTCGACGCTTCGCTGGGGTTGTACCAATGGCTAAACTATCATCGGTTAGTACCCAACGCTTCGCTG